>JAQRFW010000039.1:0-88660 GCA_039762375.1 Keqinozyma sinolaborantium | reverse complement strand
AACCTTGGCCAATGGAGCACCTCTACCTGGGTCGTGGATGATTTGCTTGACAATACCACGGACGTAACCGTGACGTTCAGCGTAATCCAAGGTTCTCAACTTGGCGGCTCCCTTTCTTCCCTTGGTGTGGGAGGTGAAGATAGAACCAGCACCTTTTCTTTGGTTACGAATAACTCTACCTGACTGTTAGTACGGCTTAATTGCTGAGTGGGGTTCGCTATGTTGGGCTGGGAGGTCGGCGCTTGGGGCGACGGGGACCCGTCGCAGCGCTGGAGGCGCTGATATGGTTTTTTCAACGGGATTACGTCGCTGTAGGGGAATTTTTCACTCTTCTTGGAGTCTCTCAAACGAATTGGCCGGACGGAATTTTGACACACGGCCGCCAGACTTGGCCCACACATTCACGGAACAACAATCCACATCATGACGCAGTTTGGGCTGCGTCCGTGCTGATCTCGTACATACCCATTTCAAGTGTTTGGTATAAACTGAAAAATTTACTGAGCGTAAAAATTTTTGAGGTTGCGAGACGCAAGCACGCGAATCACGGGACCTGGGGTTTCAGCCCTGGATATGGTACTTCACCGTCAACCACTCTGCCGTCCCTGCTCAGTCTCTGCCCGTCTCTACTCACAGTACAGTTCACATTCAATATTCATTACACATCAAAACAATCTATCTAATGCCTCATGCAACAAACGATCCAGGCATCACGAGCTCATTACCAACAAATGAGTAGGATCTTCTTGTAGACAACCCGGAGATCTCCTTGCCAACACCGTCGTAGGCAATGCCGGTCTTGGCGTCAAACACGATCTTCTTGGTGCTTTCGGGGATCACGTTGGGATGGGTACTAATGAAAGTGTGTCTCTCTTTAGCAATCTGCTCTTTCACCTCTTCTGGAGCGCCAACGACGTCGATGACCACGCCATTCACTGGCTCGGCACTCTTGGACGATGGGAAGGGACTTTCGCTGGCGCCAGCCACTCCTCCGAGTCCTAACGTTCCTAAGATGCCCTCAATGATGCCGGAGCCACCGGTCTGCTTGGCACGGTTCTCGTACGCGTGGACAAACCCAGCTGTTCTGGCGGCTCCGAGGATATTTGGCAAGTCCAGAGGGATACTGCCTGTGCTCCGAGTAGATCCGGCCTCAGAAACCACTGAAACGTCATTTCTGGTGGTTGGTGGCTCCAATGGCGCTTCGCCAATGATTCCGCTGGCATCAGCACCACCAACGCCCTTGGAGAACTCCTCGTCTTTGTCAATTGGAGCGGGCTTGGCGTCCTTGGAAATTGGTGCAGGCTTGTCTTTGTCAGAATGGCCGTAACCAGCAGCAACACCGCCCACAACAGCAGCACCTGCAGCACCGCCGGTGCCAGCAGCAGCAGCGGTACCAGCTCCATGGTGACTCGAAGACTTCTTGCCAGTGGTCCATGGACTGACGTCGAACTTGTCAATGTAGTTCTTGTTCTCGTCAGAAATAACTCCAGTGGTGGCGTCAATCCGGAGCTCATTGGCAGTGTTCAAAACATCTGGTCTGCCTCTGAGCGACTTGACAGCAGCCTTGGCGGTCTCACCTGCTTCTTTGTCGTCGGTAGTGCCTTGCACCGTTACAACGATATCAGAATCAGGTCTCTTGCCATGACTGCCGGCAGCAGCTCCAGCTCCAGCACCAACACCGGCACCAGCAACAGCACCAGCAGCACCAGCGGCGCCTAAGGTATTGGCGTGGTCAGCTGGTGGGTGGACGGGGCCGTCGTAACCTCTAGCTGCAGGGTCTGAGCTAGGGCTGGTGGACTTTTCACCATGAGAGTGGCTTCCAGCTCCAGCTCCAGGAGTAGCCGAAGCAACTCCAGAAGAAAAATCTCCATCTAACTTGTAGACTTCCTTGGTTTGAGCGTTCACAACAAGTTTACCAGAGGTGAGGTCCACTCCTTGGGCTTGGAGCTCTTTAGACGCTTTCTTGGCCAATTTCGATGCAGTCTCTTTGTCGTCGACGCCAATAACTTCGACAACAAGACTGTTCTCATTTGAGGCTTGAGGTGTAGGGTGTGACTTGTCATGCTTCGTGGAGCCTGCCTCGTTCAAGCCACCCTTACCTTTTTTTGGGTCGTCCTTGGATTTCCCAGAAGAAGCGGCAGCAGCGGCGGCAGCAGCACCAGAACCAGCAGCGGCAGCTCCAGCAGCAGCTCCGTGTCCGCTCTTGGTAGTGTCGGAGGCATTTTTACTGGCACTTCCAGCAGCAGCAGAAGCGGGATCGTGCAAGTCACCTCTCTTTCCACCAGATCTAATGAACTCATTCTGGTGCTGGTAGACAGAGTCAGGAACCTGTTGCACATCGTCGCCCTTGTCTTGAGCCTCTTCAGCATCCTGGTCTAAGACATTGCCTTTAACCTTGTGAGCAGCAGACTTCTTGATAGAAGGGTCTTTGTCTTCAATAACTTCAATCAACGATCTTGGATCGTCGATGTGGTGCTCCTTGTTATACTTGATGGCAGCGTTCTCTGATTGTTTCTTTCTATGGGCCTCAGCAGAGGCTTTAGCGTTAGAGTCGTCGTCGCCGGCGGCAGCAGCTTCTTCCTCAGGGTCGAATTCCTTGTGGTGCTTTGGAGCCTTGGCAACATCATCGTAGCCAGAAACAGCCTCTACCAAGTTACCGGTGTTCTTGTGGTAGTCATCGCTTGAAAGCGGCTTACCAGACTTCTTGGAAGCACCAGTGTCGAGAGTTTCAGAAGGTTTCTTCGACTTTTCAGGAGACTCCTTAGGCTTGTCACCATCCTTAGCGGGAGGCTCGCCAGTGGGAAGATGTCCATCCTTTACTGGATCGTCAAGAGAACCTTCCTTTCCACCAGTCTTGATGAATTTGTTCTGGTTCTTATACACAGAGTCAGGAACTTGCTGGACATCGTCGCCCTTCTGTTCTTCTGCTCCGTCCCCTTCGAGAACACCGCCTTCCTTCTTGTGTCTTGGAGCCTTGGCGACGTCTTCGTTGTCGGCAACGGCCTCCACAAGGTTGCCTCTGGCATCGTGGTACTCGTCTTTGTCGACTGGGGCATTGTCTTTACCGCCTTTCGAGCTGTTGTATCCAATTGCACCAGCAGCGGCTCCCAAAGCAGAACCAGCAGCGGCACCGACTCCAGCAAAGATTCCGGCGTTGGAACCAGACCCAGAACCAGCTGTGACACCAGCATCAGGGGCCTGAGCCTTGGAAGTGATCTTGTGGTCAGGCTCCTCGTCAGAACTGGCAACATTGGCCAATTTTGGAGTAGCGATGTCCTTCGACTTCTTGTTGGTAGCTGGGGTTGTGCTAGAAGCGGCACCTGCAGCACCAGCAGCACCAGAGGATTTGGAATCAGAACCAGAAGACTTAGAAGCACCGCCTGTAGCCGAGCCGATACCTGCACCACCAGCTGCACCAGCTGCAGCCGCACCAGACGAACCAGACTTGGATTTGACAGAAGATTTATCGGCTTGAGCCTTCTTCTTGCCGGCCTCGTATGCTTCCTTCACAATTGAGTCGTGGTTGCCGGAAGCAGCCTTGGAATCCTGGGTACCACTGTGTTTGCCAGAATCGTAAGCCTGGCCAACTGCAGCATTGGATTTCTTTTGGCTACTAGAACCATAAGCCTCCTTGGTAGCCTTGTTCTTGCCTGCTTCGTAAGCATTGTTGATGATCAATTGCTCGTCAGGGTGCTTAGCAGCGCCCTCTTCGGAACCGTTCCAGCCAAGTACACTAGCTGCAATGGCCCCTACAGCGCCAATTGCACCTGCAGCACCTCCAACCAAGCCGGCATCTGCACCAGAACTGGTGGAGTCGGTCTTAGGATCCAAAGACTTGCCTTGGGAGCCAGAGGCTGGATCCAAGGTTTTACTCTGGGTGCCTTGAGAAGCAGCTAGAGCAGGGTCAGTGGATTTAGAGGCAGGCTGACCGTAAGCAGCAGATTGGCCATGAGAGGCAGTAGATTGGCCATGAGAGGCAGTAGATTGGCCATGAGAGGCAGTCGATGGCTTGCCCTGGGCCCCTCCAAAGTAGCTGGGGCTTGATTCAGGGTATTGAGAGGTCTTCTCAGCACCTTGAATAGCACCAGCTTCGTAAGAGCCGGTCTTAAGACCCTCGCTGTAGGTCTTGTCTTTCAAATCTGGAGGAAACTCGTTGGCAGGGCTCTTAAGAGCCTTCATAGACGAATTGTCATCCTGCAAGTTGCCAACAGCGGTCTTCTTCCCTCCGTAAGAAGGCGAAGTTGGATCTCTTTGGCTAGCAGAATGGCCAATTGCAGCACCTCCAATGCCTACAGCAGCACCTCCGGCAGCCGCACCGCCAAGTATGTCTTCCTTGGCACCTTGAATGCCACCCTGGTTGTAGGCAGACTTGTTTTTGCGGTGCTCTTCGGCGGGATCAATGGGCTTCGAAGAGCGCTTCTTGGTAAATTCTTCATTATCGTCGTCGTCGTTTTTGCCATTGTCCTTGGACAAGTCCTCGGGGCGAATTGGCTCCTTGTCCTCGGGTGCAGGCTCGGTGTAGGCAGAGGGCACGGTCTTCAATTTAGGATTTTTTTCAACCTTTTGCTCGGTGGCCTCGCTAAGACGCTGGCTTCCCTCGCCAGTGGTGACTCCACCCTGAGTGTCCTTGGGGTGGTAGAAGTGGCCCAATCCATCGTTGATGTCAGCCTCGTTTCTGTAGAAAGGCTTGTCATTTGGGTACGGATTGTTATGAACAACGGTATCGTCCATCACATTCTTTTCGTTAGAAAAATCGCCGGTGGTGCCCTTGTCGACAGGGTTACGATTGACCTTGGGAGGCGTGGAGAGCACCCGTCCGGAAGAGGTTTGTAAGACTTCGTGTTGAGAAGATTGGTGTGGGGCATCGTCTTCATAATGGTCAATTGCATCATTATGAGAGGACTTTCTGGACCCCAACCGCTTCAATTTATCTAAAAACTTATGATTCTCAGGAGACAGCATAGTTACAGAACAGTAGCAGAGATGGGGAGATTTAAATTAAGTTGACACAGTTGCTAAATTTCATAAGGTTGCTGTTACGGTGGGTTGATCCACGTGAACAATTACTAGTTGAAGAAAGTTGCAGCAACTTACTGTGGGCATGACATCATGAAATCATGGGCGACCAATTGTACGTCATGGATCATTTGTAGTCTGGTGGTCTGTTCTGTTTGTTGTATACCAATCGGGTTACGAGCCAGTCCAATGACTCTCTAAGGCCCTGATTTTCTAGCACCGACACCGGGAGTAACTTGGAGTCGGTGGCCTCTAGTTCGCTCACGAGCGAGATGAACACGCCGGTCTTCAACGACACAAGGTCCACCGCCTGCGGGAGATCTTGCTTGTTGGCCAACATAAGAATGGGCACATTGACGATATTTTCGAAATTGTTTTGCTGGGACGCCCACGTAGCGTCGTGCGACAACTCCAAGAGGGTGTCGTGACACTCGTTGAAACGTTCGGTGTCGGTAGAGTCGATAATAAAAATGATGCCGTGGCACGAATTGAAGTACCGGGACCACATATTTCGAAGCGATTTCTGGCCGCCGAGGTCCCAGAACTTGAGATTGATGTGGTTGAGGTTGACATGCGAGTCGTCCAGGGACTGGTACTTGATGGTGGTGGTGTTCTGCCCCACGGTGGGGAGAATCCGCTTGGATTTGATGAGATCGGTGGTTGACAGATCGGCCCGAACGGTTTTTCCGTCGGGATTCGGATAGAGCAACTTGAGATGCTCGAGGAATGTGGTCTTGCCGGCATTGTCTAGCCCCAATATGAGCACGTTGTATTGCTCCCGCTTGGTGTATTGGGTATATAAGGACGAGGCAAGATGGAACATGAGTGAGAATGAAAATTTTCAATTATAACTAACAGTTATTCTGTTCACTCGGTGATGATTTCGATAGGGACAACTGAATCTATGAAGAGAAGTTTCGACTCGCTAGTATCTGAGAGTGGGGGTGTTGTTATGATTACGTGGAGGTGATTTAGGTGATTTTGGGGTTTCAAGATGAGTTGAAATGAAGGTGAAAATTTGAAGTGAAAATTTTTAGAGATGAGGTGTAGAAAGTAGCGTAGAGCAAGAAGCGGTGGCGGTGGCGACGTGCAGTGCCGGGTGCGTGGCGGCGCTGCCTGGCTGGCAGTGTTGTCGGCAGTGGTAGTGATATTCGGCGGTGCTGAATCTAACGAAAAGACTTGCTGGCCAGTGCCAGGTAAGTGCCAGGTCAGTGCGAGGCAAGGATGGAGTCTGTTCTAGAGCAGTGCTACACCGGTGCTAGAGCAGTAGCCAGACTCAATGCCCAGAGCCAAGGCCAGCAGCGAAGAAAGCCTAGAACGGCTCGTCTAGGCCAGCAGGTGCCAACTACTCTGGCAAAACTACCGCCGCCACCACCGCAACAGCAGCCACCGCAGCAGCCCCTCCTAATCCTACACACCCTCGTATCGCACACCCTCGCACCACACACTACGCACCACACCTACACTACATACCAACAAACTCACTATCGCGAACTACCATGGCCTTCAACTTCTTTAACCTCCAGTCCATCCAGGAAAAGCTCCTGAGCGTCGACATCAACGACCTCACCAAGTCGACGCAGAAGAACTTCAGCGAGTTCACCAAGTCGCTCCAGCCGTTGACCCACAAAACCCAGGAAATCGTCTCGAGCCAGCTCCAGCAGCTCCAGAACCTCACCAACTTGGACTCGGGCGTCGAGGTGTCGGAGCTCCCCGCCGACTACTTGGAGCTCGAGAAGAGCTGCGACGGGCTCCTCCACTTGTACACGGACTTGATCCACTTCACCAACGAGACCTACGCCAAGGTCGCATATGATTATCCGCCCGGCAACAACGCCATTAAGAAGTACAATTCGCTTCTTGGCGAGAAGTTTGCCCAGCTCAAGTCGGTATCGAGCCCCGGCGAGCTCGAGGACGTGCTCTTGGGCAAGGGCGCCCAGGACGCCCACACGCAGGTGGTGGAGGTGGCCAATACGTTGTACGGCCAGTTGAGCGAGGTGTGTCTGAAGAACCAGAAGCAGCTCGAGGCGGCACAGTCGCCGTTGGCGTTGGGGCTCCTCCAGGTGTCGTCGGCGTACACCGAGGTGGCGCTGGCCCGGTTGTTGATGGACAAGAAGATCATGGGCGACGTCAATGTGGCGCTCGTGAGCATCTTGAACGACCAGTTTATCCACGTCAACGAGTTGCGCAAGAAGGTCTACAGCATCCGCGCGGACTTCGACCAGCAGCGTGCCAAGGTGGCCGACGAAGAGAACGAGGACCTCATCGCCAAAGAGGACGAGTTGGTGAGCGCTACTGAGGTGGCGGTCATCGAGATGAAGAAATTGCTCCAGCCGGCCAAACTGGTCAATTTGCTCAAGGTGTTCCTACAGGCGCAGAAGGACTGGTTTGACGTGTCGTCGGCCAAGCTCGGCGCCGCCTTGGACCATTTAGACTCCATCAACCTCGACGAAGAGTGATTTTTCAGTTCGCATAGTTTCCATATACCAATGCAGCCCATATATAGCGATAAGCGCATCGTGCCCAACAAACTGTACCTCGTGGACACCATTGTAAGAAACCGGGTCAAGGACTCGATTTTTTATAAGCAGCATCTCTACTTGACCAACGAGCTGACGGTGTTGCCGGTCATCGCCAATTATGTCGACTACGTAGGCGGCTTGGACGCCAACAACCGCCCGCTGCCGTTCCTCTGCTGCCTTGTGCGGCTCTTGGAGATCAACCCGCCGCCGCTCGTGCTCCAGATGTACATGGACCAGCAGGAGTTTGCCTACTTGACGGTTTTGGCCATGGCGCTCTTGCGGTTCACGGCGCCGCCCGAGCAGGTCTACAAGGTCCACGACATGCTCATCGCGAACTACCAGCCGTTGCGGGTGATGCTTGCGAGTCCCGAGTTCGACAACGGCGTGGCCGTCAACTTTGGCGAGACGTATGTGGACGAGGTGGTGCACGATTTGGTGCATGGCGAGCGGTTCGTGGACGTGTTGCTCCCGCCGCTCGAGCCGCGGGATGCGCTTGTGGCGAAGGGCTTGGTGGGCGAGCGGGTGTGGTTGGTGACGAGCTTGGAGCCGGAGGTGGCGGAGGACGACGATTTCGTCAGCGACAGCGATTAAAGAGCTCAACCGGTCGACTCGAAGCGGCTGGACCGTTGGCTGCTGGGCGCGGAGCCCTGCTTCTACTGGGGGCTGTGCTGGGAGCTGTGCTCGCTGTGCGCTGTCACTGCTGCGCTGCTGCTGTCCCAGCCTTGCTCTATGACGTCATAGGCGAAAACTTCCGACGACGACAGCTGGCCCGCCAGGCGGCCTGGCGCCGCCCCGACACCGCAGCCCGACAGGCACGTCTTGGACGCACCTCTGGAAGAGCCGAAGAACCGACCGAGATCGCACCTTTACAATACGTGCAGTTGTCTGGTCGTCCACTCTCGCACTTTTCATGTCGGTAACTATCAGCGCCGAACACACCCACAACTCGGCCACCAAGGTGGCGGTGATCGCGGGCCTCTTCGTGTTCTCTCTCCTCACGTTCGTGCTCCAGACCGAGTTCACCAGCCAGGCGTACACGCTCGGGTTCAACGAGCCGATCGTGATGCTCTTGGTGACCCACGGCTTCTGGTGGAGCTTGTGGCCGCTCCAGATGCTCGCGGTGGCGGTGTGGAAGCTCGCGCGCCGCGGCCGCTCCAAGCAGTACGTCTTGTTGCGCGACAGCACCCCGGTGCCCACACAAAATGTGTCTTCGGTCGACTACTTCAAGCGTCTGATCATCAAGCAGATCCACAATGTCTACCACACCAGTATCATCGTGTACGAGAGCTTCGAGGGCGGTTCGTTGGACGTGCCGGTGGAGGCGGCCATCGGCAAGCACCCGCGGATCTCGTCGAGCTCGTTGACGGAATGTGTCCATACTTTTGTTCTGCTGGTGCCGATCCAGCACATCGCCGTGCGCCTGGCGTGGCTCACGGTGTTGCTCACGGTGGCGGGCTTCACGTGGTACGGCGCCATGGCCATCACCTATGCGTCGGACGTGACCGCCATCTACAACTGCCTGGCGTTCACGGCGTACGTGTTCGCCATCCCGTTGCTCCACGAGCACTTCTCGTGGCTCAAGGCGTCCAGCGTGGTCATCGCCGTCACGGGCGTGTTCATCGTGGCGTACTCGGGCTCGGGCGCCGACGACGAGACCCAGTACCCGTACCGGCTCTGGGGCAACTTGGCCATCTCCTTGGGCGCCATCATCTACGGGTTGTACGAGGTGTTCTACAAGAAGTACTGCTGCGTGCCGGGCGACTTGGCCAAGCTCATCACCCCGAGAAGACAGTTGATTTTCGCCAACTTTGTCATGGCGCTCTTGGGCATCTTTACGTGCGCCTTCTTGATCGTAGCCATGGGCTTCGTCCATGTGACGGGCATCCACAAGTTCAACTTGTTCGACTACGAGAACCTGGGGGTCATCTGGGGCTACATCGCCGGGTGCATCGCCTCCAACTTGACATTCAGCGTGCTGTTCTTGTCGCTCATCTCGCTCACCAACCCGGTGCTCTCGTCGGTGTCGTCGCTCTTGACGATCTTCCTCATCGGCGTGGTGGAGTGGGTGCTCTTTGACAACCGCCTCAGCACCCAGCAGTTGGTGGGTGACGTCTTGGTGATCATCGGCTTCGTGTTGTTGACGCTGGCCTCGTGGAACGAGATCAGCGAGGGCAACGACACCGACGACGTCGAGATCGTGTCGACCTACTCGTTTGCTGTCTCGCACAACGAGCCCTCCGACGAACGCTAGCATCTACATGTATATTAATATAGGCAAGTGCGAATAATGACGGTAGAATCGTTCGAAGGCCTCATGGGGGCGCTCAACCTCGACTCTGCCCGGTTCCCGACGCACGCCATCTCGCTGGGGCTCTCGTACCCCGAGTTGGCCCGCATTAAAACCGACATCGAGGCCCAATTGGACACTTTGTTCGATGTGTTGGTGAAAAATTACGCCTTCGACATGGACTCGCCACTCCTCACGGGCGACGGGTTCCCGCGGGCCGACGTCGATGTGGTCAGCATCCGCTTGCTTCGAGTCAAGATCATCCGGCTCCGCAACGACCACCGCCAGGTGCTTGATTTGCTCGAGCAGAAGCTCGTGGAGCAGTTTTCCGGGGCTGCTCCCGAACCAGAGCCGCCCGCCGCCGTTGCCTACACCATTCCGTTCGCCACGGTGGAGGAGGTGGTGGTGGCGTCGCCGGCGCACCAGGCAGGGCTCTTGCAGGGCGACCAGATCGTGGTTTTCGACGGCGACATCCACGCCGGCAACCACAACCGGCTTGCGGCCGTGGCGCCGCGCGTGGTCGAGAACAGGGTCATCGTGGTGTCGGTGCACCGCCACGGCGCTGTCGTGGACCTCGAGTTGGTGCCGAGGCCGTGGGACGGCCGGGGCCTACTTGGGTGTAAGATAGTTCCTATATAGTTTATTAGATGTACGGTATGGTGGGTGAGGTGCAGTGTGGGGTATGGTGTATAGTGTGGTGTGTGCTGTGGTGCTGTGTGGGTGTGTGGGTGTGTGGGTGGTGGTTTTTGAATATTTACTGGCGTCGCTGCTGTGAGATGAGCTAACCGCCATGCAAAGTGCTGGTAAATGTAAACACATCGCCGGCCTCCACCACGTAGTCCTCGCCGCCCTCGAGCTCCCAGTCGGTGTCGTTGATGAGCACCAAGATGCCGGGCCGCACGGTGTCGTCCTCGATGAACACCGGGACGTCCTTCTCATCGGCGATGATGTCGACGCAGATCTGCTCGATGACGTCTTTCATGGTGGCGTCGCCCTCCTCCTTGGCGAGCACGAGCTTGTGCTCTCTGATCTTGGAGCTGATGACGTCGAGGCCCCCGAGAAACTCGACCTTGACCTTCATGATTTGAGAATAGTGAGCTGAACTGTTTAGAGTGGTGAGATCTAGAGATGGCAGCGAGATAGTTGCGAGAACTGCGAGAAGCGCGAGATGGCCGCAGAGAGGGAAGTAGATATTGGACTAGGGTGGCTGGACTGGTAGACTACAGATGCTACGGATTGACTAGATGTAGGCTAGAAGATTAATCATGAAATCAGAGAGTAGAGACTGAAAAATATTATTAAGATGACCAGTGTAGCCACAAAAACTAGTCAAGAGGGATATTCAACGTGTGAGATTGCGGTGGAGAAGTCTGGAGAAATATGGGGCCCTGTGGGTGCTGGTGGAAATATTACAGCTCTGAGCAATCGGCCGCCGTCAACGCAATTGGCCTCGCTCAGCGCCCAAACTGCACAAGTAGACTTCTGAACATGCTGCAACCACCCCGGTACCGTCTCAAGCGTACAGCATCGGTGTCCGTAGAAATGGCCTCCAGCAAGAAAACACATCTCCGCCACCAGACGCCGCAGCGCCGCCCAACTTCGTCCAGCCATTGACCACCCCACCAGCTCTATCTTCCGTCCACGCCAGATCATCCACCAGATCACCGGCCAGACCACCTCCCGCACCTCAAGGCACCCGCGCTGAAAAATTCAACACATGTTCTTCTCTTTGATCAGGCTCTTGACGCTTGTGTGCACGGCATTGGCCGTGGAAAGAACGCTCTTTGTGTACGACGCGGAGAACGTGCCGCTCACCGGGGCCCCGGAGTATTTCAAGCAATTGGTGGGCCGGTTCAAGGGCGAGGGCCAGGATTTGGTGCTCCGCGGCTACCAGGACAACGATTTGCTCTTGAAGATGCCGGACCAGCCGCTCTTCGACACGGTGGTGCTCCTCCCCACGGTGCTGAAGAAGGTCACCAACAAGCAGCACTTCAACAAGCACATTTTGCTCGAGTTGTTGGACGCCAACGTGAATTTGGTGGTCGTGGGCAACTCCACCACCAACTACCCCGACGACGTGCGCGAGGTGTTGGCCGAGCTCGGCATCTTCCCCAGCCCCAAGGGCTACAAGCTCGTGGACCACTTTGAGGACAACGGCTTGGTGAAGTTGGGCCGCAAGAACATTGTGGCGCCCAAGGTCGTCTCGGCCATCGACGCCGAGTACGAGGGCCAGGCCGCGCTCTTGAACAACAACGAGTTGCTTGTGCCGCTTGTGCGCGGGTCCAAGACGTCGGTGTCGACCAACAGCGGCGTGGACGCCGTGGACGCCACCAATTACTGGGGCGTGGGCCAGCAGAACTTCGTGGCGGCCGGGCTCCAGCTGTTGCACGGCGGGCGCGTGGCGTGGGTCGGCGACTTGGCGCTCTTGACCGACGAAATCGTCGCCTGGGCCACCCAGAAGAAAAACGTCCTCAAGCTCCAGTTTGTCCAGCACCACAAGAAGGACGAACCTTCCAAACTTGACCCGGAGTTGTACCGCATCAAGGACGAGGTCACCTACACCGTGGGTGTGAGCGAGCTCAAGGACGGCCAGTGGCAGCCATACGTCGCTGAGGGCGACGATGCGCTCCAGTTGGCGTTCAAGATGTTGGACCCCTACATCCGGGTCAACTTGCAGCCCTTGGGCCCCGCCGCCGCCTCCGACAACGGCCCCGAGGACACCTACGTGTACTCCACCAGCTTCACGGTGCCCGACCATCACGGGATGTTCACGTTCGAACTAGACTATAAAAGAGCGGGCTTGAACTTCTTGCAAGACAAGCGGGTGGTGGCCGTCAGACACTTGGCCAACGACGAGTTCAAGCGGTCGTGGGAGATCACCAACTCGTGGTTCTACGTGGTCAGCGCCGTGTTGGTGGCCGTGGGCTGGTTCTTGTTCGTGGTCAACTTCTTGTACGTCAGCAACACCAACCAGGCCAAGAAGCAGCAGTAGAATACACGTTAAGTCGAGCATTGTAGCGGCGCCCGGTCGCTGGTCACGAACAGGTACTGAAGCGCCGACTGGGGCGAGAGTGTGAGTACAGTGGTTTGGGTCTCGTCCACCTTCTCGAGCCCCAGTTTGACCTTGTAGGTGACGGTGTCCACGGTGGTCTGGTCGATGGTGGGGTTGCTGAGGAAGACCTGGCCCGTAGTGCCCTCGGGGACGCTGGCAGACGCAGAGTACAGGTACGTTTTGGAGACGCTGACGGCGCTGGCTAGCACGAGCTTGAGTGCCAACCCCACGCTGGCCCCGACCCCGAACTCCGCCTTGTTGCCGACGCCCAACACCGTGGAGTGTGTCACGGTGATGGACCCGGCCTGGCCGTGGGTGGTGTCGAGACAGTGGGAAATCGGCACCCTCTCCTCCTGGTACGACTGCACGTCCACAACGCGGTGGTGGTCCCAGTAGACGCCAGCGGGCAGGAACGGGTTCCAGCCAAACGCCTCGACCTCGACGGCGTCCTGGAGCGAGTTGCCGTTTTTGGCAGCCAGCGGCATGTTCTCGTGCTTGCTGACGACGCTACTGTCGGGCAACGTGAACACGGTGTCGTTGGCGGGGCTGCGGAGCACCTCGGGGTAGTTTAGGATGTCTTGTAGGGCGGCAATGGCGATGGAGTGGACCTCGGCGGCCGCCAAAACGAAAAATAGCAACAACGCAAGCATGCGGGCTACGGCTCCTACAAACTACTTATAGGCGGGGTACATAGTGGCACAGCATTGCATAGTGGCAGGCATTACATAGTGGCAGAGCATTATAAGAGGGCATAGCAGATTAGTTTTCGTTCGCATAATGAGTTCGACGCCAGCAGACGAGGCCAAGGCGCAGAAGCTCCAGGCGCAGTACAACGAGTACCAGCAGACGCTCGCGGACTTGCAGACGCAGCTCCTGACGATCGGCACGCAGCTCCAGGAGTACGTGGTGGTGGACAAGACGCTCAGCGGCATCGCACCGGAAAAGCGCCAGGGCCGCCGGTGCTTCAAGATGATTGGCGGGGTGCTCGTGGAGAAGAGCGTGGACGAGGTCATCAAGATGTTGGACGGCGACATCAAGCGGTTGCAGAGCGAGAAGACCAAGGGCGAGGAGATGGTGCGGTCGACCCGGGCCAAGCTCGAGCAGTGGATCCAGGGCAACAAGGTCAAGATCGTGCTGCAGTAGTGTACATAGGGGTGGTAGAGATCAGACTATTAAATACTGAATAAACTGTACTGAATAAATACTGAAACTGACTACTGAATAATACTAAAACTGAATACTGAATAATACTGAACTGTAGACTACTGAGCGAATACTGAATGAGTACTGAATACTGAATGCTGGCACTAGAGCTGGTGCGCTAACTGCATGACTGGGGTCTGGAACACTACCACACGGGTATAAATCTGCATTATGGAACGGCTGTATTAATAACTTAATTAACCAGTAAGCTGCCTACTATAATAATCTGAAAATTGTAAATTCTACATAATTAAATAGATATAATTTTTTCGATGCACAGTGCCGTTTGCCCCAATGGCACAGAGGTGAAACAAACAGATACAAGGATATCACTGAGTCAATAAACACTCAATTAATAGTACTATTTAGTCAATGTAAAATAATAGTTCAATAGTTAATTGCTGCAAATAGCGCCAATCAGCAGCACCAGACACCTCACCGTAGCGCAAAACCCACCACAGCCGACACCCCATCACCACCGACACCTCAGCATAGCCAACACCAGCAATGCCATACTCACAAACCAGAAACATCACATCAATACAACGTTAATCTCCATACATCTAACATAAATAAATACAATACAGCTACACAGAAATGGCGTTGACGTACTCGCTGCGGGCCTCGGTCTGGCGGCCGGTGTCCCGGTTGATGGCCTCCCACTTGGGCTCGTCCTTGAACAACCGCACCGCCGTGACATTGCGCTTGGCCGACGTCAAGGTGAAGCGGTGGTAGATCCCCGCCGGGAGGATCAACATGTCGTTGGCGGCGATCTTGCACCGGATCCAGCGGTCGCCCTTGTCGCGGACGTCGAAGTAGCCCTCACCGTCTTTGATGTAGCGGATTTCTTCGTCTTCGTGGTAGTGTTCCTTGTAGAACTGGGCCATTTTGGCGTTGAAGGCGTCGACGTCGCCGCCGAAGGTGTCGAGGTTCAAGGTGATCTGGTCGCGGTTGCGGTAGTTGCGGTCGGCGGCGATTTGGTCGAGGTCGGCATCGGAGGTGACCTTGTAGTAGAGCACGCCGATTTTCTGGAGGAGCTCGGGGGGAACGTCCTCGCCGGAGTGGTGCTCGTCGGTGAAGTCGGCGACGGTGTCCTTGTTGTCGTGGAAGAAGAAGGCGGGCATCTAGAGACAGATGATTTGCAGCTGCCACAGTTCGCACGTTGGGTGCGCACGAGGCAGGCGGGAGCGCACTCGCACCGCACGGTGAAATGGCACGGGCAATTTGCACCAAATCGCACTGGCCATTGGCGCCAGTTCGCAGTCGCACCGGCCGCACCGTCCGCCGCCCTAAAAGTGGCACCAATTCCGCGCAGTCGCACTGCCGCGACCGCCGCACCGACCAAAAAACTGCACAGCAGAAACTCGCTTCGCTCGTTCTGCTGACATGTACCACCGCCAGACGGACCAGGAACGCACACAGGCCTACCAGGCCAACATCGAGCAGCAGCTCGCATCGCAATCCAAAAAAGCCGCCCATCGACGCATCGTCGACCACGGAAACCCCATGGGCCGCTGGCATCTCGTGCGCAGCTTGGGCATCACCGACCTCAGTCTCGGCGCCATCCGCCCCGAGTCGCTGTACTTGATGGACTTGCTCCCGCTGCCGGCGTACGCCAAGGCGCTGGCGGCCCGCAACAAGAGCCATCTCGAGGCCTTGAGCGCCCAGACCAAATTCGTTCACTTGTCGAGCAACAAGGAGCGGCACACCATCAACACCGTCAAGTGGACGCCCGAGGGCCGGCGCTTGTTGGTGGCGTCGCACTCCGGCGAGTTCACCTTGTGGAACGGCATGACTTTTAACTTTGAGACCATCACCCAGGCCCACGATGCGCCGATCTTGTCGCTCAAGTACTCGCACAACGACGAGTGGCTCTTGAGTGGCGACCAGGACGGCGTCATCAAGTACTGGCAGACCAACTTCAACAACGTCAACGTGCTCCAGGCCCACAGCGATGGGGTGCGGGACATCTGCTTCTCGCCCAACGACGCCAAGTTCGTCAGCTCCAGCGACGACTCGTCGCTCAAGATCTGGTCGTTCAATGGCCGCGAGGAGTGCACGCTCGCAGGGCACCACTGGGACGTCAAGTCGTGCGACTGGCACCCCAGTCTCGGGCTCGTGGTGTCGGGATCGAAGGACAACTTGTTGAAGCTCTGGGACCCGCGCATGGGCGCGTGCGTGGCCACCATCCACGGCTTCAAGCACACGGTGTCCAAGACCCGGTTCCAGCCCAACGGCATGCAGCGGTTGCTTGCGTCGGTGTCGCGAGACCGCTCGTGCCGGATTTTCGACCTCCGGGCCATGAAAGACTTGCACGTTCTCCGTAGCCACGACAGCGACTTGTCGTGCGTCGAGTGGCACCCGCTCCATCCATCCATGTTCACGGTGGGCGCCTACGACGGCTCTATTAACCACTATCTTCTCGATGGCTACATTCCCAATTCCGAGCGTCTGCGGCCGCTCGAGCCCATACATACGATTCCCTACGCCCACGAGAAGGCCATCCACGCCTTGGAGTACCACCCGTTGGGCCATCTCTTGTGTAGCGCGGGAGCCGACCGCTCGGCCCGGTTCTGGTCCCGCTCGCGGCCCAACGACCCCATGGCGTACCAGGACGCTTTGTACACCAACGACAAGGTGGGTGCATGGTACTACCAGGCCAACAACAACATCAACGCCGTGCTTCCGCCGCCATCCAAGGAAATTAACGTGCAGGGCACCGCCAGTATTCCTGGCTTGAACATGTAGAATAGACATAGCATACAGCCATAATAAATAGGACCAATGACTCCACTGCATGTAGACGTCGTACATGGACTACACTGTGCGTAGACCCACTGTACATAGACGCTAAGATATAAACAACCTTCCATTGCCTACATATCATCGACATCGATACTTCACTTCACTTTCGTCTCCACCATCACTCACGCATCATACTATCATACATTACTCGTCACTCTATATACATGTACGCAGCTCGTACCATCGTCATTCATAATTAAACACTCTTAAACCGGCCTCCATCAACGTAGAACTGGTCCACGGCAGCAATGTACCGGGGCGTCGACTCAGCACAATAGTCGACAAAGAACCCGTCCACCACCCGAAGCAACCGATCATCCGTCGCCATGTCCAGGTGGTACTCTTGACCCCCATTGTTGACGTTGAAGTACCCGGTAAGGCCATACTGTGCAAGCTCTTCAGTAGTAATCTGCTCGTACGCCTTGTTGTAGTTGTCCAAGCGAAGCTTGAAGTCACGCACCGCCATGTCATAGTCGCGGTCCTTGTAGTCCTCGTTGCAGGTCTTGGCGTGGATGTTGTAGTTGATGAGCCTGGCGTCGTCACAGCGGATATCCAAAACCACCAAATTGTCGAGGTCGATCAGGTCCTTGATCATGGCCACGAGCATCTGGCGGCGGGCAATGGTGGTGTTGGTGGCGTCGAGGATGCCCACGTTGATTTTGTTGGTGTTGAGCTCGTCTATAATTTCGTTCAAGCTCTCAATAGCAAACTGCTCCCGCTGCTTGTAGCAGTTCTTGTTGTTGGGGTCGAAGAACTCAAACGTGTGGAACTCGTTGAGCTTCTCTCGCCTCATCTTGCCACAGTTGAAGATCTTGGTTTTGTAGTTGGTAGATTTGTTTAAAAAATTCTTCAACTGCTTGCTGATGGTGGATTTTCCTGTGGCTGGGAGGCCCGACAAAAGAATAATGGACTTGGTCAAGTTGATGTCGAGGTCGAACGAGATCTGCAGGCGCTCGAACGAGTTCGACGGGGTTACGGCCGTGGACACGGTGCCGTTGGTAGCAGCATAGTCGAAAATCGAATTGACAGAAGTCGAAGAAGTTTCGGTGTAGGACATTTTGTCGTCGAAAACAAGACCCTTTTTTCGGTCTATAAATCTGTTTAGAGAAGACTGACTCATTGTGAATGCAACCAGAAATTTCTCGTACTGGGTACTCGTGGTTAATAAAACAAAAACCGTGCGGTGATGTCACAAATTATCCGAAATTTTGTTCTTATGCATTTCTTTTTTCCGGTCGGAGCCAAGTCCGATTATATATTTCTATTTACAGGTCTCCTCTTTTTCGATGTTTTGGGTTTGCCAACGATTTTCTGCACTGCCAGAATTTTAGCGGATACCGGTGTAGAAGCGCTGGCAGTTGGTGCTGGCTCTTCGGCAGGAGGATTTTCCGGACCGTTAGCCTCCGGCGTTTGAGGCTTGGTGCGCTTGATCGCCCATGTAATCACCTGGCCGAGCAAATTGACCTCTTTTAAGTACTCGTCTACGTTCGGCAGCTCCCGTCCAATGCGGTAGTCCATGATCCACTTGTCCCTCGTTTTAGGCAATTCGTGGGAGGTCAATTTTGCGCCGTTGACCCAATCGGACGTTTCCACCGTATAGGTGAGTACCCCGCTTTTACCCACGAGCCGTTTATTTAGATCCTCGAGAGCGGACTGATGCTCGTATAATTTAGCGGACCGTTGGTCGAAATCGGCGGGGAGCTCAAGTCGGTCACCGAACGTCTGGAGCTCCGTGCACTCGTCGGCTGTGAGCGGCACCACATGCGCCGTGAGCGCGTGGAACGGCACGCCAGGTTTCTTTTGTGACCGTAGCACCACCCGGAAACTGTCGAAGTCGCCGGATTTGGTGAGATCTTCGATAATGAGGTCTAGGAGGTCGCTCCACACCCGGATCGAGAACTTGAACCGGCTGTCGGCAATGTAGGATGCAAGGGGGCTGCGGTTGAAGTAGATGCGGTCGATGTCCTCGAGCGTCAAGTACTCGAACCCGAGGAAAGAGCTGATATTATGGTATGCAACAAAAATCCCGTCCATCTGGCCAATGCGGGCCTGGAACGAGTACTTGAGCAAGGCGCCCGTGCGAACGAGGTCGTCGAACTCCAGCTTGTAGAAGAAGCGCCGGGGGTGCTCTCGCGTGGCCACGTCGGGGTCGGCCAAATTGTAGCGGATGGACGAAATGGCTCGGGACTTCAAGTCGAACGTGCCGTTTCCGGGGAGCTTGTCGCTGTAGCAGTCCAACTGCGAGCGCATGAGGAACTTGTCGTAGGCCGCGACGTTGTAGACGTTGGTGGGGTTGGTGAAGTCCAAGTACTTCTGGAGTTCCAGCTCGTCTTTGAAGATGTGGGGGATGAGGCGCTCGTTGCGGAGCTCCAGCCCCAAGTCCTTGAGGAGGTCGATGTCCTGCGAGTCGATCTGCAGCTGCTGCTGTTTGTAGAGCTGGATGTCCTCGTGTTCGTTGGTGAGAAGCACCTCCAGCACATGGCCGAACTTGCCCAAGAACGTCTCGATGTCCACCGACTTGTCGCTCTCAACGGAGAACACGCCGTCGCTCTGGCGCCGTACCACGAAGCTCGTGGGGAGCGTGCTGACCAACTTGGTGAACACAAACCGGAACCGCTTGTCGACGTCGGGGTCGTAGTTGTTCATCAAGAGGTAGAACTGCATGAGCGTCGACGTCATGGACGAGGTCGACGAGTAGTACTTCTTGTTGTGCTGCACTGCGAGCTGCAACAACGTCTTGTCCTTGCTGGGGCTGACGAACCGGGAAAAGTCGCCGAACTGCTCGAGCTGGTCGATCCGGTCGAGAGACTCGACAAACTGGTACTGCTGCGACTCCCGCTCGAACATGAAGTGTACGCCCTTCTTGGCGAGCGCCTTCTCGAGGTTGTGGGCCAACCGCGGCACCTTGAGCTTGTCCGGGGCCGTGATCTGCTGGAGGTCTGCGGTGTTGGCGATGCGTTTGACGAAAAGTTTGGCCTTGGGGTCGAAGCGCGGCCGCGTCTTCGCCACGAAGCTCTTTCCGGACACCGGGAGCGTGGCGTCGAGCGCCTTGGTGTAGCGGGACGAGACCGGGCGGGGGACATCGAGCTCATCGGCATTTTTCAAGTCGGCCTCGTTGAGGCGGAGACGGCCCCTGAGCGCCTGGGAAAGCTCGTCGGGCGTGACCTTCGGGGCGTCGGCCCGCACGAGTGAGCAGCGGAGCCCGCGCAGTGCCCAGAGCCGCCGGCTGATGTGGGATCTGAGCATGAGATGAGATTCAATGTCGCATTATTCATTACCGTTCCTATCCTAATTATACAACCGTCTATCTAGCTCTCGTAACACGTTGGCCACCGACTGGACCTCGACCTGCATGCCGCGGGTGGTCAACTTGCCCACGAGCGTGGAAAAGTCGACGGAGTTGAATTTTTTGTGCCGGCTCAACGTCTTGTAGGCGTCCGCGCACGGGATGAACATGCCTGCGGGCGTGAGGCCGGGGGTCTCGGGGCGGGCGTCGGGCGAGGTCGTCAGCGTGGGCGCCGACTCGGGCGCTGTAGGTGCAGCCGTAGAATTGGGCGCTGTGGGCGCCACCAGCGTGGGCGCCGAGAGCGTGGCTTCGCCCTCGTCCACGGGGCTGCCGGCGGCGCTGCCTGCAGCACTGTCGTTGGCGCGCGAGGCCACCGTCGTGCAGAAAAGCGTCGACATCGGGTCCATCTGGCACTGCTCGCAGGTGCCGGGGTTTCCGGTGCAGCCCGCGGGCTTGGGCGAGTCGTTGGCGTTGCGCGTGGTGGGCGTGACGACTGTGGGCACGGCGCCGGGCGTCAAGTTGGTGATGTCCCGGATTTCGACCGATGGGCCCGGGTGCATCACCGGAAGCGACGTCTTACGGAACAGCGAGTTGAGGATCGGCGGCAACGTCTTGGGCTCCTCCTCCATGGGCGTGTTGAGGGTGTCGTTGAGGCGGGCGGCCTCCTTGGCGGCCTCGCGGCACACGCACGGCGTGTCGTCGGAGCAGAAGCCGCAGTTGTCGACCGGCAGCGCCTCGTCGAACGGCTCGGGCTTCTTGAGCTCGGGCGCCGGGCGCTTGGTGAACTTGGCGGTGAAGTCGATCTCGACGGGCGCCCTGCGCTTGAGCAGAACCGCCTGCATGGGCTTGAAGGTGGAAATGGCATCTTCGAGCGAGTCCTTGAGGCCCACGTCCTCGCACATGCACAGGTCCTTGAGACACACGCCGCAGTCGTAGGCGGAGCGCTTGCGGGGCGGCAGGTCGGCGGAGGGGGCGGGCAGGATCTGCTGCACCGAGTAGGTGGAGGACGACGGCGAAACGGAGCTCACAGAGCCCGGATTTTGCCCGAGCTTGGCCCGGAGCGACGCCACCTCGCCCTTCAACTGGTCCACGTTCTTGGCGAGGAACAGGTTCTCGATCTTGAGCTTGTTGATGGTGTTAATGAGACCCATTTCCTTGACCTCTTTCTCTTTTTCGACCTCCATGAGCTTCAACTCGAGCTCCTGGACCCGCGTGGCGCGGCGCTCGCGGAAGGCCCGCTGGGCGGCCCGGTTCTGCGCCTTGCGCTTGGACGCCGGCGTGTCCACCAGCGGCTTGCGGCCGGGCTTGGGCCGCGGCGGCAACACCCACTCCTTGGAGGTGGAGATCGACAGGAAGAACTCCAGCTTGACGCTCTCGGGCGAGCTCGCGGACGGTGACGGCGCGATCGACAGTCTGGGGGCTATCTGGGGCTTCGACATGGTGAGAAAAATTTTCGATGGAAAAGATAAAAATTATCGATTTGATCAGCGCAGCCAATGGCAGGGTGCGGGTCGGAAATGGCCCGCATTGGTCACCCTGCGCACGTGACTTGTTGTCATGTGATCCTATGTACACTACTTAGCCGCCCTCTCGGCCTGGGCCTTGGCGATGTCCTCCGGCGATGGAGGCCCCTCGGTGATCAACTTGTTCAAGGTCATCTTGCCGTACTCGTCCTTCAACTTCTGCTCCTCCTCCAAAAACTTGCTGGCGTTTTCCTGCAAGTACTTCTGGAAGTGCTGGAACTGCAACTGGCCGTGCTCACGGATGATGTCCAAGGGCATCTTGGACTCCTTGTTGACCTGCAGCGACGGCAACCCGAGGAGCTTGGCGATGAAGTTGCCGGCGTTGGGCTTGTTGTAGCTGTCGAACAAATGCTTATTGTCTTTTTTCCACTGGTCCCGGAGCCGGTCCTCACGGGCCTTGAACTCGTCCACGAGGTTGTATTTGTCCTTGAACGAGTTGAGGATGGGGCGCACGTCCTTGACGTTCTGCGTAGCGAGGAACTCGAGGAACGGGATCAACTGCACGAGCTTGTCGTCGGGCTGTCCGTCCCAGGGCACCATGGGGATAGCGTTATCGGGCTGGAGCGTCCACGATTCCGGCTCCACGTCTATAAGCACCGTCTTGGACAAGTCCCGGTTGAGGAGCGACAAGTCCTTGATCAACTTGCCGTCCTTGTAGCGGCAGGCCTCGCGGAACAAGGCGTAGGAAACGTAGGCGTGGAGCGGGTCGAGCTTGGTGACCATTTTCTCGGAGAAAATCGACGACTGCGACCCGAACACCACTATCTCGTAGTACTGCGACAAGTACCCGAGGAAGTAGTCGAGACCCGGTCTCTTGGCCGTTCTCCAGCCGTTTTTGGTGTCCCAGAGCGACTTGATGAGAAAGTCGTCCAACGTCACCACCAACGTCAACGGACGGCGGTACGGCTCGGGGGCCGGTGGTGGGAGGAGGTTCTCGAACACCGGCTCGCTGAAGAACGTGAACAACGAGGCCGTACGCTTGGAAACCCGCCCGTAAATGGCGCCTAAGCTGTAGCCACCCGGCACATCAGCGGCCTCGAGTTTGGCCTGCTCCTCGGGGCTGTCCCAGTCACGAGCAAAGTACACGGCGCCGCCGACGGTGAGCCCGCCGAGCGCCAACGTCACCCAGTTGGCGGTGCGCTCTCTCTGCTTGTCCTTGGTGGTCTGGGGCCGTCTTCTCTTTTTCTCTTTCTTTTCCGATTCGTCAAAGCCGGCCCGGTCGAGCATGTCGTCGTCCAAGATCTTCTTGTTGGCCAACACGCGGGACGTGGCGAGCGTCCGTGCGAGCTGGGGAGCGGCAAGCGCCCGCGCCATGGTGGTGGCGGGGCGGAAGCTGGGAAGAAACTTCATGGTAAAATTTTTCATTGCGCATGTTTAAATGGTTGAAATGGGTGCAAAAAGTCGACGCCAGCTTTGCCCAGCTTGGCGCTGCCGACCCGCGGACCAAGGTCCAGGTGCTCTTGGGCCGGCTCGAGGATAAGCCCGAGTTGCGGGGCGAATTGGGGCGTTTTTTGCGGGCTTTGGGCCGGTATGGAGTGGCCTATGATGGGCCCCGGAACCGCAACCGGTACTTGCTCGGGATGTTGGGGTTGCGCCAGTTGCACAGCAACTTCTGGGACATGTGTGCGTTGACGGACGTGAGTCTGCACCGGCACAAGTTGGGGTTGGACGTGGAGAACATTGGGTTGTTGGACCCGAGGAATTTTGGCCGGGCCGAGTATGAGTCCCTCGTCAGTGATAAGACGACGACCGAGACGACGCAGTCGTCGACGGCGGCGCAGTCCGAGCTGACAGCTGACGGCAGCGAAGGAGCTGGCAAAGTAGCTGCTCCACGACCAGAGCAATAAAGACAAGGTTGAGCTTGGCGGCCTTGGCGCCCCCGCCGCCGCCGCCGCCACTACACCAACACACCATTTACTGGAGCGCTACGATTGTCACTCGCGCGATTGTCACTGGCTGCACTCGTCGCTTTGCAATGGCATATATTAAATACTAGCACTACGGCTTCGGAATGTGCAAGCTCTTGCTGATCTCGCCGCACCCCTGCAAGAAAAAGAGCACCAGCACCTGGTGCACCTCCAAGAAGGACCCCGCGAACCAGATGGATCCCGGCAAGTCCTCGTGGATCCAGTCCTTGTAGACCAAAATAGCAAAACACACCACCCACACCAAATTTGTAGGCACCGGAAGGCCCTCAAAGTACTGCGACTTGCCCGAGGCGTCCTTGGGGATGTTGTTGGTGGAGATGTTGAAGCGGGCGAGGCGGGTCAAGCCGCACAACACCCAGAACGACAAGATGAGCACGTCGACGGTGGAGCGGAACCCGATAGCAAAGGCAATTGTTGCCGGAGAAACGGAAAACGACACGAGGTCCGCCAACGAGTCGAGCTCCTGGCCCATGAGCGACGACTTGTTGCGCAAGCGGGCCACTCTGCCGTCGAAAAAATCGAAAAAGAGCCCCAAGACGATGAAGAAGTGCGCCCGCTGGACGTACTTTTTGTCGCCGGTCAAGGTGTAGCGGAGACACGAGATGATGGAGTAGAAGCCCGAGAACCCGTTGAGAAGCGTGATGAAGTCGGCCATGTGCAAGTTGCGGATGAGCGAGAAATGGCGCTTGTCTTCGATGAACGAAGCGTACTCGTGCTTCTCGGGGCGAGGAAGCGGGTCCTGCGACGAGAGCGAGAAGAGCGACGACAGCCGCCGGATGGGCGGCGTGATCTCGATGGCGTCGGTCTCGGTGTCGGAGACGGCGGACTCGTGGCGGTCGACCAGCGAAGAGTAGGACATGGTGCGAATGAGCAATTGAGACACAGCAATAATGGAGGTATATTTATATATGTAGTGTGTAGTGTATAGTGTGTAGTGTAGTTATATTGGTTGCGCTGTGTTGCGTCTACGTGTCGGTGTCGGTGGTCTCGTCCGAGATGAAGAACTTGGGCACCACGAGGTTCTCGTTCTGCTGGAGAAAGCTGTTGATCTGCAGCTGGTTGAGCAGCTTGATGGACTCGAGCGATTGCGAGTGGGCGTCCCCCACCTGGAGGTGCCCGCCGCTGGCCTGCGGGCTCAACTGCTCGATCGACGCCTGGGTGTCCTGCAACTTGGCGTTGATGGCCTCCTGCTGCTGCTTCAAGTACTCCTGCTGGATCTTCAAGTAGTTCTCGTGCTGCATCGTCACCTGCACCTGCGCGAGCACCGACGCCGTCGACGGCAGCGTGGGGTTCGACGTCTTGGGCGACGTCAGCGCCATTGAGTTCAAGAACGAGTTGTCGAACGGGTTTTTGTCCGACCCGGACGACGACGGCGTCCGCACGTTGGGCGTGAACATGCCCTGGAGCGACGACCCCGGGAGTGCAATCGTCGACGACGCCGCCAGCGGGGCGCTCGACGTCGGCGGCGTGGCGGCCTCGGCCTTGGGCTTCTCCTTCAGCTTGGCCCGGACCTCCAACTTCTTCTCGACAAAGGCGAACCGCTCGAGATGCCGGGCCTCGAACTGGAGCAAGTCGTTCAAGTCGTTGAACCAGTTGTTGAAGTCCGTGTGGTTGTTGCACTTGAAGCTGGTCTGCTTGCCGGACGACACCTTGATGAGGTTGAACTTGCAGTTTTTCGAGTTCTTCACCACGATCTTGTAGTTGTTCAAGTTGTACGACTTGACCGGCACGTCGTCGGCGCCGATGAACTCGCCGAGCTTGCTCTTGGGCGAGCTGATCTGCTGGGTCTCCACCTTGAACTCGTGCAAAAAATTGCACGTCAAGAGGTAGTAGTACCGATTGTAGTTCTTGAGGAGCTTCAGCTTCTTGTAGATGATCCCGAACCGGATGCACTTGTTGTGGACCGAGTTGGCGTATGGGAGCACGATGTTCTTCACGTGCCGGACTTCCCGCTTGGGGTTGACGGAGCTGTCGGAGTAGATGTTGATGAAGTGGGTGTTCTGCGAGATGTAGTTCTCCCACTCAGCGTTGGCGTTGAAGTTGACGTCCTTGAGCAGGATCTGGTTCATCTTCTCGATCTTTTCGACGACAAACGTCATCTCCTTGAGAATGTACACCAACAAGTCCTTGGAGATGTTCTGCAAGTTGATGAACGCCGCAAAGGTGTAGTTCTCCTTGATCAACTGGTTCTTCACTTGGTTGTTGACCTGCAACTTCAACAAAAACGGGTCGACCGGGATCACCGTCCGGAGCGCAGGGTTCTGCTCTTCTTCGTCTTCGTCATCGTCATTGATGTTGCCCATCACCGCCCGCAGGTTGTAGTACTCCACGGCGCCGACGTACGACTTGAGGAGACTGCCGGTCTTGGAGATCTCCTTGGGGATCGACGGGTTGATGAAGGAATCGTTCTTCAAGCTGGACCGGATTTCTTTGATCTTCGCCGACAAGTTCTTCAAGCAGTTTTCGAGCTTGGGAATGAGCTTGTTGATGAGCTCCTTGTAGTGCTTGGCGTTGAGCTGGTGGAGGTGGTAGTGGTGGTTGAGGATCTTGGAATTGAACGAGTTGATCAAGGTGGAATCGTTGACGGGGATCTTGAGAAACAGCTGGTTTGAGGAAGACCGGGATTTGGTCAAATTGGGCCGCTTATCCACCGCGGCGCTCTGGTTGTACAGGTTGATGAGCTGCAAGTTCAAGTTGGCCTCGAACTCCTTGACGAGCGACGTTTCCTTCAAATAGTTGATGAGGTTCTTGAGGAGATGCTTCCACGATTTAAAATAGTGGATTAGCTCATCGACCGGTTTGGCCTCGCGGCCTGGGAGATTGAGATAGAACGGACTAGAAGGGTGGGACGAGGGGAGGATGAGTTCTTTGTCTGCCATGGCAAATACTGTGGTCCCATAAATGCAAGTGTTAAATAGGCGCAATTTTCGGTTGCTTGAGAGTTTGACAGCTTTGATAATAGAACATTTGTGAGACGTACAAAAATAGAAACATGTCTGAAACACCCATCTACGATAAATTTCACACCGCTTACAATTACAAGATCATCCCAAACACCAAGTGTGATGTAGATTGCAGTTTTGACACTGAATCGCTAAATTTTACTGTCAATATCCCCGAAGTGCCAGTAGGTGTGAAGAGACGCAGGTTTCGATTCACCTCTCTTAAACGGAAAAACTCTAGTTTGTTTAGATCTGGCGGCTCGACAAAGTCCATTCTCAAGAACAAGGTCAACACCAATTTCCGGTTCGAACAGGCCAATTTGTGCAAAGATGATAATGTGTCGGTGGGGGAATTTTTGCAGCAGATGGAAAACAACGAACGCCGGTACCTGGAGTACGACTTGGCTCACTTAAGACTGCAGCAGTTAAATCATTACTATAGAGGTTAGCTATGGTTAGGGTTAGAATAAATATCCTTCGCATAAGAAAGGTTTTTCGAAGGGATGCCCAGAAACTTGTAAACGGAGTAACCAACGGACATACCCTTCCTAAACATTTGCCATTAGTGGCAGTTGCTGCGATTTTGGTATCCCATCGTCACTTTGATACAAACACTCGTCAAATCAGGAATTTTCCCGATCGAGACCCTCTGAGTTGCAGCCAAATATTTGTTCGTTCCAAATATAGATTAACGTTTGATGTCATGATCTGCAATATCTAAGCCGCCAGCTTCCGAGCGTCTATTTAGTGACTGGCCAATAGGGTACCGTAACACCCGGGAGTAGGGCACTCGCTCGGACTTGCCGGTAACGCCACTGTGGGTACGAAAAAATTCAACCGATTAACCAGTGGCCCATCGGATCTGAAAATTTGCTGTAATTTGAAGAAAAAGGACGGGTATTTCTGTAGGTGAGTCTATGACTGTCGCGAGTAGGTTTCTGTGGGTTTACGTTGTTTGGATAATTGCATGGCAGATATAGTCCGTGCTTTCAGTGTGAACTGGCTCAGAACCCTTTCTGGTCTACCTCGAATTAAGCTTCGAATTTCACGCTCCGAGTTAAGCATGTACATGCTTCACCATGCGAAGAAACCACTCACAAAACATCTTGGTGATATTTAAAGAATACTCTGAGCAGTTTATCTTTCACATATACTAGCAATCATCACATAGTGGTGGCACGATACACTAGAAATCAGTGGCACAACAAAGCGGGTGACACAGCTCCGCCAGGGAGTGTCTGATCGCACCAACCTACACAGTAGTCAAGGCAATTTATCGCTCAAGCGCAAATTTGGTAGGAACAATAGAAAATGATTTGGTCGTTTCAATGCACAGTTGGTCCGAATTATCAACCAAAGCCAAGGCGATAACAACGAAATCCAAGGCACATGCTTCATCGCAATCGAGTTTAATTTAAAGCATGAACTGAGCATATGCGTTACGACACCAAAGTTGCAGGATACGGCGGGTCAAACTTATTTCTTGTGGATTGATCGGATTTTTTAGGTTTAGTCCGAACATCCTTGCGAGTGGAAACTCAAGATTTTGATTAGAACTAGCCAATCCGAAAACAGCTCAATTAGTGCTCGAAGAGCGCCAGTGCATCGTATCAGCGTTGGAATACACCGAAGGTCAAAAGGAGGCTAAAATTGCGCTTTCTTGCGTCAATTCGGAGGTAGGCGGGTATACAGGAAATAATTTTGCACCATGTCGGCTTAGGCAACTATGGGCGGACTTTTTATGCAGCTCGCTCGTATTCAGATAACTTCGGAAACAAACTATTAAAATAGATAAAGAATCGGCGTTAATGTTTAAATCTAGATTGATTGCCATTTTCATCGAGTAGCCATGGAGCCGTTTCCAGAACAGGGTTTAGATATTAGGCTTGAGCCGTAGCCGAGAGCAAGGTCAAAACTCGTAAGCTTATTATGATACGATAAATTATTTACGTATGATGTAACTATTATAGTTGTGCCCTTACAAAATAATCCAGGCCCATAGTGCCAGGTAACCCACGAGAATTATTCCGTTCAGGAAAGTGCCACATTAGGACAGGACAATAAAACCGTAAAAAAGAAGCCTTCCAATCGTGACCATTTACAGATAAGTGTTGCAAAAATAACCGGGCAGACTGCGAATCTATTGCATTTACGATAAATAAATCTATTCCTTTTGCCAATTACGTAAATGGGATTTCATGACATAATCAAATGTGTATTAATGCTACTTATGCAGAGTTCATCAAAGCTTCATCATCAGGATTGGTTTCGGGTCCATTTTTATGTCGACCGACTTCGTATCAAAATATATTCTGCCCTTCTTGGGCGACCTCGTGGTACGGGGCTTGCTGATTCGGGACAAGTCTTGCTGGGTCACCTCATCGAGGATCTTGAATCCTGCTAGGCTGTCACATTTTCGGCAGTAAACCTTCTTGGTTACAAGCCAATTGTACTGGCAGGGCACCAAAGTGCATCTCTGGGTGGTCCTGACATTAGTAGATTGCGGGCCAAGAAGAAAATTGTTACATTTGTTACATCGAATAACGAGGTTCATGGCTACGATAGAGAAGTGGGCCGGATTATATATATAGTAGATACGGGATTTCTGGAACAAAATAATGTTGGAATTTGCGAGAGGACAAATTGCCAAAAACGGCCGAGGACAGCATTCTACTACATGATTCCATGACAAATAATTACCTAAGTCCCGAATTTTGTTTGAAAAAGGTACCGGGCAATACTTGAAAACCGTCGTTTCCTTTGGTTGGCGGGGTGCGTAACTGCACGTATTCAAAAGTGTGCGAAGCCGTTTTCTGCAGTCGGGACAATTGAACCCATCCCGAGGTCACATGATTGCCATCCGATTGCAAGGATTCACGTGATTTGACATTATCGTCCTTCAAATCATCGACAGTGTATTTCTCATTGCTAATGATTCAACTTTCGGAGCATCAGGTTCAGCACTTGAACAAGCAGCTTGCGGCTTTGACGCCCGAGGAGATCATAAAGTGGGCCTACATTACGTTTCCAAACTTGTACCAAATTACTGCTTTTGGCCTCACAGGTTTAGTCACCATCGACATCATCTCTAAATTGAAGGCGCCAGTGGATCTCGTATTTATAGATACCTTGTTCCACTTCCCGCAGACTCTTCTGTTGGTGGACAACATCAAGCAAAAATACAACACCAAGGTCCATGTGTTTAGCCCCAAAGGCTTTAAAACTGAGAAAGACTTTACTGACAAGCATGGCGAATTGTGGGAAACCGACGACAACTTCTACGACTACCTCGTGAAGGTCGAGCCATTAAACAGAGCATACCAGCTGCTTAACATCGAGGTGGTGCTCACGGGAAGAAGAAATACCCAGGGCGGTGAAAGATCCAACTTGCAGTTTGTAGAAATCGATAGTGAGTTGGGCATTATCAAGGTGAATCCCTTTTTGAACTGGAGCTTTGCCCAGGTCAAGGAGTACATCGACAAAAACCAGGTTCCATACAACGAGCTCTTGGACTTGGGATACAAGTCCATTGGCGATTGGCATTCTACGCAGCCTGTTGGCGAAGGTGAGGACGAGAGAAGTGGCAGATGGAAAGGCAAGGCCAAAACGGAGTGCGGCATTCACGTTACTTCGAAATACGCTAAATACTTGCAAGCAAGCTCTGGTAGTGCTTAGGGGATGGGTTAGAATTATCATATAGAATCACGGTCTACCGATCGTCTATTTATTAATTTATTTATTGGACAGTAGATCAGCAGGCACTATGTGCAATGTCGTAGGAGAATGGTGCACGGTCGTCGGGACCAACCGTTCATGTGTCCATTTCTGGTTGTGAACCTGGGACCGGTTAACAAAGGCTCTTCAAACCCAAGTTGCAGCCATGAACACAAACATCACGAGAACATCAATGTTACTTACTTACAACTACAATACAACCCAACATAACCAAGGTTGTGCTAATATATCACCCATAAAGAATTCCGCTGGTCAATAAAAACAAGATAACGGAACAAGTCTGCAGAAAGCGGCTACAAACTACCGAAACCAGTGTTCTCCCAGACGGCAAAAACGAGCTTTTGGCGGCCAACACCACCCTAAGAATTCCGTAGTGCCAATATGCAACCAAAGCATTAATCGTCTCTGATTGACAACAAACTCTATTTACACAATGCTGCTAAGCCTACCAATGGAAGAATCGCATTAGCTACATCAAATACATAATATGAGACGTCTGAAGAGGACAGTTCACTCAGCTAAAGGCATAAGAGCCCTATTTCTCTTTTGAGAATTTGCAGGTTCATTTATCTAATTACAGTTTAAGCTTATCTTTTTAGAGGTTTAACAACTGATAAGCTACGGGACAGCCACAGAAAGCCCCCAAACTTCGCCAAAAGTATGGGGGTGTATACAGGTGGCCCACGGAATAGCAGAATCAGCTAATACTGCCATATATCGCATGGAATTCGAGTGGTATACGCTTACCGGATTGGGTAATGGGAGCGGAATATCCAAACCCTCCAACTTTATTTAAGACAGATCAATCTCCTGTCAACTGTATGTTGATCGACTACCTCTTTTCCGCTTATGATCTCATTGAGACCAACAAGAAGCTTTCTGTCGCTGTGGTGTCGTCATTTGTGTTGCTATACTTTCTCATCGCCTATCCGCTCTTCATTTCCCCATTGAGAGACCTTCCAGGGCCCTACTACTTGAGAGTATCTAGCATTCCAAGCTTACATTATCAGCGGAAAGGAAGATGGATCGGGCTTGTGCACGATCTTCATGAAAAATACGGCGACGTTGTCGTCATAGGGCCAAACGAAGTGTCCTTGAGCGGTGACCCGAAGTACATCAACGATGTGTATGTGAAAAATTTCCCCAAAACTACGTTCTACGAGAACTTTCGTAACCACGGCCACAGAGACAACATGTTTGCTTCCTTGGAGAATGATAGACATCTCAACTACAAGAAAAACATCTCCAATATTTATTCTAAGTCTGCAGTATTTAATTTGAAGAATACCACCAGAAACTTTATCAACAGAAAAATCAAAGAATTGATCCAGGAGATCAATGACACATCTGTTGAGGGAACCAGACCAGACTTTATCAATTGTGAAGGGAAAGTCAATATCCACGGAAAAGGACACCACGAAAAAGACCCCAAGTGGGCCTTCAAAGGTAAAACCGGCAAGAATATGGCAATCGACGTCTACTCTTTGTTCGGTTCTTTGGCCATTGATGTGGTCACGGCCTTTGAGTTGGGTATCGACAATGCCACCAACTTTTTGAAGGAGCCTGAGAACCGGTTTATCGTTATTTACCACCGTTACATTGCGTCTATGCAATTTTGGACCACCTTGATGCCCCGGTTTTGGAACTTGGCTGCTACCAAGTTGATCTTCAAGTCGCTTGAGTTCTGCGAGGACTGGAGATTGAAGCTTTACGCTCGTGCAGAAGACAATGTGCCCCAGTTCAAGGAAGGACAGAATTTCACCACCTTGGAATTGTTGAAGAAAAACGGAATCAATGGCTTAAATGCCTACTCATTTTTGACAGATAACATCTTTGCTGGACACGAGACTACTGCCATTCAACTTACGTACTTGACCTACGAATTGTCAAGACCAAAGAACCAATATCTTCAAGACCTCTTGCGAAACGAGCTTTTGCAAAATTACGGTGCTCCAACTTCGATTAATGACACCATAGAAGACTTCGAGTCCATTGACAACTTGCCTATATTGAATGCAATTATCTTGGAGACGTCTAGGGTGCACACTTCAATTCCTGGTGCTGAGCCAAGGGAAGTTGACCGAGAATATTTTGTCAAGGTGAAGGACCAAAAAGTCAAGCTCCCTCTCAAGACCATTGTGTCATGCCAGCCATACTCAATGCACAGAAAGGAGGAGATCTTCCCCAAGGCAGACTACTTCGTGGTGGAAAGATGGTTGAGATACGATGGCGAGACCCAGTCTCAGTACGAGGCCCGGACCAAGATGATGCAGAAGTACATGATGCCATTCGGCAAGGGTATACGTATGTGCTTGGGCATGAACATTGCGCAGATCGAGATGAAGGCGGCGGTGGCCAACCTCTACTGGCACTTCAACTCCAAGATCTGCGACAACTGGGCCAACGTTGTGCAATACCCTAACGAGCAAAAGCTCCCAGAGCCAATCAGAATCGGCGAACATCACGCCGGGGGCGCCACCGACGAGCAGATGATGACCATGTGCGACTGCTACACTACGAGGCCCTACTACGACGAGTGCTGGTTGGAGTGGTACCACAACGAAGAGCTCAAATAAATATGACATCAATCGACTAAATACGACGTTAATCGACTAAATATGACGTTCAAGACTGTAGACTACGTTTTGCCAGCTGTTCCCCAACGCCTGGCGGTTTGGGGCCCAGCGTCCGGTGGTGTTACTGCATCACCCGGTGGCTGCAATTTCCTAATTAGGCAGACCCTCAACCCCGGTTTGTCCGTGATCTTTAAACTTCATTAACACCATGCTTCCTTTTGCCATTCCATACCCCGAAGAGCAGACCGACGGCTTCTGGGGCGCCACCACGTCCACCATCGACTGGTGCGAGGAGAATTACGTCGTTTCGACGTACATCGCCGAGTACCTCAATACCGTCACGAATTCGCTCTTTATCTTGCTAGCAGGGTTTGCGTGCTTCCACGCCATACGAAACCACATGGAGTCGCGGTTTGTGTTCAGCTGCTTGGGGTTCATGCTTGTGGGCGTCGGCTCGTGGCTTTTCCACATGACGCTCAAGTACCATTTCCAGCTTTTGGACGAATTGCCCATGATCTACGCCACCTGTATCCCGTTCTGGTCGGTGTTCAGCGAGTTCCAGACCAAGGAGCGGTCGCGCTGGATCGGCCTCGGGATATTCCTCGGGGCAAACTTGTTGACGGTGATCTACTTGTATGTGAAGGACCCCACGTTACACCAAACTGCATACGGCCTCCTCAACGCCATGATCATCTTCAAGTCGTTCGTGCTCTCGAACAACCACGTGGCGGACCCGCAGTCCAGACGCAACTTGAGCCAGACCATGTACACGGGCTTGGGGCTCTTCGTTTTCGGGTACTTTCTCTGGAACTTGGACATTCACTTGTGCGAGACCGTCAGGTTCGTCAGACGCCAGTGGGGGATGCCCTACGGCTTCATCTTGGAGGGCCACGGCTGGTGGCACATCTTCACGGGGCTCGGGGTGTACTTTTACCTCGTCTACGAAGAGTACTTGAGATGCTTCCTCACCAACACCGACAAGTTCTACCAATTCAAGTGGGTCTGGGGCTTGCCGGTGGTCATCTGTATCGACAAAGAGGGGCTCTTCAAGCACAGACTTGCGCAGAAGCTGGTCAAGTTAGATTAAGTATTTATTAAAGCAACGTCACTATTTCCTGAACAAACTTGTTCTGGTCGCCCTGCACCCCGTCTGCGATCTGCTTGAGCTTGTCCACGGTCTCGGCCGTGCTGAAGAGAAGCTTGTTCTCCTGGGCGTCGTAGCACTGGTCCTTCCACTGCTTCAAGATGCCGTTCAACTTCTCGATGCCCTGGTTGATCTCGTCATTGGTGCACTTGGTCTTCTTGATTTGAATGTAGGCGTCCTCGTGGTCCTCTTCCTGCAACTCGCTGGCCTTCCTCTTGGCCATGTTGATGATTTTCTCCGGAAACTTCACAAGTTCGGCCACGTTGATACCAAATGACTTGGAAGAAACTCCAGGCTCCACTTTGTAGATCAACGTCAAGTCGTCGTCGTTCTCAATCAAGGCCTTGACCTGCAAGTTCTCAACCTGGCTGTACTTGTTGGAGAGGTCGGTCAACTCGTGGAAATGCGTGGCAAAGAGCGTGAAACACTGTTTCTCCTTTATCAAATACTCCAGGATGGCGTAAGCTAAACCAAAACCGTCATAGGTAGAGGTGCCTCTGCCCAACTCATCGATGATGATCAACGAGTTATGCGTGGCGTTGGCCAAGATAGACGACGTCTCCAACATTTCAATCATGAACGTCGATAATCCCTTCAACTGAGAGTCACCGGCTCCAACTCTCGACAAGATGGAGTCGAAAATAGGGATACTGGCCGGAGAATCAGCAGGAATGAAGCAACCTATCTGGTTCATCAATGCAATCACACCCACCTGTCTGATGTAAGTAGATTTACCACCCATATTTGGGCCGGTGATAATAGCAAAGCTTTTACCAGAGTTGCTCAACTGAACGTCGTTAGGAATAAAGCTCAAGTCGTCTTGAACCTCCAAGATAGGGTGTCTGGAGTTGTTCAATGCAAGTTGTCTCTTTTGGAAGACCTCGTCGCCCTTTTCGGGACTCAATGGAGTCAACGATGGCCGAACAAACTCGATTGGGGATAAGATCGAGACATTGGCAAAACTTGCAATCACGTCCAAGTGGGACAAGGTGAGCGAAAGCTCGGTGAAAACTCCATCGTAAGTAGCACTTATAGTCAAAATTTCTTTAATCAATTCCTTTTGCTTGTCATTGTACTCTTTGGAAATGTCCAGGTATGCCAGAGATAGAGATCTCAAGTTTTTTGAGGTAAAGAACACACCTGCCTTCACGGTCTGCAACTCGATGTAGTCGGTGTTTCTCAAGACGGTGGAGTCGTTTCTTGTGACTCTGAAACACCAGCCGTGGATTTGATGGTTCTCAAGCTTCAACTTTTTGTCCAATTCCATGCCCAAGTCATCGCCGGTTAGCTCGTGTTGCTGCTTGATCTTTGAGAGAGTATCTTGCAAATTGTTGTTGATGCCAATCAAAGATTCGTCGAACTCGGGCTTGATGTTGAAGTCGGTATTGAACAATTCAGACACAGACGACGATTCGAGCGGCGACAAGTCGACCGTGGTCTCGATCAACTCCTGGAACTTGACCAACTTCTGGTAGCAATGGTCAATTGGCTCGAGCCAGTAGCTGGACACAAGCTTGTCCAGCTCGGCGGCTTCCTTGAGCGTTTCAATGAAACTAGGCAACGCAACAACTAGCTGGTAGAGTCTAACAACGTCGTCAAGCTTCTTGCTCTCGTTGGAGCCGAGTTTCTGAATCCCAGAATGCAACTTTTTAAGAATTCTTTTGATGTCGGGCACTTGGCTCAAAAGGTCCTGCGAGATGGAGACCCGAAGAGACGTATCGTCCATGAACTTCTGCACGAGGCTGTGTCTGTCCTCTATCTGGGTCAAGTTAGTCAAGGGCTGCTTGAGCCATTGCGAGAGCAAACGGGATCCAGCGGCCGTAGAACACTTGTTCAACAATTCAAACATCGAAGAAGTGGTGGTGGAGCGGCCGGGAGAAGACTTTGGGGGGAAGATGTTGAGCGCGTTCAACGTCGACGAGTCGAGCTTCATGTACTGAGAGAGGTCGAATCTGTCGATGGAGAAGTTCTTGACGTTTTCGCCCAACAAGTCAAGATACACGATAAGGGCGTTGAGACAGGACAACGCGATGGCGAAGTCGCTGGAGTTGATGGTCTTGGCGGCAAGCACCATCTCCACGTTCTCGTCGTCCTTTCCAATGAGCTTGGTCAAGTCTCTGTCGATGTCCGAGGTGGTGAAAGCGGAAGACTTAACGGTGCTCACCACCACATTTCCGAGTTTATCGACGACTCTGAAGAGTCTGGCGATATCCGGGTCGTTCTGCGGGTCGTAAGTGGAGGGTACAACGATCTCCTTGACGCCCAATTGGATCAATAAGGATTCTACGTTTCCAAAAGTGTCCGAATCGTCCACTTGACTGACAGTAATTGCGTTACTAGACAAGTCAACGACGCAAATTCCGATCTTGCGGTTGGCGCCGACCTTGATGGCGCCCACCACGGGCACCGACCCGTCGTTGGCCTCGAGCGCCACGCCGTACTGCGACCAGACGCTCTCCAAGTTGCCAGGCGAGGCGGTAGCAAGAAGATCGAATTTTTTGGAGTAGATCTCCATCTTCATCGAATTGTCGATCAAGCAGAACTTGAGCACGTTGTTCAAGAACACGGGCGGCGACACCGTGACGTAACGCGCTCCCTTTTGGTACTTGATCACCAGCTGCGTCTTGTAGATCGCATCAGCTATGAGGTCCGCGTCTTTATCCAACACCGTGAAATAGTCCTTGTGGTCGACCACCCGGACAGTCGAGTCGTCGGCCTTCTCTAGCTGGGCGTACCGGGCATAGAAGCCTCGCTCATCGGCTGCGTCCGCAAACTTAAGATCAGGACGCGTGCTAGACATGTTCGCGTATTGGAAAGTTGGCGCCAAAACATCACCGTTTTACAGTATACAGTACGTGATGTATCACAATGTTTACGAGTGTGATGCATCACTTGAGCGGCGCCGCACCACTGTGCAACTGCAGTTACGGGCGGGGAAAGGATCAGATACGGGGTCGACCGGATGTCAGCGTCGACATCCGACCAGACTTGGTCCCGGTTGGAGATCTCGGTTGGTGATCCCGTTTGGAGATCCAGTTTGAAGTGCCGGTTTGAGGTGCCGGTTTGAAGTGCGGTTTAAATTGCAGCCCCGGTTTAAATTGCAGCCCCGGTTTAAATTGCAGCGTAGTTTGCAGCCGATGACTGCGACAAGAGTCAAAAAATTAGTGCGATTTAATCAATGGCTCTTCACACCACTGAACTTGACGGAGTTCTCCCCCTTTTGTCCCGCGGAAAGGTCCGTGACATCTACGAGGTCGACACAGAGACGTTGCTCTTTGTGGCCACCGACAGAATTTCCGCCTACGATGTCATCATGGGCAATGGAGTGCCTGCTAAGGGTAAAATCTTGACCAAATTATCTGAGTTCTGGTTCGAATTCTTGGCCGACACCCTCCCCAACCACTTGAAATACACCGACAACTCGGACGAGTCCTTGTTTGCCCACTTGCCCAAAGAATTATCCCAGCCAAAGTACAAAGATCAGTTATCTGGCAGATCTTTATTGGTGAAGAAAATGAAGCTCATCCCGCTCGAAGTGATCGTCAGAGGCTTCATCACCGGCTCTGCATGGAAGGAATACAAGAAGTCCGGAACTGTGCACGGCTTGAAGGTTTCCGACTCTTTGCAAGAGTCCCAGGAATTCCCTACGCCTATTTTCACTCCCTCCACCAAGGCCGACCAAGGTGAGCACGATGAGAACATCTCGCCCGAGAAGGCTGCCGAGATCGTGGGCCAGGAGTTGTGCGACAAGCTTGCCGCCAAGGCTATCGAATTGTATGTCAAGGCTAAAGAATACGCCAAAACCCGGGGTATTATAATCGCCGACACCAAATTCGAGTTTGGCCTCGACAGCGACGACAACCTTGTGTTGGTCGATGAGGTCTTGACGCCGGACTCCTCGAGATTCTGGAACGCTGCTTCCTTCGAGTTGGGCAAGTCACAGGACTCCTACGACAAGCAGTTCTTGAGAGACTGGTTGACCTCCAACGACTTTGCCTACAAGGAAGGGGTTTCCATGCCGGAGGACATTGTCACGAGAACAAAGGCAAAGTACACCGAGGCATACGAGGCTTTGACTGGCAAAAAATGGTTAGATTAGATGTATTTGTGAATGTATGCTATTTCATTAATCATGCTAATGGCGGTAGTTCTTCCAGTAGAGTTCCTCGAATTCCGGCAAGTTCCTCTTGTCGAGACTCAACCTCTCGAGCTCGTCGGTTATCCGCTTGCGGTAGTTGTTGCCTTGCATTCGAGTGGTCTGGGCATTTTCGTAGTCACTACGAATTTTTAAGGGGGTCCTACGACCGGAAGGTTGTTCGTCAAAGTACTCTTTGGGGCCGCGAAGCTTAGAGGGTGACTGGTCGTAGTTGTGCACCTTTGCTTGAGGGTCGGACTTTTTACGACTCAAGTCGCTGGATGATTTCAGGCCAATAATTTCTTTCACTCTTTGCTGCACCTCTTGTTCTACGACGAATTTGAACTCTCTCTGGTAATTGAGTCTCACCTCTTCCGCTTCTTGGTCCATGATCTTTTTCCGTTGTTCGAACTCCTCGATAAGCTCGTCTTCGAGCTGCTTTTTCTGCATGGAGTATTTCTTTTGCATCACGCTAAACTCTTCTTGTAGCTTGTCTTTTTGAATCATGACTTTGGACTCAAGACTTTTAATGAATGATTCCTTTTTCATAAGTTCATCGTTCTTGCTTACTAGCTGTTTCTGGTAGTCGCTCAAGCTAATACTAATTTCCTTAAGCTCCATTTCTTTTCTGAGGAACCTAATGGGAAGAAGTTGAAGAAGATCAAAACAGGAAGGTCTCATCTCAGGATCAACTGTTATACACTCTCTTATAATGGATATCAATTGAGGGGAGTATGTGTCTGGGACTTCGGGGATTATGCCTTTTTTAATTTTGGATTGCAATTGCAAATGGGTCTTGGCTTGGAATGGAGGTTGGAGGGTACAAAGCTCGAAAAGGACACACCCGAGCGACCAGACGTCACAGACTGGGTCATAGGGGTTGTCCATAAGAACTTCTGGGGACATGTAGTATGGGGTACCGACGTAAGTTTTGGCGAAATCATTTTGGGAAGTGATCATTTTAGCCAACCCAAAGTCTCCCACCTTGATGGTCTTTCCAGAATTCAACAAGAAGATGTTGTCTGGTTTGATGTCTCTGTGGATCACGACGTTTTCCGAATTGACCGAAGGCTCGACCTCATCGTTGGCATTACCGAACAAGTTCACTTTTTTTGCTTCGATCCCATAGTGGCATCTGTGAAGGGCAAGAAGGGTTTGTACAAGCACTTGCCATACAAACTCTTCAGGTACACTCTCCTTGTTCTTCTTGAAATTGGAAATCACTTGTCCAAGATCACCTCCATCACAGTATTCCATGTAGATGTGAATTGATTTCCTTTCCATGACATGATCGTGACGGTAATATTTGACAATATTGGGATGGTTCAACTCCCTTAAGATGCGTAGTTCGGAAATAAGCTGGTTTCTTTCCTGGGTATTCATGGAATGGTATTCGATTTCTTTTCGTACATAAATGGCTCCATCAGAACGTTGTCTTACTTTTCTGACGGTTCCGAAAGAGCCCTTGCCAATAATCTCCAAAGTTTCATATTCATCGCTTATACTAGACATTAATATTGAAAATAGATGGGTCTACCAACGAAGGGCACCGTCTCAGAATTTTATTTAGTCGTTGAGTTGAATGTTTACATTTAGATGCAGATTTCCCGATATGGAAATTCTAAATGTGAAATTTATGTACTATGCAGGCAGGCGCCTCGAAGATGTTGGTGAGCTGTGAAGTTCTCATGGGCTGTATATATCTATTTAAGCTCTATTCACAGATGGGCTAGACGACTCGATCAGTCGAGTTTTTTCCACTGTTATTTCCCCCAAAGCATCCTCTCTGTCTTTCAATATCGTATCTCTACGAGTGAAATAATAGGCAATGGCAGTAATGACAAGACCCAACGATGCCAAACAAGCAGTGTAAGTGAACCCGATAAAGTATTCGGGTCCATCCTCAGTATTCCATGTTAAGATCGGCACCCAGGCTCCTGTAACATAAGCTGCGGTGTTAGTCACCACCACCACAAAGTTTCTCTTCATATCATCATGGAACAATAATCTATTGACCCAACTGAAGATGAAAGGCTGTCCCCAACTTGTGGGCACACCAATGAAAAAGTAGCATGCCCAGTGGAGTCCTCTGGGAATGTCCCACACACTCAAACTTGCACATCCAAAGATCATTAGAATAAAGAATAGAGCCACAAAGTAGTGGTTTTGTCTTCCCCCGATGAAATTATGGAAGTATGCAAAAGTAACAGTAGCTGCAATACCCACACCACTGACGATAGAAGGATATGTGTTGAACTTCTCTGGACCAAGTTTAAGCGTCATCTTCATCCATCTTTGGAACGTTGGTTGAGAGTTGGCAGTACAAGCGTTATTGTAGGCCAAGAATAAGGGTGGGAACACATAGACGTGCCAAGTGTTGAAGAATGACTTGATCTTTTTCCAAGTATACTTTTCTCTGGTATTGAGTTGAGCACCAATTCTTCTTCTTCTTTCAAGACCCACCAACTTATCTTCCTCTGTGAAGTACCAAACATCAGTCGTGGATGGAGTATTAGGATCCACGAACATCGTGTAGAAGGCAATTGGGAAGGAGATAATGGAATCAATTATGAACAACCACTGAAATGGTTTAAACCTATGGCTGGGGAAACCACGGATGACAGCCAATTGTAAAGGTCCAGTAATCAATCCAGCAGCATTACCGGCAACAGCAAAATAAGATGATCTACTAGAGATCTCCTCTGCAGAATAATTGGAACCCATTAAATATTCTAAACCGGGGAAGTACCCAGATTCCAACAATCCAATTAAGAATCTTAAAGCATACATGCTTTTAATATTCTTACACGTCACCATCAAAATAGTTAAAACAGCCCAGGACAATTCCATGAACCCCAAGTAGTATCTGGCAGAGATTCTGTGTAAGATCAAGTTCGATGGGATTTGTCCAATAATGTACCCAACCGTCCATAAAGTAATCATGTAATTGTACTGATTTCTGTTCATGTTATAATATTGATCCATTCCATTCACGTATGCCGTTGTCACATTACCCTGGTTGAGGTTCTTGATGAAGTATCCCAACATAGAAGAACTCAAGAGGAAAAAATCAAGTTTGAGTAAGTATCTTTGTTCCTTGGGGTGTTTTCCAGTTCCATCCCATAAAAACTTCCTAAGCTTGAACCATTTGGACTTGCTTCTGTATTCAATCTCTTCTGGCAGAAGATCAAGGGTCAAGTCAATAAAGGGCCCATCTTGGATCTCGATCTGCTTCTCAATGACGTCATCTCCTTTTCTTAAAGAATTGGAATCTGAGTCGCTTGACGTGCTTCTTTCAGATGCAACTGGGACTTTTCTTCCCACTGCTTCGGGACCCACTAGCTGCGTACGGACAGCTTGCCAAAAACCCATCGTTGAAGAATTTTTCAGTCATTTCCCAATCTTTTATATTAAAGTTTCCACAGTTCAGATGTGGCTGCAATGAGCAATAGGTATCAAATAGATAACGAAATTAAAATATCGAGAATAAACTACTCGCTTCTGATTCGATAATGACATTGACACTACCCAAAGTAGCCCTTTTGAAAAATTATTAAGTCCCTGGGTTACACAGTATGCTCGTCATACTGATGTGGCGGGAAACATTTGCAGATGTGTGTCCAAAAATAACATGTATGCCGCGTCAATTGTGAGAATGTATGTGTATTAGTAATGTATTACAGCTCACCTCTTATAATTGTGTCTATTTTTTTTCTTGTTTTCGGTACCTTGGACTGTGGATCCTGAAAATTTTGCAACTTAAATCCGATTGTCGTGAAAAGCACGCCAGATTTAGTTTTCGCTAGATCGATGTTGGTTGCTAACTTGGTTTGATTTGCCGACTCGTAGTAAACTTTATATTTAAAAAGACAAGTTGCTATGGAGATGTAAGGTTTTATCATATTTAACTATTGGGAGGTGTTCAGGTTTGCAATCATGTGAGCGACAGTTCCGCCAGCAAGAGGATATCTCTTGGCCTCGCCATTTTGCTTGGGTTGGCTTGGCTTCAGATCCTCTTCTTTACCGAAGCCACCCCCTCCTGGGCTTTTTATTACCACAAAATCGCCAGCGTTCACTTTAAATTGAGCGAAAGCGGGCATCCACACCCATTGAATGAACCCATCATCCCGTCTTCTTCCGAGCTTGTTCTCACCTCTGGCCGCCTCACCGCCACCATTCATTCCGAATGGAGCATTGACTCTTCTTTGGGTTCTGAGAGTACATGACAATGGTGATGTAAACTCGTAAACTCTTGTTAAGCCGTTTCCTCCCTTGTACTGGCCGGAACCACCCGAGTATTTTCTGACACTAAACTCGTGAAGAACAATTGGGTATCTGAGCTCGAGAACCTCAGGATCGGTGATCTTAGTGTTCGTCATATGACAATGAACTCCAGAGAACCCATCAGCTCCGTCAATAGCACCAGCACCGCCTCCAATAGTTTCAACCATTGCAAACCCTGGCTTCATCACTCCATTCTCTATTCCTCCTTTGCCAAAGGCAAGAGTATTGTTGGATCCTGAAGAAGCTCCACAAACCCTGTAGGCCTTGAGAATGGTGTCATTGAGTCTCTGGGCAGTAGCACTATTAGCAGCAGACACAGCAGCATAAGGAGAAGGATTCAACAAGCACCCTTCTGGAATGATAATCTTGACAGGATTCAAACAACCTTCATTCAAAGGAATATCGGAGTTGACCATAAGACGTAAACCGTAAATGACACAGGCATATGTAATAGCAACAGGAGCATTACCACAGTTGTATGCCTCCTCCGATGTCCCAGTGAAGTCGTAAACAGCAGAACCATCTTCCTTATTGATATCAATTGAAACACAAATCTTTGAACCGTCATCAAGGATTTCCTCCGCTTTCAAAGGCATTAAATGCTCATTAGCCTCTGCAAACTCAGACAAGAATTTTCTAACGGCTTTCTCAGCAGTATGTTCAACCGACTTCATGTAGAAAAGAACTGTGTCAGCACCATACTCTTCGAATAGCTCATTGATCAAATTAACTCCCCTCTGGTTAGAAGCAATTTGGGCTTTCAAGTCAGAAACATTGTCCTGCAATTTTCTAGAGCCAGAACATCCTTCGTACTTGGCTGGTTCTTCGACAAAGTGCTTTTGAACACCATCATAATCGAACTTGCCTTCACTAACAATTTTCCAAGCCACAAATTGAGCACCTTCCTCATACAAGGAAGTAGCATCAGCAGCACACGATCCGGGTACCGAGCCACCGATCTCTGCATGGTGTGCTCTCGAAGCAGTAAAGAACACAATCTCACCATTTTTGAAAACTGGAGAAATCAAAGTAATATCAGGAAGATGAGTACCACCAGCAACAGGATGATTAGTTGCAAGGATATCACCAGGCTTGATATTTTCACCCCAATATTTCTTTGCGTATCTAATACTATTGGACATGGAACCTAAGTGGACTGGCACATGAGGAGCATTTGCGGTCAAATTTCCAACACCATCAAAGAGAGCACACGAAAAGTCCAAACGTTCCTTGATATTTGGACTAATACTGATTTTCTGGAGAGTACGTCCCATATCTTCGGCAATAGACGTGAATCTATTTGAAAACACAGACAATAAAATCGGGTCAACATAATCAGTGCTGAAAGTCTGCTTGCTGCCCTCCTCAAGGTCAATCATGATATGCCTATTGAGAATAGTAGCTTTGGAGTGTGGAGTGACGATAATTGTCTGAGTGGCATCCAAAAGAAGAGCAGGACCTTCAATCTGAGAACCAATATCTAACTCATGCAACTGGTAGACATTTGTCTCAAGCTTGCCTTCTTCAAAGTGAATCAAAGTCTTTCTGATAGCACATCCTGGCTTGACAGGAGCCTTTGCAACCGCATCAAAGTCTTTGTATGGAGAAACCTCTTTGATTTTGGCGACATTCCCGCTGGCTCTTATTCTTAAATCATGAACCAACACATCTCTCTTTTCATCAACAAACGAGAACTCCCTCTTGTGTGTCTCGGTGAAAAGCTTCAAGAAGTCTCCATCAGATGGCTGCATAATCATAAGATGAGTATCAGAACCAGCGTACCCCATATTGAAGAAAATTTCATAAGAAACCGACTCTTTCTGGATGCCTTGTGCAACCAACTTCTGTGTAACCTCGGAAATCAAACTTTGACAGTCAACTAAGAGCGTGTCTCTTGATGACTGGTTGTAGACTGAGTTGCAAGGCTTTTGAGTTTCTTGAACAATATCGGCAAGGGCAATTCCATAAGCAGAAAGAATGGAGGAATACTTGTGAATAACAACACGCTTTATTCTAAGAATAGAAGCAATAGAAGCAGCGTGTTGACCACCAGCTCCTCCAAAGGATGCCAAGTTATGCTGAGAAACATCAAATCCACGAGACTCGGTAAGCACTCTAATTGGCTTGGCCATAGAGAAATTGGCAACCTTCAAGAACCCAAGAGCAACTTCGTAAGGCGTCAACTGAGTGCTGGTATTTTCACTGTTGATTTGGTTTGTCAAGTCTCTGAACTTTTGTTCAACGATTTCCAAATCAAGAGGTTCGTCCTCGTTCTTTCCAAAGATCTTTGGGAAGTAGTCTGGAATGATTCTTCCGGTCAAAAGATTGGCATCTGTGATTGTAAGTGGACCACCTTTCCTGTAGCAAGCTGGACCAGGGTGTGCACCAGCAGATTCCGGTCCAACTTTGAACACACCATGCTCATAAGTAAGAATAGAACCTCCACCAGCTGCCACAGTGTTGATGTCAAGCTGAGGAGCGGCAATCTGAATGCCTGCAGTGGTACTCTTGAACACATGTTCGTATGCTCCAGAGTATCTCGAAACATCAGTAGAAGTACCTCCCATATCGAAACCAACAATTGGTGTTCCTTCTTCAGGATCAAAACAAGTTTGAGCCTCACCAACAACACCACCAGCAGGACCAGAAAGGAGGGCTCTGATACCAGTGAAGTTCTGGTACGAACACAAGCCTCCATCGGATTGCATGAATTCGATTCTGGTAGATGAGGAAACGTCATCCTTCAATCCACCCAAGAAGTTATTGATGTACTCTTTGACCACTGGCGTCAAGTATGCATCACAAACAGTAGATTGAGCCCTTGGAATTATTCCCAACATAGGGATTAACTCGTTAGAAACAGAGATATTGTCAAACCCTATCTCTTCAGCGATCTCTTTAAGCTTCTGTTCATGACGAGTGAAACTGTAGCCGTGAACCAAAGAGATTGCAATCGATTCTATGCCAGACTCTTTCAATTGTACTAGTTTCTTCCTGGCATCTTCTTCGTTCAACTTCAACAAAACCTTGAAAACATCATTGCTTTCGCCTTGAACATAAGTTTCACCATCAACCAAGGAAGTAAGATCTTCGTTTTCGGGATCTTCAGTAGACTCTGGCATGGTCACTTTCTCTTCAATCTCAACAACTGTTTCATAAAGAGGAGAAGGCTTTCTTATATCCAATGCAAACAAATCGGGTCTAGTTTGATCCCCAATATGAAGCATGTCTTTGAAGCCCTTCGTGACAAGGAATGCCGTCTTTGCTCCCTTTCTTTCTAGCAAAGCATTGGTAGCCACAGTAGTACCCATCCGAATAGACGAAACACAAGATGTGTCCAAAGGTTGATTTTTGGGAATCTTAGAACCGGTTACGTTCTCCAAGACTCTTCTAATTCCTTCAATTGTAGCATCTTTGTAGTTGGCTGGATCAGAAGACAACAACTTGAATACAAGGTCAGGCTGGCCAGGTATCACTGCAAGAACGTCGGTGAAAGTTCCACCCCTATCTATCGCTATCTTAACATTATCAATTGTCATTTTGATAAGGATAACGACCCAAGAATTGTCTATATATAATCCGGACCAAATGTCGGAAGTCCCGAAAAAATGTCTTCTATCGGAGATGCCGATCCCCCACAAAAATTAAGTTTCGTATCTCTCCTCTTATCTATTTTGGAATCAAGCTGCATATGTTCCTTATCTGGTGCCCGTAACTAATTCGCTAATTACATCACTAAGAAAAATAAAACAGTCACACTAAATAGGAAATAGATAACGGATTTGGGCATCGGCAGTTCCGACCCCACTGCTCGGGGACCATTATATATACCGCTAGTTTTCCAATGTTGACTGTAATGCTGACCAACAACACTGATAGCGTAACTAACTCAGATTCTTCTTTGACTGTCGACCAGAAGAAGCGGCCAGAAGTGGTCGACGTGGTACTGGTGAGTGAGGAAAACACCGAGATTCCTACCACCATTGATGCTGGTGCTGATATAGCTTTACAATATGCTGAACAGACCAAAGGTATGGTGTGCGATGAAGAAACAGATAGAAGAATTTGTCGTAAAGTTGATACTTATGTTATGCCTTTCATGGCCATTATGTATGGAGTTCAGTTTCTTGACCGTTCAACGGTCTCTTATGCTGCTATTATGGGTTTAAGAAAAGACCTTCATATGGTTGGAGACATGTATGGCTGGACCGGAACATGTTTTTTCCTTGGATATATGTTCTGGGCTTTTCCAGGATCTTACTCTTTACAAAAGTTTCCAATTACCAAGGCTGTTTGTTTCTATATCTTTATGTGGGGTCTTGTTTTGGCTCTTCATGCTGCTGTATTTCTGTTTGTTCCTCTTATTGTTGCTAGAGTGTTCTTGGGTATTTTTGAGTCTCCGTTGTTGCCTGGTTTATCACTTATCGTCAACAATTTTTACAAGAAAAACGAAATGTTTGCTAGAACTTGTTTCTACTTCTCATTCACAGGATTGGCAAATATCCTTGGTTCTGTCATTGCTTATGGTATTCAGAAGGGCAAGGACAAGTTTATTATCGAACCTTGGAGAGTTTTATTTTTGATTCTTGGCATAGTCACTATGGTTCTTGCCATTGCTATGATATTTGTGGTCCCAGATGTTCCAACAAAGGCATGGTGGTTGTCTAAGGAGGATAGACTTCTCACTGTTGAAAGAATTAGAGGAAACGAGCAAGGTTTTGGTTCCAAGAAATTCAAATGGTATCAGGCTAAAGAAGCTTTCTTGGACATAAGAACATGGATCTATTTCATGCTTGCAGTTTCTATTGATTTACCCAACTCTGGAGTTACTTCATTCTCTTCTATTCTTATGAATGAAGATTTTGGATACGACACTAACACTGCCTTACTTATGAAGGCTCCTTTGGGTGTCGTTCAATTGGTTGGTTTGCTGTCCCTTGGTTTCATTATGTACTTCAAACTTGTCAAACATCATATGCCTGTTGCCATCTGTGGTTTGTCTATTGCTTTGATGGGTGGCTCAATGACTGCCTTTTCCCTGAACAAGACTGCACGTCTTGCCGGATTTTATTTGATTGGATTCTCTCCAATCAGTTTGATTATTGGTCTCTCTGGTTTGTCTGCAAACACTGCCGGAAGAACGAAGAAAGTTGTTGCCAACGGTATCTACTTGGTTGGCTTTTGTTGGTCTTCTGCAGCTGGTCCTCAAACATTCCGTGATAGTGAAGCTCCAACTTACAGATCAGCAAAAATCTGTATTGTCGCTTTCTACAGTATGGGTATTGCTTTGCTTATTTTCCTTACTTGGTTGAACAGAAGAGAGAATATCAAGAGAGACAAAGAAAGAGAAGCTTTGGGCGACGAATATAAGAAGATTGAAAATTCTGAATTCGCTGACTTAACCGACAAAGAGAACAGAGATTTCAGATACGTTTGGTGATTAGGAAAGCGTGTTGATCACGGTTTGAATTTTATAGTGTTTATAAGTCGAGAGATGATATATTAAAATCTTCTACATACTGTAGTCAATTCCTAATCGCTTCCAGAAGTCGTCATCAAAGGTGAAATTAAAAAGTTTGGTCTCCGTAAGAAGACTGTCATCCATATTGGGCATTGGTGTGGTAAGAGGCATATCATTGGCGTTGGCAGATCCATCAAACTTGGTGATAGCTTCTTGTGGCTCCCGGTTGTAGAGAATGTTTTCGATAAGCGTTTCAAATAAAACTCGATATGACTCTGCTTCTCGTGTTCTCTCTGAAAATGAATAGAGAAGACTGAAGTTAGTAATTTCAAGGACTTTTGGGTGGTTTACATACTTCGAGCAAGCTCTAATGTGATTATGAGCCTGTAATCCCGGTGGATTACCAAGGACCCAAACGCAATACACTAATGTCACCCCAGCAAGGAAAATAGTGTGAAGAGAGAAAACGCTATAACCAAATCTGGATGTTAGTATGGCTGTTTATGGTAAATCAACATACAATGAATCCCTGTGAATTCGTTTAAAATTATTGCAAATTCCTCCTGCAGCAACTAGAGTTTGAAACAAGAGGTGAGAGCTTGAAGGAAGAGGTTCATCTTGTTTAATAATCTTGATGAGAAGCAAGAAAAGTTTTGCCCTGTGATACAGCAATGATAAATAGTCAAAAGTGACTTCTTTCCGTGTTCTTTGGTTAGTATTTCCGTAAAAGTAATAAATATACTTACCCATCATTGAAACTTTGCTTGGATGGAAGTGATGTAGCCCAGTCCTCTAAACTCTTGTTGATGGAGTCAAAATGCTGTTGAAATTCAGCATCACTTGAGGACTCGTAATCCAAATGGTTGATTCGGCCTTCTATTTGTCTAATCTTGCAAACTTCAACGAGATATGTAATCGAGGTAGGGACCATTTTGAAAGACAGATTCCTCAATTGTTCCATTTGTAGTTCGTATATACGCTTAGGATCTAAACCTATAGACTCCAAGCTTAAAGGAAAGGAAACATCGATGTCTTCGTCTGCAATTGAAGAAGGTCTGCCGAGGGAAACTGATAGTAGCTTGTCAAAAGCATAAACAGACCAGAAAAGTCTCTTTTCTTTCTCGACTATAAGACTATTTTCAATGGTAGGACTTTTCTTTTTATGATAGCCCATTTGGATCATTTTACGAAAAGCCATTCCTGACAATTCCCAGGTATTCATTACAAACTGATCCAAATAGTCGAAGGCATACGTCAAGTACAATGCCAAAAGCATACATATCTGGATTTGTTGCATCTGAGTCAAATCTTCCAACTCAGAAAGACAAGCAATGGATTTATCGAAGAAATATTTCGGTGAAGGCTGGACTGAGAGTCTTGAGAGTTCTGAAACTCTGCATCCATTGGCAAGAACTATATACGAGAGAAATTGTTCCCAGCGAGTTCTTTCCTGAGGAGCCTTATCGAATATTTCAAGCACAAAGTCCTTCTCCACGAAATGGTAACGATTTCTGGAGAAACTCAAGTAGCATCTGACAAAAAGGTCCTCAGAGGCTCTTGTAGGTACGTACTGAAGCTCACTGGCTTCCATCTGCTGCACTCTCTCTTGGTGCAAAGCCTTCTCTATAGAAGTATTTTCCTGGTCAACAGTAATAATTCTTCTGATCGCTTGGACTTTTGAAAGAACGGCTTCTTGTCCAATGTACAATTTCTCTTTGCTGGGTTTTTTCACGAGATTGATCACAGGATGGATGAAATCGACAGATGCCTTCAGAGGTGTAGCTTCTTGGGTCTTGTGGAGTTCAGATCTCATTTGGTTTAGCTCTTCGGTAACAGTTTTCAACATTAATTCCAATTCGTCTACTCGATTCACCTGATCGATGTAGTTTGTCCGGTTCTGTTGAATTGTTGCATGGGAATATCCACATGGGACTTTGGCAGTAACACATGCCATACAGCTGGGAATTGAACCATCACACTAAATGTTAATGGGGACACTTGGCTGGGGACGTACTTTTTTCTTCCTATGCTTGCACCGATCGCAGGCGGCAAGAACTCGTCTGCGCTTCGGAAGTGCCGATTGCGTGGCAGGTGACTGCGACATCTGGGGTAAATTTTCAGGGGAATGCCGTGTTATTATATAGTCGGCATTCCCGACAAATCGTCGGAATTATGTAAGCATTTGGAGATAACGATAAGATCCGACAGTTGGGCCGATAATTGGATTAACGAATCACCCCATTTGGATAGCTTAAATATCTGTTGGCGGGCCATCAGTTATCTAAAATGAGTTCCTACGATGTTATCGTTGTCGGATGCGGCGTCTTCGGCTTATCTACAATTCTTGAATTGACCAAAAAAGGCTACAAGGTTTTGGGGTTGGATGCTTACCCCGTTCCATCGGAACTTTCAGCAGCCCATGATTATAACAAGATCTTGAGAGTGGAGTATTCAGACTTATTTACGACGAAGCTTGCGGTGGAGGCTTTGAAACTTTGGGAAAGCGACCCACTCTATGCTCCGAGCTATGTGAAATCTGGAAGAGTCATTTTGAGTCCAGTTGACTCTGGCTCTACCAGAAGTCAGTATGAGCAGAAGAGTATCGATAACCTTGAGGTGCTTGGGATCAAGCAGAATATTCAATTGGTGACGAACTCTGAGCAATTGACCAACATTGCTCCGGAGTTCAAAGAGAACAATCTTCCCAAAAAGTTCAGAATGATCTACAACGGTGATTGTGGTACCGGGTTGTCGTCGAAGGCGATGGTGGCTGTGTATGAAGAGGCTAAATCGTTGGGGGCAGATTTCGTTTTTGGCGCCAATGGAAGAGTCAGCAAAGTGGCCACTGGAGTCGTCACTGCATCAACAGGAACCCAATTCTTCGCCAAGAAGGTCGTTGTCACCGCTGGTGCTTCTACTGGGCTTCTTGTTTCCTTGGACCTGCAGACACGGCCCTTGGGGGTGTTTGTTACTCACGTCGAGTTGACAAATCAAGAATTTCAGAAGTATAAGAACATGCCGATCTTCTTCAGTGCTGAGTACGGCTACTTCTTTCCTCCGGACAAGGAAAGCAGAAGAATCAAGATCGGAATCACCACCTGCGATGCATATGCTGAGGCCAAAGACCCATTCAATCCAGGTAAAACCGTGAGAGTGCCTATGTACACCATTGAAAACCCCAAGATGACGCTTCCTAGAGACCATGTCAAGGACGTCAGAAAGCTCTTGCTGCTTGTGACTCCCGACTTGACCAACCATGAGCTTATAGACTCCAAAATCTGTTGGGTGGCCGATTCAAGCGACTCTTATTTCCTCATCGACGAATCGCCCTATCTCAAGGATGTGTTCGTTGGATCCGGAGACACCAGTCATGCGTTCAAATTCCTTCCAAACATCGGAAAATACATTGTCCAGAGAATGGAAGGTACACTTGACGCAGAATCTGCCGAATTTTGGAAGTGGAAGGTGAACCCCGGCTTCGAAGACGCCAAGATGGCTGCCAGCAGGTACCCTCGTCCTCATTTAGACTTGAACAAGATTACTTTTGCTGGTAACAAACTCTAGGTGGAGTGTTTCTGACGAACAAATCTACAGCTTGCCGTAAATAGAAATATATTGATTGATTTCAGAATCCCAGTTAGGAGATGTTTACGAATGCAGAAGGGAAAGTGCCGTTTATCGTCACAGTTTTTTTAATTAGTAAAAATTGCAGAATCTACCTTTATTTATAGTTAAAATGTCTGCATGAACCATAGAAACAGAAGGTCAAAACTTACTGGCTACTACAGGAGTACAGGAGCGTCAGGTACAGAGAATACTGTTGACTGTTTGGCATACGCCAACTTGTGTTGCACCAGGCACTTGCAATGTATGATTCAACAGCTACAATAGGTGAATCAACACTTACCTAATGGGGATGAACGAAGAAGGCTCGGACGGCGCTATCAAAATATGGTATCTCCGTCGGGTTAGCCAAAAGTTTTCCGTGCTCGGAATTACCTAATGGGGAAACAGCACAATTTAGCCCTACGTACTCAGGCCACTATAAAAACCCTTTCAAAGCCCTGGTTCGTCAGAAATGAGTTCTACTGTTTTAGTTACTGGCTGCACTGGCTACATCGCCCAACACATCGTCAAATTCGCCTTGGCAAAAGGATATTCTGTTATCGGAACCGGGAGATCCAAATCAAGACTTGACAGCTTCGCATCATTGGTTAACAGCGATAAGTTTTCCGTGGAAGTGGTTCCGGACATTGCTGTGGCTGGAGCCTTCGACGACTTGTTCAAGAGACACCCGGAAATCAATTTCGTGGTCCACGCTGCGTCTCCTGTGGTGTTTGAGCCAAAAGATCCAGAAAAAGAGATCTTAAATCCGGCTATCGATGGAACCAAAGGTGTGTTGGACTCGATCTACAAGTTTGGCACCAACGTCGAGAAGGTGGTCATCACCTCGTCGAACGCCGCCCACAATGCGCCTTTCGACCACTACGGCAAGAAGGGAAGAGTGGTGAGCGAGAAGGACTGGAGTAACATTACCTGGGAACAAGCTTTCGAAGAACCTGCTTGGGCCTACTGGGCCTCGAAGAAATTCGCCGAGCAAGCGGCCTGGAAGTTCATCGAAGACAACAAGCCCAAGTTCACTCTCACCACCGTGTCGCCAACCTGGTGCTACGGACCACAGGCATTTGACGAGACTGTCAGTGACGTCTTGCCTTCCACCAGTGAAATCTTGCATGCCGTGTTGAAGTTGGGACCAAACGACGAGGTCATCAGCAGTCCTATGGTTGCCGTAGACGTCAGAGACGTGGCGGAGGCCCACATTTCGGCACTTGAGATCCCAGAAGCCGCTGGCCAGAGACTTTACTTGTTTGACAAAAAAGTCGACGAGCAGTACTTCTTAAACGTCATCAACGACAAGTTTCCCGAGTTGAGAGGAAAGATCCCCAACCCACCACAAAGAAACACCGACGACATCGACTGCATCACATGTGACTGCACCAAGACCCTTTCCATCTTGAAAACCACCCCCAGACCAATTGAAGTCTCAATTGTCGACGCCGTTGCTCAGATTTTGAAGTACAGAGCATCGGCCTAGGTGTGTGCTGTTCATTTATAGACACGAGTATTCAATATACCATAAAATAGCGATGGTTGTAGTTGGTAGAGTATTTTTAATTTGCGCCTGATGCCTCTTTCTGAACCCTGGAAAGTACCATTGAATGATTAATTAGGTAGCCAGAATACACATGTACCATCCCCATTGGACTCATGGGACTGGATTATGAAAAATCGTGACCTTCCTGGTCAACTCGAACCTAGATCATATGACATTTGACGTGATCTCGGTTAAGTCCCTAGTTGATGACAGGAAGAATTCAAACTCTATTCCATTTAGCATGACTGCCACCCTATTGCAGCAGTGCCCCTTTTGCCTAATTGGCCTCCCCTAAAATTGAGTTTTTGACTTTAAACCCTGAAGTTATTAGTTGTGCATAAGAATCAACTCGGCGGCAGACTTCGTACCAAAACTTTATTTCAAGTGACATGATAAAATCAGTAATCATTTCCTAAAACGCTTACTATGTTTTATCTTGCCTTGGTATTTTATTGATGTGAAAGAAGACCAGAGGCAAAAAAACTTCCCGTCTACGTTAAATCAAACTTCAATTCGAAGCTGACGAATAATGCAGATTTCCCCCACATAAAGTTTTAGTTCTATATATAGACTAATAGTGACTGGTATGTCTTCTATTAAACTTCTCTCCCATGAAGGAAACCTTAAAAAAGAGCACATAAAAGGGGAAATTTCCAAACTTTCTTACCTTCTCCAGTGCTTTCAAGTTTCTTCAAGAAAGCTACCAAAGACCAACCAACCGCTTTGAATAAGATGTTCCAAGAAATATTAGCTGATCCAGAAATTCAATTATACTTTCGGCGTACCACTGGAGTTGTATTAGCACTTTTTATCAATATTTTCATTCCTTACACTGTATACACCCACGTTGACGGAGCGTTCAAACGCGTATTCAATCAACAATAGGATTGAATTCGCTTCGTCAACAACGAAGATAATAATCAGCTGGACTCAGCTGTGGCAATAAATGGTGAATAATTTGTTTCGAGTGGAGCCAACGTACGGCACTATGGTAATGAAATCTTGTCAATAGCAAATATGATCGTCCTTGAAACGCATGGACGCTCGAACCAATCTCTTCTGGCTAATTTGTAGCATAAAGGTGATTTGATATTGACGTCGGCACAACTGCTATTTATTTTTTTATTCTTGCAGCCAGATATAGGGATGAAAGGTAACCTTACCGGCAATAAATTTATTTAGCTGTGAATATATCAAGCTCGAAATAATCTGATTTTGCTTCTTCAAAACCTTATATCATAAATCATGTACTGATATCATTTTTATCGCCGGATGTTTGACAGCAACTCCATTGCAGTGGCAGGTTGCAAACTTAATTCATGAATTTATATTTAGATTGAGAATCTCGAGGTTCGAAATCATCATAAATGGCACCAAATTAACCAAGAGTTTAAGCTTTCTCCTGAGTTCTTATCTAGTGCTGAACAAGGTTTGAGTCAGTTTGTTCTTACAAAGGGAACAATATATAAGGTGGAGTTATTCCACAAAAAGTTTTAATTTAACATATTAGCCTCTTGGTGATATTGGATACAACTGATTAACGACTTTCGTCTTCGCTATCCGATAACTCACTATCTCGATCAGAGCAAAGACCCGATCACCTAGCCCAAAATGCTTTCATTTGTTTTACTATTAATGTTCACTAGGTGCTTAAGTGCAGCCGCGATCTACGACAGCAGCCTAGAAACAGTTGGCTCGGTTTTTGAAGGTGAATTATTAGCACCAGGAATAGTGTTAGATATGTCAACGGGAGATTTGGCTTTGAGAGAAGAAAAATTTACCTACGTCGCTGAAGGTGAGCAAAAAAGAACTAATGTTAAAGGTTGTTTGAAGGCTGTTGGGGCCATTGGCGGCGTCGCAGCGATGGGGATTACGACTTCCAATATGTGGTATTCTGCTTTCAAATACTGTGCCGGCACTATCTACGATCAATCCAAACACTCAAACTGTGGAGTTAGCCATAGTGTTACTCCAAACGGCAAGATTAAATATGTTTACGCATCTAGTGGTTCTTGCCACACGAGTGCTATGAAGCAGACCATCCAAGGTGCCTTGGACAAGTCTTTCAATGCCTACGTGACATATGATCCTAATGGCATTTACTGTATGGAGTTGACACACTATGGCCAGTGGCACGGCTATCTTTTGATCGGTCCTAACGGGGATTGGCCTGCGGGACTCAGCTGTGGCCTGAACCATAGCGGGAAATGTGTTTCGGGTGGAGTCAACGATGTACACCACTGAATTTAGGCACCTGATGGAAGAATTGAAGTCGAAAACCGCAGGTCGTGTCCTTGGCCAACACTTTCCCGAAATGTTACACAAAACCGGCAGTTGGACATCTTCTTGAAAGCTACACAGGCCACTGATCTCAATGTCGGCCCGTTGCTCAGTTGAGGCACGGAATGTCGGTATAGGTGGGTGCTGTTAATTTAGACTCGGACATTCAATCGACAATAAAAATAGCGATGACCTGTAGTTGTAGATTAGCTGTAATGGACTATTGAGTCAATGCAGGCACTGCTAAATGCTTTCTATGGTGTCCCGCACACCCACATACCCTTTTCCGAGACTCACGGAATGAAATTCTGAACAATCCTGACTCTCTTATCAACTGTGAACCTGAGATCATGTGACATTTGACGTGATCCAGTTTATCTTTAGAGGAACCACATATGCTGCGTGATCAGAGCGGGCCCTTCGACAAGAAGGTGGCCAGCACAGTGAAGGTGGACGCTTACGACACAGAGTCAGACAGTTTCAACGAAGCTTCTGGTCTGAACTTGAATGGAGAGCAAAATAACTATGGCTCCACCAACGAGATCGAGCCCGACGATCTCGATGGATACGCCCTTCCTCGACCACAGCTCTACAGAGTCGTAGGCGGGCTATGCATGTGTGCGTTTTTGGCTGCTTTGGATGCTACGGTTGTGTCAGCGTTGCTTACAATCATTGCCTCGGACCTAAATGCCTTGGGCTCGATGTCTTGGATTGCAACAGCATACTTGCTCTCATGCTCGGCTCTCCAGCCGATTTACGGCAAGCTATCAGACATTTTTGGCAGAAAGAGCCTTCTAATTTTTTGCTGTATCACATTTGCCGTAGGATGTGCCATCTGTTCGTTGAGCACAATGATCCTCGTGGTCGCAGGGCGCTTCATTGCGGGCATAGGAGGGGCCGGATTAACCACTTTGAGCACCATTACCCTCTCGGACTTGATTCCCCTTCGAGACAGAGGCATTTATCAAGGGTATACCAACGTTTTTTATGGCCTTGGAGTGGCTTCTGGAGGAATAATTGGCGGATCTATCTCCGACTGGCTCGGCTGGAGGTACGTTTTTCTTCTACAAGTGCCCCTTGCCTGTTTTGTAGCTTTAATCATCCAATGGAACCTCCAATTTCCTAAAAACTCTCCAGGTTTAGGGTCAACAGGGCACCTTCGTGAAAAATTTCAAAGAATCGATATCCTCGGGCTGATATCATTAGTGTCATTCTTAATATGTGTTTTGACAGCTGCTTCAGAGGGTCAGTTTTCTCCTATTTTTATAGGACTGGCCATTTGTTCGGTGATTTCACTCTCTTTATTCATGTATGTTGAATTTAAAATAGCAGTGGAACCAATTTTACCAATATTTCTTTTAGCAAAACGTGCTGTTATTGCATCTTGTTTGACCAACTGGTTCTACACCATGGGTGTATTCACCTACTTGTTTTATGTTCCCGTATATTACACTAGTGTGATGTCGCTTCCTGGTTCACAGGTAGGGCTCCGGTTGATTCCTAACTTCTTTGGTACTTCGGTGGGTTCGGTGGGAGCAGGACTATATATGAAAAGGACCGGGAAATACTATCAGCTTGCTATCTACAGCGGCATTCTTGCATTAATCGGAATCTCTAACATTGTTCTGATCAACCCAGACATCAACGTATGGCGTCAGTTCACTCTCTTGCTTCCATCCGGGTTGGCGTACTCTTCTATATTGACAATCACCCTCTTATCCTTGATATCTGCTGTGCCCTCTTCACACCAAGCTGGAACCACTTCGATTCTGTATATGTTTAGATCGACGGGTTCAGCGCTTGGAGTGTCGATTGCATCTGGGATTTTCAAGACTGGCTTGAGGACTCACCTTGAGAAATCAGTTCCGAGGCTTGTGGATGATCCCCATCTAGCAAAATCCATTATTACAAAAACTATGCAGAGGGCTGACTACATTTTAGAGGCACCAGAGTTTATTCAGGATACACTTCGCCTATGTTACCATGACGCCTGCAAAGCTTCACTCTATTTTGCCTTCGCCTGTATTTGCTTAGGTGCTACATTCTCTGTGTTCATGAGAGATAACCACTTGCATGTTAATGTTAACAGGGAATAAACGGCTGAAACGGCAATAAAAGGAGATTAGGGTCTATAAACGGAAATCTCAATTTTTTTCTAGTGATGCGCCCAGTGAAGAAACCTATTTGCGACTACATGTGACGACTAACCCTAAAAATACGATTAATTTAGCCAATAACATACGTCAAACCTGATCTTACTAATCTGATTGGGCTAATTGCATAACCTCGAAGCCTATTTCGTCAAAAGTCCGCCTTCAAGTTGCAATTTCGGTCAATGAACTTGAGTTGTGATTGATTAATCTGATAACTTTGATCGCCAATGAAAATTTTTCAATTTCCACTCGTAGAACTTACAGGAATTTACAGAAAGATATCAACCTAATCCAAAACAGATAGGGTGCTCAGTAAAGCCCGAGTACCATACAGTAGTATTGAACCAAATAACTGTTCACGTTCAAGGGGAGGTATCAGTACGGCGAAAAAAAGGACAGCCAAGAATACTCAAAACCTTAAATTTTAGAAGTCAAGAAAATTGGAGTAGAAGTCTGCCGAACCGGCATTCAGATCTGATAATCTGCATTGTATATATATACTACATAACCTCCACTTTCTGCATCATGAATCAATCTGGGACGAAAGACTCTCTGAGCTTCACCGACAGAGAAAAGGCTATTTCACATGACGATGAGGTCGATTTCAAGTCAAAATACCTCGATGAGCACTCTCAGGACAAGTCAGAAGCCTCTAATAGCTTTAACCACGTTGTGAAGTCGTTCAGTATCTTGAAGGAAGAACTTGTTCTCTCTCATTTCCCATCTGTAGCATTCAAGTTCTTCTACTTTTTCACTATTTTCGTTGGGTTCTATGCCAACGCTATTGAATACTCCTCCATTGATGTATTTGTGAGTTATGCTACAAACTCTTACAAAGAGCACTCATTAATGTCCACAATCAGTATTGTCAGAGGGGTGATTGCAGCAGCAGCTCTTCCAGCTTATGCAAGATTATCTGACACTTTCGGCAGAGTTGAATTATTTCTTGTTGCAATGATATTCAAGACAATCGGTTGTATTATTATGTCTCAAGCAACCAATGTCCAAAGGTATGCAGGTGGTATGGTCTTCTACTCTCTTGGGTATTCTGGTGCCAGAATTGTTTGGCAGTTTAATCTACAGGATGCAACTACCTTACGTTATAGACTTATGGGAATTGCTGTTGTCCATTTACCATCTATAATCGATACCTGGACAAGTGGAGAGGTTGTTAACAGCTTATTGGTGAATAGATCTTGGAGTTTTGGAGTTGCTATGTGGGCATTTATCTTTCCTTTGGCTTGTGTTCCATACTTTGGGTGCGTTTTTTACATGAAATGGAGAGTATCAAAGACTGATGAATATAAAGAGCTTTGCTTGAAAGAGAAGAACAGGGTTCAAGCAATTCATGACAACTTTGGAGGTGACAAAAATGAAAATGGAATCATAAGATCTCTCAGAGTGAATGCTTGGAGGTTCTCCAATAGGGCTAAGGACACCTTCTGGAGAATAGATTTGATCGGTTGTTTGTTCATTGTTGTTGTTTTTGGCTGTATTTTGGTTCCTTTGACTTTGGCAGGTGGGCAGCTGAAAAAATGGGCCAAGGCATCAACTATTGTTCCATTGGTAGTAGGTTTCCTTGCAATTCCCCTTTTTATCATTTGGGAGTCAAAAATAGCCAAGAGACCATTAATTCCGTTTGAACTTCTCAAAGATAGAGGAATTTATTCTGCTTTCAGTTTAGGTGTTCTCCATACATTTGCCCTTTTTATGCCAAATTCCTACGCATATCCCGTTCTCCTCGTGGGAATGAACGCATCGGTTACGGTAGCAACTAGAACTCGTTTGTTAACATCATTCGTGATGGGCGTTTTCTTGCCAATCCTCAGTTTGATTGTAGCTTACTTCAAAAGAACCAAAGCCTTCATTCTTATGTCATGTTGTTTTTGGTTCGTTTCAATGGGTCTTTTCATTCACTTCAGAGGTGATAACGATGGTGTTACTGGTAAGTATTATCGTGATGGTGTTGCTGTTGGAATGTGTCTTCTTGGTATCGCCATGGCCGGTGTTGGACGTCTTACGTATGTTTCAGCACAAGCATGTACCAACCACGAATACATGGCCACTGTGACTTCTCTCTTTGCTTCTCTTGCTCAAATCGGAATGTCTTTGGGAAGATGTGTCAGTGGTGCAATGTGGACCCAAAAGATGTATGGCACAATTGCCCTGAAAATGAAAGAGTTGGGTGTCGATCCTCTGTTGGCAAAACCAGCATACGCTTCTCCTTACAATTTCATCAAGACTTACAAATGGGGTTCGCCAGAGCGCGTGGCCGTTGTTTTGGCTTATGCAGATCTTCAGAGACAACTCAGTATTGTTGCCCTTTGTCTTTGTGTACCTATCCTTGTATTTTCCTTCACTTTAAGAGATCATCGCTTGCAATCTGTGCAGTCACTCGAAAACGATGCACCAGATGATTCGAGCAACAAGGACAAAATAGTATTCAGCAACGATGATGATCCAATTTTTAGAGGGTTGAGAAAACTAGTTGGACGGCCTCGTAAGGTTGAAGACCTTTAGATTGAAAATCTACTAATGTGATACTTCAAAATGAGTATGAGGTTATATAGATCGTTAAGGTAGTTCGATAATGTACATATGATTTGTGTGGACATCGTATTTGATAATTCAGTCTGTTGCAGTCTGAAGAAGGTCAGCTGGTTCATGTTCCTAAAAAACTAAAAATCTAGATCAACTTTGACGTCATGGTTGGCTGCAAACTGCTCTCCAGATTTCACAAAGTCATATGTGTAAAAAGAAATGATTTTTTTTTTTGCTACGAAGATTTCTAATCAGATTGATCCATCTTTTAAAAGTCGATTCAGCAAATTCTAAAGCTTACTCACAGTATTCCACTATTCCATCTAGTAGGAAAAAGAAGCTCTGTTTTAGAATCACGAGGTGTCTCCTTGTTCAGGTAATACCCTTGAAATCCATCAATATCAACATTTCGGAATGTAATTCAGTAAAAAAACATGCATTGATGTTTTTAAATATATTAGTAGCTAGTAATTTACTCTAAGTATTCACTAATTAAGGGAAATTCCCAATTCTTGGACCAAAATAACCCCCTTCTGATAAAGTGGCATTCAAAAGTGATGGTCTTCCGTCACCTCCATCGATACCCTTGTTAACAATATCGTTTCCCCACCAATTCAAGTCCTTAGGATGGTATTGAACAGAGAAGAAAAGTATAATAGAACAAATTGCAAGACCTGAAGTCAAACCGGCAGTAGTCAAATAATTGTACTTCGACCACCAAGCTAAATACCTGTTCCTGAGGTATACCATAAATATCATACTCAAGTAGAATCCCATAATAAAATAGGAAACATTATAAGGAGCGAAATAACTCAAAGGAGCACCAATAATAACAGCAGGTTGAAACCATCTTTTGTACTTCAAAGGTAAAGCTCTATGAATAGCATAGCAGGGGAAAACCAACAAGAAACCAATCAAGAAACAATACTTGAGAATTGGATACAACCCATCAAATATTCTCTTCGGTCCAATGACACCCCAAATAACGGAAGCTGAAAAGTAAACTTCTGCATTGCTGGCACAAGTAAACTTTTGAGCTTGATGAGGAGTACATAATCCTTCAAAACTGTCAATTTGCCAGTTTATGACAGCCAACGAAATGAAGAGGTTGACGATTGTTGCAAGGAATTGAGCTCTGAATGCAGCCCAGGGAGGAATTTTAGCATAGTGACCAATCTTTTGGTTAGAGATATAATCCTGTGCTTGAATATCTGTTTGAGTACCAAAAGCCTTCAATATCAAATGTGGGTTGGGCTTTCCGGGAAGGGCATATCCGACAATCAATTCAATCAAAACATTCATGGTAAGTTGGTATCCCGTAATGGAATATAAAACAGTGAATGGAATCAAGAAGACAAAGTTCATTGCAACGGTAAAGAAGATACCCCAAACTGGAGTATCAGTTGGATATATCTCAACAGCAACTATACCTAAAACCAAGGCAATCACTAAAACAATCAAAAATACCCATTCAGGAACTTCTTTGTATTCACGCATCATTCTGCTGTGTGGATCATCAAAGCCCTCCAAAGACGATTTTTTGAATTGTCTCAACGATGACCATAAACTTTTGGAGGCGAACACAATATCTCCCCAGTTTGTCATGCAAGTATAAAGGAATGTGAATGGATATGAAGCAAAAAAGAAACCATATACAACCAAGTTTGCTGCTGTGTAAAATGGCGGACCATATTCCTGATATTTCTCGTTGTCTAGGTTGTAGTTTTCGTCCAAGATCTTGCTGATGACATATCTTCCACCTTTATTATTGAAAGTAGCTGACGAGTTTACGGGCAAATTAGCCGACCAGTATTTGTTTGAATAGTAAACTCCCACAATAGAAAAAAACCCGATAAGAACACCCAAAGCTGTATTCGCTTGATTGAAAGCAGGGAGGGTCAAAGGCAGTGCTGTAGTTATAACGTTCCAATCAAATGAACTAATAGGATTGAATCCTAAACCAGAGGAGAAACCAGTGATTACATCAAGATTGAAATTATCGGGTTTAATCCAGGTCATCCAACTAAACGACGACAAACCTTGGAAAAGATACCCAGGTACCCAAAACCAAATAAAAGAGCCGATAAAAACATAAAAAAAGTAATAGTACCTGGAGATAGTCCAGCCATGAATATTTTCTTTCTTTTCTTTGACCGTTAAGGAACGATTTAAAACAACCGTGGGTAAAATAGTTGGCCAAACTGCTTTGGAAGGATATATACAAAATTTTCTTACAATACCAGCTAATCCAAAGCCTATGAATTGGGTGGAAAGACCAAGAAGGACTTGATAGCCCCATTTAACCCAATCCTGTCCATAAAAGACTCCCATTCTTTGTACATATATGGGACCTTGAATATAAGGAGTACTTGTAATAGAAACCATCATAGAAGAGAGCATTTGCTCCTTCATACTCCATGACCCAGGGTTAAGTTGGAACAAATAACCCTTGATTTCTAAGTCAAAACTTGGAAGGAAAGAAAGAATTAAACCTGTTGGATACAACAAAACTTGACAAGCAGAAGCTGGTAAACTGATACTCGGATATCTCTGAGCAAAGTACTGATTTACAAATGAGGAAATTCCAACCCAAATTATACCTGCAACGTAAGCTCTCCAAGTTTCACAAATTTGGGTAGGATCATCATAAGGAACCGTTGCCGATCTGACTTCAGGATAGGGTGACCAGTATGTTATCAAAGAAGCTTCAATTCTTGCTTGCAAGGACCAATTGAAAACTGTTTTATAATAATCAGAGTTATTGCTTTCCAAGTTGAAGCTTTCGTCGGCCGATTGGTGAACTTCAATAACTTCCGGTTTAATAGAAGTTTTTTCATCACGAAGGCTTTCTTCTGTTGATGGTGATTCTTGGGTGTCGTTTTCAATTGGGATTTTGTTTTCAGTCTTGAAAAGGCGGATGATCTTCTTCTCTATATTATCTTCACTGCACTTGAATCCCGGTTTCTTTTCTTGAATCAACCGAATAATCAAGTCGTACTCCTCTGTTGGGAAGTTACTATCACTAACAAAATTATGAGCTGATTCTTCAAGAATCTGAAGGGCTTCTGTATCTGTCATTCCAGCTATCTTATCAAGCATGAAAGTAGCAGTTATCGATAAGTCATCCATTGAAGTCAAGTCATCCAACTGCATTCTCTTTAATGCAATATGTTTAGCATCTGTATCTAAGTTTGGGGCGACCTCGGTTATTGAGAGCTGCTGAGAGAGGATTGCAGTAAGATCAACATGCTGCCCATCGATGGCAGACTTTGTTGGTGAAAGCATTGCACTTCAAAAATTACTTTCGCTGGTTTATAAAGTACTTCGGATTCGGTATGTCGAGTGCCGTACGATTAAACGAACTCTCTTTAATTATTGCATACCAAAACTCATCAGCTCCAACTTTAAATTATAATTTAAAATCCCATACCAAACGCGGAGACAGCTGACTTTCTGTGTTTAATATACATTTAATGTATCGTCATCAACCGTTTCAGATGTTTCCTGTCTCAAAACATTGGCGATTATGAAGAGATTTCTTGAATGTTGGCATTGTTTTTCGGTGTAGGCCACTAGCAAGAAAATGATTAATCACTACATCTGTGGCTTCTTATCAAACCGAACGGAGTAACCAATCATAAAACTCCAATAGGAAGCTGCCGATCATTTTGAGTTTGAAATAAACTTTTCAGGCGTATAATCACTTGTCGGATCACCCAATATAACATACTATCCTGTCATTATCCTTGAAAGCTCATCCACACCACAGGTACAAACAAAGAAAGTGGAAGAAGAACAATAAATGAAACAACCTCGGAGAGGTAGTCAAAACAAATCCCTTTCCTCTCTCCTGCACACTAAATTTAGATGAGTAGTTCATATTTCCGGGGGTTTTATTCGCTGAACCTGTCAAATTTCATGACACCTCATTCGGCAAAAAAAGCCCTATAGGTTGGATTTTAAGTTTGAGTATGGTAAGAGATAAGGCAATAGAAACATTCGAGATAACGATTCTGAGCTCAGAATGGCCCTATATGCATAGATACCACATGAATTGCAGCAAGTATCCGATTTCTTTACATTGTTTCTGAAATATATCTCAAATGTGTCAAAATGTACCCTATTTTTAGAGCTTTTTTTAATAAAGTTTTGGAAATCCACAGCTCATGATAAGGACAACTTTTAGTGCCGATAAAAGTCCGAGATAAAACCGGCTATTTAAGCTGGGCAAGCTCTCCATATTTTGTTTGACTTATCACGAAAATGAACTGCGTTGAATTCGTCTGGGGCACCAAAGATAGCAAAGGTAATACTTCATATGGGTTATCCTTATTTGATGGCAACATTGTTTTCGGAGTCAGCACTTCCGAGAAGAAATCAAGATAACTGCAGAGTCTGCTGTTTGATACAGTGGACTGGGGTAGTTGATGCTTGATAAGAATTACGCCTTCTATAAGGTTGCGTTCTAGCGCAACTCAAACAAGTAGTTTTCAATATGTTTTCAATACATGTTCTGTTCTTCTTAAGATCTCTAGATGGGCACTGGGTATTCACCTTGTCATAGGGAACTGATAAGGTCCATCCCTTTATTTGTCTTCTCTTCAAGTTATTTTGTCCCCAACCTCAATGCGGCAATAAGAAGAATTGGTCGTGTATAGTTTGAACCACTTTTGTGTAACATAAATTATCGACCAATAGATCAAATCCTAAAATTCAGCTTGATTAAGTATCCTGAATAATGCCCTCAGTCCAACTCTTGAGACATAAGGGTTTGATTATGGACCACAATTTAAAGCTACGAGTCCTGGCTCCACGTTGACATCACAAAAGCGCTATTTGATTCGGCATGAAAATCTGGCATATTCGTTAAGAATTGGGTGGGTGGGTATTTCTACCAGCAGAAAAAATATGAGCATTGCTTTGGTTGTTGCTTATCTCGGTTTTACTTTCCGTTTTTCCTCCATCAAATACCGGAGTTCATCGAAGAGTCAATATCAACGTTTTTGGTCACAGTCACCAATTCTCCCCTGCACAAGGCAAATAAGATGAAATTGTTGTCACTGTTGCCTTCTGAGTAGATTGCCTATTTGAAAACAATTACAAGAAACCAGTTTGATACCGTTTTTCAAGTTCCAATGCATCAGAAGTATTAACAGTCCTGCTATTCTCAAATGCAATATCACAAGCCAGTGAGCCACTTAGATTGTGGGTATCGATCTGGAAAAACACTTAACTAGATAATCTCTTGATCAGTCATAAGGTCAGATATCTTTTGTGGTTGAGTTTTTAACATTTGCCAATGCAATTGTTTAAGCATTATTATGAAAAGCAAGATATAAGCCCAGAAAAGCAAAAGCAAAGTTCAGGCGAGAAGATTGCAAACCAGATACACAACCTTGTATTTGTCATTCCAGTACGAGAAAGAACGGGGTAACAATAAAACGGTAACCTCGCCGGATTTACCGAATAAAATTTTAATGGGGTTTATTTAAAAAATAAATAGAGAACAATGCATAAAACATTCTATGGACTAATTTTTAGACCATTCTGTAATTAAAGGTGGGACATAAAATTAATCCTTGACGATTCAATTACAGCAATTTTAAACAATCAGTTATGAGTGGTTTCTGCTGACCTAATTTTAGTGATTTCTTTCTCTTTCTTTCGATTTGGAGAAGTATACTTTGGATGAAACTAGTAGATGTTACGAGCCCGCTATAAGTCACGTGAATGCATGAAGGGGTAACGCGCAGCTTCACGTGATCTATCACTCACGATCTTCGTCTTCACTAACCGGATACAATGGGAAGGTCCCGTAATAGGAAAGTGATAGTATGTGTATCCTGTAAGAGGAGGAAAATACGATGCGACCGAACCGTCCCGTGCTCATCTTGCGTGGCACGAGGCGTTGATTGCAGCTACGAGCCAAGTGTGACCCACGAAAATACTACTACGACGGTGAAATATTGGAGACGTTCTGGTGGTGAAGTCTTCAAAGGACTTAACCCTTGCCCTGGAATCACCAAGTTCAACGTTCATCATCAATATCATCCATTTTTCAAAATGAAGGCTCTGTCCAATCGCTACTACGGTCCATTTAGTTGGATCTCTCTCATTCTCACCGATGATGCCATGATACCATTATTACGACGGGGGAAAAAGTTCGAGAATAAGAACGACTCAGTAGCCCAGGGTGGCACCAAAAAGATGTTTGAAGAACGGATCCAAAACGAGCCTCTCGTCAACGAACAGTTGAACCTCTCAGCCCGACGCACATATCGAGAAAACAGTGTTAAAACCGTACATTCCAACGAGTTGGCAAAGAATCTCGGGTTGACAGTGGCTAGCGCTCCTGACGGCAAATATCCTCATCTTATCAGAGAAGCGGTTAATCTTTTACCCACGAGAGATATTTTGTGGTTTCTAATCGATTGTTTTTTCTCTAGAGTGTACCCCTTTTTTCCAATAATAGACCAACAAACCTTCCAAGCCTGGGTGTTGGCGGCCGTAGGAGCCCCTGAGCCAAACTCCAAAATTGAGAGCCTTCAAATAACTAAGCAAATGGACATAGCGCACTTAGGCATGCTTTTGCTCGTGTTGAGATTCGGATACTTGTCGATGTTTTCGTCATTTTGTCCCTCTATATCCAATCAGGAGCAGATGAGCACCATCCGAAATAATCCCATACCGATCGACACTTTCGATATTGCCAGAAAATGCTTTCAATATTTTGAGTCATTGAAGAACTGTAATTTCACGGTTATTCAGCTAGCCCTATTCATCAAGTTGTACTACATGTATGCTCCCGAGCTTGGCTTAAGCCCGGAAGACACCAACTTGCAATCATTTTCATCACTCTTGGTGAGAATGTCCTTGAGCATTGGCCTCCACCGTGATCCTGATGATCACAATTTTCTCAATTGTACTAGAAAAGAGGGCCACCTTCGCAGGAAAGTATGGTATACAATCTTGTATGCTGACTTCCAGTGTTCAGCAAACTCAGGATTCCCGATCACAGTTCGGGTTGAAGAATTCGACACTAAACTTCCATTTTATGAAGAAGGTGCAGAAAATTGTTTCGATATTGAACAAGAGAAACGTATCCCACTCTTCTTTGAGTTTATTTGGAAACAGTACAGGTTTTTCTGTACAATGCTGCTTCAAGTTGCAAATATAAGGGTCGGTATGACTGACAAAGATCTATGTAACAGTTTGACTGATTGGGAAAACCAGACTTTGAATTTGCACCTGATTCCGTTTGGAAGAGTCACCCCGTTGGAGGTCAAGGACTGCTACCAGCTCATAAGCTATTTCGAGTCAATGACCTTATTTGGGACAATGACATTCAGGCTTTATCTTTATTTCAGCAAGTTTGATGTCGATCTTGGATACTATTATTTGAAGAAAATAATGTCCATGTTGATAATAGACATGGTAAAGGTGTCTGTTGCCATCGAGAAACAGACACAGTTATGGTTTAGTGACATAAGCGATCTTTGTTTGATACCAGCTCTTGAAAGTTATCTTCATCGAGGAATAATTATCCTTCAATCTTTAATGTTCAAGACTCGTTTCAGCATTATTGCCTATGATCCCAAAAGACATATCGAGGAGCCGACCAGTAGCCTGATCAAACAACACCGTTTCCAGCAAACTTATGACTTGACGGAGAAGTTATATTTCATAATTTTACGTTGTTTCCTGATGTTTGGCTCTCGGTACTATTATTCTTGGAGATGTAGTACAGCTCAACGGGATATTCAAAAGGTCAGGAAAGGACCAGATTACTATGTCAAGAACTACCTGCAAAGTAGAGAGTTGGGCTTAGACGATGACATGCTAGATGATTTCATTGCATTATTAGAATCAGCCCTTCTGAGTCTGGAGAACCACGACCCGTTAACGAGCCAGGAACCGTTACCCCACATGCCAGTACCAATAGAATGGGATTTAACTCTGGGTCCATTAAAAGAATTGGAAGACCTCTGGTCGGTGATTTTTCCTCAGCCTCCGCTTTTTGGATCTTTTGACGATATTGTGTTGTAGAAGTTTTATTGCAAAAATCAAAACTTGACGTGTTTTTCTGGGTATTGGGTGGCTCTTTCACATTTCGGCACAGGAATCCTGAATAATGGTGTATGACCGTATATAGCTTTGTAGAACATTGAGCCCGCAAATATATTCAGGCGAAAGAAAGACACTTTTTGAAGTTATCATTTGCTTCTTCTCGGATTTCCGGTCCAATGTGCTGTATTTTTGCCGGCAAAATAAAACATCCTAACTCTGAATTTGTTCCTCTAAGTGCCACGGAATGAATCTATTTTGTAGTGGTGTTAACTGGAACATGGTAATTACCAAAACTGTGGATAATTAGAGATGAACTTCACGTTTCTTATGAGAATAAGTCGGGATGGAACCCATCAATGGTACATTATCCCGTGTAGATGATTGTCAGTTCAAGATGACAATTGTCATGGTTGAAAGATTTGATAGTGAAGCAACGAGCGTTTGGGATCTGAATTAGAAATTGGGGTAAAGGCCCGAAAAACACCACGGGCAATCATCGTTAGTAGCAACAGATGAATCGGGCAAACACCCAAACGCATAATCCGTGGTCAAACTTAAAAGTGTACTCTTGCGATGTGGTAAACTCGATCTAGCATTGTAAATTTCTGAAACGAAACTTGCCCGCAAAGTTATTTAGTAAACTTAGAAATATACAGCGTATGAAAGAGCTCAAGTGCCAACACCGTATGCAAGTTTCACCGTATTCCATACTACTAGTGATGTGGTTTCATTACGTCAGTTTATCGCCGCGGACTTGTTGATGCCCGCGGCGATAAACCTTAAGTCTTGAGTCTAGCCCTTCGGTGAGCGGCTCTCAGAAGTGCCATCAAGAGAACCACACAACACAGCTCATCCCTAGATGGCTTGGTCCACCAATTGACCTCAGGCACCCAGTCTGTCCCCCAAAAAAGTAGAAATCACCAATGCCGGCCAGCGGTCTACATTCTCCAAGAAGGGCCAACCCTTCAAGAACAAGGCCGTGTTTGCAATAGTAAGAGTACATTTCCAAGATGGCCAAGAGGTTGAACAAGGGGAGGCTAAATCGTATGATTCCTGAAAACTGGCCATTTCGATACACCAAGGTTGCCACTGCATTTGAATGTGGATGCCTCATCTCAAGGCATCTTCCGCAACCAACGATTACTTGGTCCAGACAGCGTCTGACAAGAACAGTTCTGTTGGCGGTTGCTGAGCGATGGGATGTTCGCCGTGAGGCTCATGCAAGGCCGTTGGTCGAAATCGCGTTCGGAACGCCAAAAATCAGATTGCAATATCAATCAATTCGCTGCAAAAATATCTCAATGACAACAGTCGGGACCTACGACAAGGGGATTGTTGCCCACTAGATCAGCGACACCGTCATGGTGTTCGCCACCCCAGAAGGTAAACTTTTCAATCCATTTGAGTCAAAACTGGAAGAAAAAGAGTTCAGAAAAGTATCAAAAACGCTACAAAGCGTTCTCCAAGGCCTTGACGTTTCATTTTACAAGGCAAAAAAGGACCTTCCGATCCCAAAGGATACGTACTTAGATGATGTTCCTGTTTCGAAGTGTTTTGTGTGCGTGGAATGTCAGGAGTTCGCCGCTAGGTCGGTATCAAACTTGAGAAAACATTATAACGCATGTCATCCAAACTGCAGACCACCCAGGTCCTCGGGAATTAAGCTGCATCCTTGCTACGTCGTGAATGTCGCCCTGGGGCGTTCTTACTTGTACATTGCTGGCAATTTGCCACAGGAGCAGACTGGGCTTAATTCTATGGAGACACAAACAATGTGTTTCTTCAAGATTTGTAAACATTATTTCAGACGAGAGACTGATTCTATCGGCTTATCACGTTTCACTCTTAACGCAGTACTGTCTGCGGTACCTCAAGAAAAGACGTCGGCTTCTTAGAACCAACTATTCTTCTTTTGAAGCAATGTTCAACAGGAACAGGTCCCATTTGAACCTCGATGAGCCGACACTCGCTTCCTACAACATATACGCAGTCTGCTTCATTGTCTCGCACATCAAAAGCAGAGGGCTTCCAGCAATAACGTCGCAGACAACCTTCGTCCAATTTTGTAGGATCGTCAAAGACATATTTAACACATGGATCATCAATAAGAGGGATATCAAAGACACCGAGACTCTATTCAAGATTTTGTTGGTAGACTTCATGAAGAATGCAAACGAGCTCCATCCTTCGTCGTTAATGTCTCTGAAACTCAAAATAATCGCCCATTTTTTGCGTTGCATTTCGTTTGATTTCTTCTTTCAAACAGCCGTACCTCCGAACCTTTCAAGGAGAATCAAAAATGGCTGTTATCCTCTCCTTCACAGGCTTATACTTTTGACGTTGAACAGTTCTCTCGGCAAAAGTCGAAAGATCACCCAATCCAAGGAATCCATCATACTCAATGGAAAGGAATATTCCATCAAACTCTTTCAAGATTTGATGAGAGGGTTGACCAAGGAATACTACCAGCTTATTAATGAGCATTTTCCCCGGGCGTTACGTGACATCACCGGGGCCCATGAACTTTTGAAGGCACTGTTCACCGTCGATAGTTTTGGTCAGCGTGGTATATACTACAGCGCTTTTCACGACCCGCTTCTACAATGAAAAGCCAAGCTGGTATATGAGTCTGTGCGGAGAGCGTGTTATCGTGAAAACGACAGAAGGACGCTTTTAAGCATATGTTTCGAGTTAAATCAGATTCTCTTTATCTTAATTCAGATCACGGTTGGTCCTCCATACCATGTGCACGAATTACTCACGCTATCCTACAGTAACACCAACAAACCAAGATCATTGTTGTTCCACCCTGATTCTGGGAAGTTTCTGATCTGGTTGAACTTTGACAAGGCTAATAAGTTCACTTGGCGAATGTATAACCGGGACGTTAGACTTCTACCACTCAATGTGAGTGAAATTTTGGCCCACTATTTACTTATCATACGATACGTTGAGATTGGATTGGTGTTGGAGCTACAAATACCTGGTACCTTTGGGAAGCATGAAATAGAACGGTTTGTGGAACAGAAGAAACATCGGGTTCCTCATCATTCCTGTGGCTTCCTTGATTCACTCGAAGTAGAAGAAGAAACTGCACTGAAGCCCCAGATGGATGATGATGAAAACTCAGATGAGGATGACCCTCCAAGAGCATATGTACTAGATCATGATGACACGGTACGGCTCAATAAAAGACCTGTTCTGTCTAAGTATCTAGCTGAAATGACACCCATTACCACCCCGGATGAAATGGAAGAGATAGATACGCAGCTCAGTAAGGCAAATGATGTAGCGCTCGGTACACCTGCGCTGTCTCCAAATTCCGTGGACGAAGTGGAAGTTATTCTTGTGGATTCTGAATCTGATGATGAGCTAGTTCAGCTGGAGACCCTGAAACAACTCGAGTCGTCAAACGGGATGAAAATGTTGGAACCTACTAACAATGACAATTATTCGTCCTTAGACTTTCCTAAAGAAAGAATCGACTTGTTAGGATATCACTTGGAGATAGAAGTATTTGTGAACATTAGTGGAACACTTTCTACAAGCGTTGTGTCCAAGCTTTTACGAAGATTCTCTCATAAGTACTGTGGGTATAACTATAACAATCTGGATCTCCGGTATGCACTCCACCATTTCAATACCAGTAATGTCGCGGATGTGGAACAATCTGAGTCTTTGGCCCGCATTTTGGCCAATGCTTCAGGCTTTGCCTCGATAGCTTCCTTGGCGGAATTCTGCGGTGAAGCGGAAGTGGAGAAGACGTCTATTTCAGTAAAGAGAATGGATGTTTCCAAAGGTTGGCATGAGGTGATATTGGCCAACAGCAGTTCTAGCGAAATGTCATCAATCTTCTCGAATCATTGATAAGTGCCATTGCATTTCATTCTCTTATGTTATCTGCTAAAGTTCCAAAAGATGGTGAAGATGTGACTATATGCATCGAGAATCTCGAAATTACAACCTTGGATCTGGAAACTCGGGGAACTTAGATAACCTGAAACTTATTCCGATTTGCGATCTAGTTCGGACACGGTTTCAACAATTGCATCTATTGAAACTTCAGCAAATATAACGTTCTCATTAATGTTCTCGGTAGCTATTTCTATGATTTCTCTTCGTTAAATATTGACTGTATGTGCCTCACATAGCTCTAAACCATATTTTATAATTGGTTTCGGGGAATAATACTTTATTAAGTGTCAAATTCTAGTTTTATTACATTACTCATTTTACTCAAGAAATCTGAAGCGACCGCCTGCTTTCCAAAGGTGTGGTTCATTACCAGGTTTTCCCCGACGTCAATTCTGTACATTTCTCTCTCATGTGATGATAAACTTAATAAATAAATCATTGCTTTAGTTGAAGAACATCCGTCTGCTTGTATTCAATATTATGAGAAAACAATTTGAATCTTAACTAAGTGAGAAGATACAGACAAACCAAAGACTAAATGTTTAGAACCCCCGCCTGCGAGACTTAAGGTGTAAAAATCACAGCAGCATGATAGAAACAGACACATGAGACCTCAATAGAGAAGGAATTAAGTTGATTCTCGTGTCGCAATCTACCGAAGTTTTAGGTTAATCTTCTGGGCTTTCGCATACCTATTCTCGGTTCGGGCAACTTAATATTTTCCACCCGACTTCAGATCGAATGTATTCATATCAAACGCCCTATTCAGGTTTCACTCTGTAGTTGGAGGTTTGATTTGGAGACATAAATAAGAGATTGAGTAAAGCATATGTTTCATCAAGTATTCAGATTCCGAATATATTTCCACTGTTGCACTGGATGAATGTCACTTTTCAAATCTAGATTGAACAAAAAACACTCTCAGTAGGCTTCTGAGATTAAAATCTACTGGTCTCCAATGATGCTCCACTAAACATAAAAAGAAATTGCTTAATTTCAAAAGAGGGTTAAAATTTCCCCGAAAAAAATGTTTGCAATAGTTTATATGTTAAAATAAACGGGGGATCTTCAAACATTATTGATATACACTTCATACATGTGGGCGTACGCCCATGGCATTTTGCCCATTTTGCCCAAAACGTTAACCTATCAGGATATTCCAAATAAGAATCTCAACTACCTTCGGACCCTGCCGAGCCTACAAGACTGCATTGTGTATATTTCGTGCAGTAGCGTTCGGTGTTTCAAATGGACTAATACGACTCCCTAATTTCCTTTGAACACTGAGCAGTAAGAAGTATAAAATTTAAGATGACATTCTAGAATTGGTGACTTAAAATTTTGTACCAGACTTTTTGTATTTAGAAAAAAACTTCAACCAATTCATTGTTAGAGAATAGTATTTGTCGTAAATTTGCATCTCTTGCAGCATGATCAATTAATTTTATTTTTGACCCATATATAGACGCTTTTAGAATTTTTCCATAATCAAAAAGGCTATAAATTATTCACAATTCCCACTATTCTCTAGGTTTCAAAGTATCCATGATATTTAAGTTTATTATCAGTGCAATACTATGCACCCTTGCAGCAGCCGACGCAGCAAAAGGCTGTTCGTTTGGTGATAAACCCACTAAAAAAGGTTTCAATGTTGAATTTTTCAACACACCTTTTGTTCCAGAAAACCGAACCTTTGAAGGATTAGCGCAATCTATTCGCGAGCTGTTAATTGCGATGGATAAGTCTACACCCGTGGGAAGCACATCAGGAGTTTCGAACGTCCACTTCCAGTTTACTTATGGCTACACACGGCCACAGGTAGTACAGTTATATGGAACTCCTGTTGATATTTACAGATTTGGTATAAGATATACGGGTTATTTTAAGGCTACTGCTACTGGAGATTATATTTTCAAAGTGGGATGGGCCGATAATGGTGTTTTGATGCATATAGGAGATGGTATCGCTTTTGATTGTTGTGGTAAGCAGAATGGCCCAAGTCCAGCACCTTCAGATACTGTATTTGTGGCATACGATCCAGGCACCGGAAAGGTGAGAGGAAAGAATGATATTGCAATCCATATGGAAGAAGGTTATTACTACCCAATTAGAATATTATTCAATAATATTGGTCCCAATAAAGCCGGAATCCAGGTAAGTGTTCAAAATCCTGATGGATCTGTTACGGAAGATTTGAACATAGAAAACCCTGAAAAACCAGATGATTCTACGTGCCCTGCTACAAAAGTTACTACAGTGACCACAACTGTTTCCACTATTAGTCATTTAACCACGACGACAGTAACTGGAACAGGAGGAAATAATACTGTTATAGTAGAAGTCCCTCCGTTGTCAACTGTCACCACCACCTCTACTGGAACCGGTTCCAATACCTACTCTACCTTTGTGACCCCTCTGGATCCAAACCAGCCAGTCACTGAGATTGTTGTCGTACCTCCTCCAAGAACTGTTACTACCACCTCTACTGGTACAGATTCTACAACTGCCTCGACTTTCGTGACTCCACTGGATCCTAGTCAACCAATCACTGAGATTATTATCGTACCTCCTCCTAGAACCGTTACCACCACCTCTACTGGGACCGGTTCCAATACCTATTCTACCTTTGTGACCCCTCTGGATCCAAACCAGCCAGTCACTGAGATTGTTGTCGTACCTCCTCCAAGAACTGTTACTACCACCTCTACTGGTACAGATTCTACAACTGCCTCGACTTTCGTGACTCCACTGGATCCTAGTCAACCAATCACTGAGATTATTATCGTACCTCCTCCTAGAACCGTTACCACCACCTCTACTGGGACCGGTTCCAATACCTATTCTACCTTTGTGACTCCCCTGGATCCTAACCAGCCAGTCACTGAGATTGTTGTTGTACCTCCCCAAAAGATAATTACCACTACGGTTACTGACCCATCTATTACTTCTCCAACTACAGTGACTACTCCTCCAACTGGTACAACCCCCGGAACTGTTCTCGTGAAGTTGCCTCCTTGTGTCACCACCACGGAGACAGATTCAGCTTTGACTGCCACTACAACTAAGTTTGTTCCTGCTAAGGGAACTGAACCTGCAACTATTGTTGTTTGTGTTCCACCAACAGAGAGAAAAACTGTCACAATCTACAAACAATGTACTGTCTGCGAACATCAGTCGACGTCTACACAAGCTCCTAGAGAGGGTGAAGATGTTACTGTCCATATTGAAGGCCCTGATGCTTCTCAACAACCTCAGTCAAACTCCCCCACTACCTCTGGCAATTCGTCAAACTCTGGCTCGAATGGCAAATCTGGCTCAAACGGCCACAACTCCCATTCTAACTCTATTATTTCAGTTTCAACTATTGCGTCTGTCAATCAAGGTTCTGTCTTAGCCTCGTCAGTTTTAGCCATAGTGGTATTCTTAATGTCGCCATTATTATGAGGAAGTTTTGTCAAAATTAATAGACCTGGTTATCTTGATTTCTTACAGAATTCTCTTTTTCGTTTAAATTATTAACATTTCTTCAACTATAAACGCTATAATTAATCATCAACAGTAGTTTCATACGGTAATTGACTATTAGGATCTCTTTTATCATCAAATCTTGGTTGGTTAGCTCTTAATAGAACACGTAATACTTAAAATCACCACGTCGCAGATGTGCAACTTTGCGTTTTATTAAACAATACATTCAATTCATGTATCGTTAGTCCTATACAACATAGAGAGTTGTGTGCATTCGAGTTTTCCTCCTCTTCGTTAATCTTGTGATATATGTAATCGTTGGGAGGTAAATATGGGTGCCAAAAAACTGTCCTTAGACAATGGAGGGACATGACAGCATATAACTGCTTCCTCAATAGCCGAGTCAACAATAGAACCCAAAAGTGTTCGTTTTGACTTCCGAGGGTACCGAAAAAGTTTAACCTGCAAAAACATTTTAAACAAGTTTGGCCATTTTGGATTTGCCAGTTATTCTCTTCAAAAGTTCTAGCACTAATTCCGATTTGTCGTTTCGGTTTTTGAGCAAAGAATCGAGGAGGACACCGTTTTAGGAGTTGATAGAGATCAGAACAAGTTGTTCCGAGTAATTTCAGCTTTCTTCACATTACCTAAATTCCTTGAGGCGTTGTCGTCTTATGCATCAGTCTTCTCCAGTTGCTGTGCGCATCCTCTATGTGTCATTCAAGTAACAATTACTAAAAACTAACTTTTGCGAGTCAGTACTTATCGTGGTTTCAATTAAAGCGTTGGTTTAAGTTTATCAATATATAAAGATCATTAGATTATTACCACATTGGCTTTCTCTAACGTTAGTAGACAAAATCTTGGGCTTCCTGTGGAAATACCTTGAGATTTTAGCAAAATACATGATATACTTGACGGTATAGATAAGCATTGTAATGAGGCAATTTGCAATAATTGAGACTTCAAATTAATCAGATAGGTGTCTCTAGTATGTTAATTCAACTAAAGACTGTTAAGTTGCCAGCTAATTTCTCTTTTAATAAATTTTCTACATTTCACGTCAGGATACTTCTGATTCTGTTCTCCTTGAATCAAGCGGGTCACCATTGTATGTCAATACTTTTTGTAAAATAATGTGTATTGAAGTTACATTATGGATCAAATGCTTCTGGCTTGGGCTCTTGTATCTTGGCCTCATAATCTTTGTTTCACTCAAATTGTCATTCTTTGTTCTGACGAATGTGAAAATCTTCAAGTAAAATTAAGAATACCTAGCAATCCATCATCATGAATATAATATGAGCCCACTCATAAAGTATGCTGATAGCTGTGCTATCTAATATATCCAGAAAGTATAAAGAGTAGCAACCGATGGAATCTAATTCACAACAATGCGGTCATTTTTATTGCCACGTCATTTAATCTTCACCTTTATGAACTACATGACACTCCATTATTGTGAGTACTCTTAACCTGCAAAAGCTGTGCCAAGATATAACGCCTGGTTTCGAAAAACAATCTTCGTTAGATGTGAATACACATAGCTCAACCGGCTAAAAGTACCATGATAATAGTTCAAATTGGATACAGATTTGTAATTGTACTTGTGTTTAAACAATGTTCGGATTTAAGGCCTATTAGGGAAATATTTGACCAAACAAGAACTTGTATTTTCAACAAAGACAAAAAACTAAAACAACATTGTGACAATAGAATGTTTATTCTAGAGTTAAACGGTATTCTAGCTTGGTACTTTGGTTGATGTAAGGTATGGCACTGTGAAAGTAATGTCGATACAAATCTTCGTTCAATAACAATTATTTGAGATTGAAAACCAAACACAGCTGAACTTTTTCCTGCTCAAATTTTTGAATAATGGAGTACCCAATGTTGATGTTCAATGTGCTTGAACAAGAAACTAATACCAAACTGGACGGTCTTGGCCAAGATTTTTGCAAAGCAAGTAGTAACTCTTTATTATAACGATGGCTCAAATAGGATACTATTCCATAACAAAGGACTAGAAATAAAGGGTATTATCTTGTGATAAATTGTGATGTCCTTCGTGGCTCTACCGCTTATTCAGCCTTTTGGGCAATCTATTCGCAAAAGGATATTGCTATTCCTGTTCTGGATTCCTTACAATATCATCTAATTTCGAGACTTTCCATATCGAATAACAACAATTTAGGGAATTTTATAATGCCCTACACTCCCAAATGTTACATTATTCCTAAACAAGGGATATAAATAACCACTCATTGGTTCTGAAGACTGGTTTTTAGAGAGGAATCAATTCAGAACACGTGTCAATACTTGTCTACTGAGACTCCTCATCAAGTGTAAGTTCTAATAATAGAATCAAACAAATGCAGAAATTAATGTGATGGCATTCAATCTTAAGAATGTTTAGAATGATTAAGCAGAGGTACTCTGAGATAATAAACACTTCTCTGGTGAACTTTGATAGGGGTTCATTGTTTGTCAAGGTTAAGAAATGCTCAAGCATCCTTCTAAAACGTGGTAAGGCACATTCTCAGTTAGTAAATGGTAAAGTAAGTCTTCAAATAGATCTTCATAAACAATTTACAAGCGTCAACAATCTGAAATTTTTTATTTCTTATTGATTAGTAGCTTCATTTACTTTATGTATACAAATTCTACAGTTTACCATTATCTCCGTAGAATACCTGTATCAACTTTAGTTTAGTTTAAAGTGTTCAACACCTTTCCATTTTGAAGAGGGTAGGTAGCTGCTGATTGACAGACTCTGTGCTTATTGTAACTGAAACTATTACACATGATATTTTCAAATTAGCACTTTTCTTTCGTATGGCGTTCAATCAGGAAACCTCGAAGAGTAATTTATGTTATACCATTGTATATTAACTTATTTGAGAGTTACATTATTCTTGAAATCGTGAGGATTCTCAATTCGCCGTGATCTTTAAACACTTTACTTCGAAAATAAGGGCGTCACTGTTGAGTGTGACGCTCACAAGGAAACAAGAATAATAGTATGAGCATATGCAGCGTTCAGTTATTTATTGAAGCAAAGTTTATTGTGTCCTAGATTTTAACCAATCCTGATATCTGGGGTGTTTCAATCCTGAATTCCTTTAAATAATAGTCATTGTGCCATAGTAATTGTGATTACAAACGTTCCATATCCAGTTTCCATTAAATCCTTTAACCATTATCAGAATCTGTTTGTTCTACTGACTACACAATTTGCATTCGTTGGTATGTTAACTTATGTTTGAATATTCCCGGTTCAACAAAGATCTGCAAAATACCATTTTAAGGTCTAAGCTTTGTTCAAGAGCCGTCTAAGGTAACTCGATTTGACTGTGATGTTTCCCCAAGTTAATACTATTCTGGAGAATTCAAACATTTTCTTATAATGACTAAAGTAAAATTTTATCTTGTTATCAATACCATATGTTTGACTTCTTCGGCATATTGTCTAATCCGCTGGAAAGAATTGAAATTTCAGAAGTCTCGTGAGGTAGTAAGAGATTAAACACATTTTCGTTTAGGTTGTTTCGTTGCTGCTCATATAAGAGTGAAGCGATTTTCCTCTGTGTATCAGGAGAGGAATGGTTTGCCTAAGTAACATTTTGATTGGTGGTCTTGTGCAAGCTCTTGTTGCTTTGGCTGCTGATGAATGTCCTATAAGTGAATCCAAAGACGGATTCCAGGTCGAATACTTTTCTCGTGTCCCATTCAGAAGAGATCCCGCCAACAGTATATTCGATGCTATTGTCGCTGGTTTGACCACACCCGATTATGTTACCACCGGTGTCACCAATGTTTTTTCCCATGTTGTAGACTTTACTTACGAGCAAGCCATTACCCAGAACGTCCAAGGCACTATCTATGGACATCGGATGAATGTTGATTATTTTCTCTTGAGATATACTGGCTATTTCTATGCAGAAGAAAGTGGAGATTATACTTTCCTGCTCACTGCTGATGATGTTGCCGAGCTCAAAGTGGGCGATGGTATTTCGATGGATTGTTGTGGTTTGAAAAGCGTGGACTACGTTACTGACTGGACTCTAAGATCAGTTCGTGGAAACAACGGAAATGTTGTACTGACTAAGACCATCTCAATGGAAGCAGGAAAGTATTACCCAATGTTGATGCATTGGTACAACACATTTTGGTGGTCCGATATGAAGCTTCAAGCAACTTTACCAGGAGGCAACGTAACACAAAACCTCCCGATCAAGTTCTTTGAACTTGAGAATCAAGCCAATACTTGTGACATGATCACAACTACTTCAACGGACATAACCAGAACGGACACAACCACAGTTACCATTACTGGTACTGGTTCTATTTCGGGAACAGTAAGTATCTTGGTTCCACCTAGCACCGAAACAACTACCACGACAGAATATGATCCTTCGATAAGCGAGCCAATAACCACCACAGAATGTCCTAGCTATGGAGGAACTTGTACCGAATTTGTTCATGTACCTTACAGCAGAACCACCACCACGTCCACTGATACTGGAATCACTGAGCCAACCGATATCACTGTTTGTCCATCCACAGAAGGAGGCACTTGTGTAGTGACTCACGTTGTTCCTCCACAATCCACTGTTACTACCACTTCCACTGATACTGGAATCACCGTTCCTACCGATGTCACGGTATGTCCATCTACTGAAGGTGGAACTTGCACAGTATCTCATCTTGTTCCTTTACAATCCACTATTACCACCACCTCCACTGATACTGGGATCACCGAGCCTACCGATGTCACTGTGTGTCCATCTACTGAAGGTGGTACCTGTATAGTGACTCACGTTGTTCCGCCACAATCCACTGTTACTACCACATCCACTGATACTGGGATCACCGAGCCTACTGATGTCACTGTATGCCCATCTACTGAAGGTGGAACTTGCACAGTTTCCCATTTTGTTCCTCCTCAGTCTTATACTACCACCACCTCCACTGATACTGGGATCACCGAGCCTACCGATGTCACTGTATGTCCATCCACTAAAGGTGGAACTTGTACAGTGTCCCATTTTGTTCCTCCTCAGTCTTTTACTACCACCACTTCTACTGACACTGGTATTACGGTTCCCACAGATATCACGGTGTGTCCGTCAACAGGTGGTTTATGTAAGGTCACACACCTTGTTCCCCCTAACGAATACGTCACTACTACCTCTACTGACACCGGAATTACTGTTCCTACTGACATCACTGTCTGCCCATCCACTGAAGGTGGTACTTGTACTGTGACCCGTGTGGTTCCTCCACAATACTATGTTACTACCACTTCCACTGGCACAGGGGTCACTGCTCCTACTGACATTACTGACTGCCCATCCACTGAAGGTGGTACGTGTCACGTCACACATGTTGTTCCTCCTCAGTCTTACACTACCATAACCTCCACTGATACTGGAATCACAGTTCCTACAGATATTACTGTTTGTCCCTCCACCGAAGGTGGAACTTGTACAGTGTCTCATCTTGTTCCTTCTCCACCAACCGTCACAACCACTTCGACTGGCACCGGAACTGGCACTTACACATCCACCATCACTCCTCTGAACCCTTCAGATCCAATCACCGAAGTTGTAGTTGTCCCTCCTCCTTCAACCATTACTACTACTACAACCAATCCATCAATCACCGTTGCAACAACAAAGACGATTCCACCTTCTGGAACTGTTCCGGGAACAGTAGTTGTTGAAGTCCCTGCAGAATTTGTCAGCACTACAACAACCAATCCTTCCATCACTGCCCCAATCACAGTAACCATTCCCCCATCTGGCACTAACCCTGGCACTGTCGTTGTTCAAGTCCCACCTGAGTATGTCAGCACCACTGTCACTGACTCTTCCATCGATTCTCCAACAACAGTCACTATTCCTCCAGCTGGTACAAACCCCGGAACAGTTGTTGTGAAGTTGCCACCTTGTGTCACCACCACAGTAATCGAGTCAACCTTGCTTGTCACTACAACGAAGTTTGTAGCTGCTAAAGGTACCATAAGAAAAATATACCGCTTTCCCAATATTTTTATATTGAGACCGCTTTTTCAATAGTGGTTTTCGCACATAAAAAAAATATTTCGACTCTAGTACCTCATTTGAACCGACGACCCAACTTTTTCTATTCTCAGAAGAGGTATTGACAAGATTTTGTCATGGTATAGTCTATAGAGCCGTGGCTATCGACTGCATCTTTCAGAGTTGTAAAAAGTTGGCTGTGTCGTCGTCGGATTTTTGTGTAACTTTGTCTTCCCAATCGGTCAGTTTTTCCTGTATATAGTATATGGTAGCGCCGGAGGCAAATTGAAATTATACTTAGCACAATTTTCTTAAAATATTTTCGGGATCAATGGTTGCATTTTGCTTTAAATGCAAATATAGAAAATTTTGAAATTTTAATTTTTTTTATTTTGTCAAGACCATTTGTGTTGGTAATTGAAACGTATATTTGACAGAAATTATATTAGTAATAATTGTACCAATTTAGTTGGATGGTAATATGTTGTATCTTCACATGCTACGGCAGCCCAACAATAGCACCAGCCCACTGTTTGTTGTACCAGAAGTCTTTGCCGGATCAGGATTGCCGATCCTGGCTAACCTACCCGATTCAGAAAGACCAGCCATCCTTAGGTGCAGGACCGCGTCTATATATATCTGGACGATATCCCCTTCATCATGGAAGTTATCCCCACTGCAGAGGTTGTACCTTTGAACCGTGAGTCCAAGTACAAGTTGTACAAGGTCGATGACTTTGTACTCATGGTGGACACAAAGGAGAACACTTTGGTTTATCCTTTTGGAAAAGATCGCCGAACAAAAGGAAAGAACATGAAGCCTTTTTGGAAGGAAGTTGATACTGTTTTAGAGGCCTATGACACCAAACATTTGAGGACTCCATCGATTCATCCGATCAGTCATGTTAGGATTCCATATGTTGAGCCAAAGACTTTGTATATTTGTGACTTCTGCGGTGATTTCGCTTCCCTTAGTGATGAAAAGATTGACAGACATTGCAACCAGGTCCATGGGAGCAAAAGATTTCGCACTGAACTGGGCTTTTCTTGCCGTCTTGAAAAGAAAACCGCCTACTTTTTCTTTTCTGAGGCTTACTTGGGTCCCGATGAACAGTTTGTCAAGTATCCCATCAACCGTCTATCTCTTGACAAGTTTGTTGAAGTCTTTGGTTTGCAGGAGTACATGACCAGAGACATAGAGCCTATTCCCACAGACTCTCTTGAATACTCCAATTTATATGAGAACCTTGTTTCGTTTGCTTTGCGTGAGCGTCCCTATATGGCCTTGTCTCATAAAATTGGTGTTGCTATCAACAACAGTGGCATTTCCAACCTCCATCAGAACCCTGTCACCCGGCAGACTCATGCTTCGTACGTCAGTGGCTTTATATGGAGAATTTCCCAGAAGTTTCCCGACATCACTATCAATTCGCCAACTCAATTCAGATTCTTTGCTGTTGCCTTCATCAACAGGTACTTTTACAACGACAATGCCAATGACTGCATCCATGAGTTGGTCGATCTTGTTTTCACCCTGATGATCACGAAAAAGGGTGTTATTGCCAACAGTAAAGCCAGAGGGAGATTACTATACTCTATTGTTTTCTTCATCAAGATTTGCTTAGCCGAGTGGTGCCATGCTTCGAGACCTGCTGAAGAACCTATTGAGCCCATCTTCTACAACTTCACTCGTCCCGAGAACCAGAGTCTGACGCAGCCCCGTTCGTTGTATGCTAAGAAGTTGGAGTTCTTGAGAAAAGAATTTGCTACATCTACCTTTACTATTGTCAATCAGATTGTTCAAGCCCAGCGTGACTACAACAAGAACTCTGTCCAGAATGTTCTCAGAGCTCAAGTAGGTGCCAAGGGCTTGACCTTTGACGGCTCCATTTTCTTCAGTATTGAGTATTTCCGCAAGATTATCTTTGGAACAATGGATGACTACAAGAAACGTTGCAAGGATTATCTACCAGACACCTTGCCTCTAGTTGAAGAGGCTGCCAATTTCTTTCATCACAACCAAGCGGAGCACGACTTTCATCACGACGTGGGCTTTTCTGTGTTCTCTAGTTCTGATCACCTCAGGCACAAGAGAGATGCTTGCATCAGGGCTTTCACCCGTCACAACAATTTCAGAGATCGCACTTTACATGATGCTGCTTCTTTGCGGTCTTTGCTTAAGGGTTTGTTGAAATTGAATGGCCTTCTTCTTGTGCTCATTACTTTTTCTTGTGGTGCACCCTATCGGATGACAGAGTTGGCGTCGGCTGGTTATCGTAATTCCATGGAGGCTACTAGGTCTATTCAGTATGACATTGAAACCAGGAAGATGTTGCTTCTTATCCAATACAGTAAGAAGGCTTCCACCCGCTTTGACTATGACGTTCACTTCAAGTCTGTTCCTGCCGTTGTTGCTGCCTACATCATCCACTACTTGATGGTGGTTCGTCCTATTGAAATCGAGATAGCCAAGACCTTATTCGGCTGGCACCCCCGCTACATCGCCACCCAGGATGATGAAGATCCCGGCCCTGAGGACTACGAGTCAGATGCAGAGCTTGAGGTGCTCCCCGCCAGTGTGAATGCTCCCTTGAAAACCGATCAGTACTTGCATGCGTTGAACACTCGGATCTTTATGGGCCTTTCCAAGCCGATGAATAGTCTGCATGCCAGGGATCATATTACCAGGCAGTCTTCGAAGCACATCGAACAACTGTATGCTCCTCGGATTGTCAGACATGCTCTTTGCCACTTCACCCAAGAGATGTATAATGCTGCCGAGTTAGGTATCGGTGTGATCAAAGGCACCCAGAATGTTGCTGGTCATACTGATTTTGTCGCTAATCTGATGTATGCTGTCAACGATGCTGGTCGCCCGGAGGCTCAGGTGGATTTTGAATTGGCTATTTCTGACAAGTGGCATGATGTATTGAAGATGGAACTACCACCCATCGAGTTGCAGAGACTGCCAGTTGATGATGTTCCTGAGTCTCAGATTTCCGTCGCCCTCCAGGAGGTTATTGGCCGTCTTAAGTATGTTGGACGGGAAGACTGGATGGTCCATGCCGAAGATGTTTATGGCCGCAGACTCCGGCTGTACTCGTTGGAGCACCACTTGGCCATGCTTACCATTCTCAACTCTCAGAAGCCGTTGTTCTTTGTTTCGCCCACTGGTTCTGGAAAGTCTGATTTGTTCAAGTTTGCTACTATGTTGGAAGCTAAAGAAAGGCACCCTTTTGTGACGGTTGTGTTGGTTCCTTTTGTTTCGTTGGGTCATGATATGGCTACTCGCTTTTACGATGTGCCGTACATCAAGGTCGGTTCTATGGTTGGAGAAAATATTATTGATTGTGCCTCAGCTAATCTTATATTTGTTCAGGCTGAACATCTCTTTAAGTTGGACAAGTTACGCCAGTACCTTTACCAACTCCAGTCGGGTCCCCGTTACATTCGTCGGTTGGTTATCGATGAGGCCCATATCTTGGTTACTCAGGCTGACTTTAGAATCTCCATGATGAATGTTGCTCATGTGGCAAAGGACATTCCCCAAGTGGTATTTATGTCGGCAACGATGAACAATCAAATTATGTTTGAACTCCTGACCAGGTTTGGATTAGGGAAAGATACTCCGGTCCACCGCCTCCCTACCATTAGGAAGAATATCTTGTTCTATCGATACTACCAAGATAGCCCCGTTTCCTATATCCTTTCTCAGGCCCCAAAGGATGATCGCCGCTCCATTGTCTATTGCAACAGTATCGACATGACTATCGACATGGCCAAAGAACTTGAATGTTTGAAGTTTTATGGTGATATGCTGAACAGGGACAAACACGATTCTTACAAGATGTTTGCTGGAGAGATGGAATCCGATCTTAATGCCAACATCATGGTTTGCACAAGTGCTTTTTCCCATGGCATTGATGTTGATAACATCACCCACATCTTTATTTGTGAGGAGATATATGACTTGGTTGACATTCAACAGGTAATAGGACGTGCCAATCGACAGGACCCCACTCAGCCTGCTACTTGCCACATCATGAGAGGGTTTACTAGTCGAATCACCGACGGCTGCATCAATAGGATGTTATCCACCGCCTTGGATAATGATCAATCGGGAAGAATGTGTGAAGAGTTGGGTACCCTCCCCTGCTACATCTGCAAGCGAGAAGCTCGGATTCGGAGACGCTGTAATGACTCGGTTGAAGAGGTTTACAATGACACTCAAGTCATACAGCAGCAGCCAGTGAGAAGACCAGTGTTCAGACAACAACGTGAGGAGTTCCCTTTCATATATCCTGATGATCACGTATCCAAATGGCCAGGAGTGAGACCATACACTACCCGGTATTACGAATATGTTGATACACTTCCATTATTTGAGTTATCCCTTAAGGTCCCATAAGGCTAATCTTGTCCGATAGCCACAGTTCCATACAAAAGTCATATAGCCATTATTTTTTAGCACCAAAATGCGCGGAAATTCAAATAACCATATTTTTGAGGTCAAATTCGGACACTTTTTATGCGCAGGGCTATTATGGACAAAGTATGGTGCAGAGGGGGCATATATAGGTGGACGTAGTGGATATCAGTTGAAACTTTTGCAAAAAGTAATGTGTGTCGTCGTCGGCGGTGGATTTAATTTTTGAGAATTGGTGCGACCAAATCGAGCGATTTTACTGCATATTGCATATGGTAGCGCACTGACAAAATATAAAGTGATAGTAGAGTCACATATTTTTATGGTAAATGCATAGTTTTTGGGCACAATGGTGATCGAGTATGGGTATATAGATTATGGTAAGAAATATTTTTAGTTTCTGATTTATATTTATATATTTATACTATATGTATATTTGACAAGAATTATGATAGTGACATATTAAATTAAAATTAATTAGTTGATAATAATTTTGGCTTATTGCATTAGGTATTGATACTAGAGCACAGGGTTGGCGAGATACGTGATTTAGTTGGTAAAATAGTAGAGTTGAATCTTAGTATTATGCTGTCTTTTTTGTGAAATAATTACGTAATGAAATGATACTGAGATGGTGATATGGGCCTATACTTGATGAATTTTTTTGCGACACTTTTGAAGTAAAGACTCTTGTTGGTGTACTTGGCGTACGGTGAGTTCAGAACTGGCATTGGATTGGCAATAGGGCAAATATTGCTTGAAATAAATAGGGCTTAAACAGCCTGAGGCAAGTGCTTACATAATCTTGAGACAAACTCTCTTTGGCTTAGGGCGAGGTCGCGGTATTTTTTTAATTTTCGGCGGTGGCGAGTAGCTGGTCGTGGTAGCGGCGGCGGTAAATATTAATAGGTGATATATATTAATTTACTGAAGGTGGTGGCGAAGTTGATCGACTAGTGATATGGTCGGGTGTCTGGTAGGTGATAATTGTTATTAGACTTTTGAAAAGTAGCAGAGTACTCGAGTTGTTAGTAAGTAACGTGAAAACGGGGTCGTGATTTGAGCGAAATTTTGGCACCGCGTTAATTCACCAGCGCGGTGTTTTCAAAATCGACCAGAATTTTTGCTCAAAGGCGCGTTCAGAATGAAAAGACCGTGCACTATATTATATGCAGGCGGGTGGGCGTAGAAAATTAAATTTAGGGCGGACTGGCGGTAGCTTTAGTGGTAGACGTAGGGCGAGACGAAGTGGTGGTGAAATGTACTTTCGAGGCTGATCGGTAGTGATAGGTAGAGACGAGTGTATAGAGTTGAAAGGCGAAGAAAGAATTGAAAAAGGTCGACTGAGTCGTCGTCAGCGGTCGGTATAATTTTGAACTTCTCGTCCGAATTGGGCGAAATATCCTGCATGTGAAATAATAGGTAGAGAAGTTATTACGGCTGTAGCAGTATTGATTTGAGTGGCAGGGGTGAAGTAACACATTCTATGGTATGATAGGGTAGTGAGTAGTCGATAGAGTGCGTTACTTCGACAAGAGGGCATATATTACACAAGTTAGCAGATATAATTCTGTATCAAAATATAGTCATAGAATATCCGAAGTAAGTAAAACATTTCGAAGTTCAGCACACAGATCATATCACTGGCTTACGGTGATTTCAAAACTGTTCTTAGATTTGCAGCAGCATGAAAACTTGGTCAGATAAATGGGGGCTAAAACGGCTTAAGGTAAGTGCTTACGTAATATTGAGACAAACTAATTTTCGACTTAGGGCGAGGTCGCGGTATTTTTTTAATTTTCGGCGGTGGCGATGATCGAATGGACCTAGCAGTGGCGGTAAATTATATTGAGTGAAGTATATTAATTCAGACTTGGTGACGGCGAAGTTGGCAGAGGTATGATATAGTCGGGTGCTTGGTAGATGGTAACTGGCGAAAGTTTGACAAAATGTTGGGTGTGACTTGAGTTGACGATGGTAATTAGAGTAATTGAACTGATCAGTGATTATCCGAACTAGCTAAATAATTTTGAGTTTGAAGATGGCAGTGGTCTTATTGGCGTACGGTGAGTTTAGAACTGGCATTAGATTCTCGATAGGGCAAATATTGCTTGTAATAAATAGGGCTTAAACAGCCTGAGGCAAGTGCTTACGTAATCTTGAGACAATTTATTTTTCGACTTAGCGCGAGACGGCGGTAATTTTATTAAGGCGCGGTGGTAGCGATATATTTATGGTGGTAGCATTGGTAGTAAATGATTAAGTATATAATTTATTAATTTAATGTTGGCGGTGGCGAAGTTAGCAGAAGTATGATTTAGTCTTGAATCTGGTAGACGATAACTGGCGAAAGTTTGACGAAATGTTGAGTGAGACTCTAGTTGGCGGTGATAAATAGAGTATTAATAGTGATCATGAATTATGAGCAGCTGATGACTTTTTTTGAATTAGACGTCGAGGATGGTAGGTGTGGCGTACGGTGAGTCTAGAACTGGCGTTTGGTTGGTGGTGTGAGAAATAGTTGGTGAAATAAATGGGGCGTAAACTGGCTGAGGCACGTGCTCACGTGATTATTATAGACGGTAATTTTCGTAGCGCGAGGGCTCGGTAATTTTTGATTTCTAGCGCGAGGTGGCGGTGGTAGCGAATATAGAGTGGTATTTATTAATAAGGGTTGAGTAGTTGGCGGTGGTTTTGAGAATTGGTTTCGAGG
>JAQRFW010000038.1:32073-90832 GCA_039762375.1 Keqinozyma sinolaborantium | reverse complement strand
CGCCGCGCCCCCCCCCCCCCCCCCCCGCTCCCCCCGCCGACGGCCCGGCCATCGACAACGCCGAAACCGTGTACATCTCGTCGTTGGCGCTTCTCAAAATGTTGAAGCACGGCCGAGCAGGTGTGCCCATGGAAGTTATGGGGTTGATGCTCGGCGAATTCGTGGACGAGTTCACCATCCAGGTCATAGACGTGTTTGCCATGCCGCAGTCCGGAACCGGCGTGTCTGTGGAGGCGGTGGACGACGTTTTCCAAACAAAGATGATGGACATGTTGCGCCAGACGGGCCGTGACCAAATGGTGGTGGGATGGTACCATTCGCACCCGGGATTCGGGTGCTGGTTGTCGTCGGTGGACGTCAACACCCAGCAGTCGTTCGAGCAGTTGAACAAGCGGGCCGTGGCGGTGGTTATCGACCCCATCCAGTCGGTCAAGGGAAAGGTTGTCATCGACGCCTTCCGGACCATCGATACCACCACGCTCATGATGGGCCAGGAGCCGCGCCAGACCACGTCCAACGTGGGCCACTTGAACAAGCCCAGCATCCAGGCGTTGATCCACGGCTTGAACCGCCACTACTACTCGTTGAACATTGACTACCACAAGACCTCATACGAAACCAACATGCTTCTCAACTTGCACAAGAGTACGTGGCAGTCGGGATTGAAGATGCACGACTTCAACGACCACGAGCACGAAAACCTACAGGACGCCCAAAAAATGGTGACGGTGGCCCAGCAATACAACCAACGAGTTAAAGAAGAGAAGGAATTGACCGAGGACCAATTGAAAACTAGATACGTGGGTAAACAAGACCCCAAGAAGCATTTGTCCGACACCGCCGAGAAGGCCATCGAGGACAATATCACCAACTTGTTAACGTCTAATGTCAACAGTTTAGCTATTCAGTAGTTCAAATATACTTTCTTATCGCATTTGAAATTCGCATCGATCCTCTATCATGGCCGTAAGTAAACAACGGTTCGCCACCCATTACTAACCGCAGCTCGGTAAGCTTTTCCACTACTCGGTCGATTTGGTGTTGGTATCCATCGTTTTGGCGGGGATCCACAGAAATACCGGCTTGGTGTTCGACACCTCCAACTTTTCGTCTATAGACATTCGTAGATGGTTCGGCAAGTACTTGTCCTTCGGTGAGACCTGCTACGACCAGGTCGTCAAGATCTTGAAGGTGTCTGGGTACTTCAGACAGTCCAACTTGATCAAGGACTACTTGACCAGAGAGGCCAACAACGTTCTCGAAGACAGAAAGAGTAGCTAACGTATTTAGTAATGACACATGAGTTTCAGCCGTCGTTTGCGCCCAAGTAGAATGTGTTTATTGCCGCCCCAGGTTTTACCTTTTCTCACTCACGGTATGTCTATTGATCTTACATTACGTGCACGAGTTCTGATTGCTACGTATCAGGAGATCGCATATACACGTATCAAGATGCATAGAACTGAATCTTCCATATTCTTTTCTTGAAAAACGGGTACACATATACTAACGGCATACAGATGTCTTTCACTGAAAAATTCAAGGCCGCCATTGACTTCGAGCAGCAGGTCGACCTTGACCTCACAAACACATACCTCAAGACCTACAGCCCCAAGAAGTTGAGCAAGATCGGGTTGGCGGTGCTCAATCTCGTGGTTGACAATTTACGAACCGGCTTGGGTGGGAAGACATTGTTGGACTTGACACTAGATTCGGCGTTGGGAAAGGACGAATTGGACGCCGGAGACATCCGCGTAGGCGATATCGTCCAGGTCAACAAGATGGGGGCCAAGAAACAGGACGACGAGGAAGAAGACACCGGCATCTCTGGAGTCATCACCAAGGTCACCTCCAAAATCATCGTGGTGTCTGTTGACGGAGACAACGATAATGTGTTGAACTACTACAACAACACCAATACCGACTCGAAGTTGTGGATCGTCAAGCTCACCAACTCGGTCACCTACAAGAGAATGATCACTACAATGAACAAGTTGAATGAGTTGACAGACAAACCGGAAATAATCAGCATGCTCCTCGGAGAAACACCATACAGTCTGTATGGCACCAGCAAGTCCATCAACGACAAGGACTTTTACAACTCGGAACTCAACCAGTCCCAGAAAAATGCTATAAATTTTTCGTTGAATTCCCCGATAACTATCATTCATGGTCCGCCCGGCACTGGTAAAACGTTCACCATCACCGAGATCATCAGACAGCTCGTGAAGAACAACGAACGAGTCCTCGTGTGCGGGCCCTCTAATATCTCTGTAGACACAATCTTGGAGAGATTGTCACCAGCATTCGAGACCAAACGAAAAGCCAGTGGGAAATTGATTCGTATTGGGCATCCCGCCAGACTTCTCAACAAGAACTTGGTTCATTCCTTGGATATTCTCAGCAAGACCATCAATGGAGACATCTTATCGGACATCGATAATGACATCAAGGACACTTTGAGTAAGATCAAAAAGTGTAAGAAGAGATTCGAACGTAAACAATTATACCAAGAACTCAAGCAATTCAAGAAAGAACTCAGATTGCGAGAGAAGAAGATCGTCAAGGACCTTTTAACCGACTCCAAAGTAATTGTCAGTACGTTACATGGAGCAGGATCAAGAGAATTGAGGTCTGTTTACGAAGACAAAAACTTCAATGTTAACAATCCGTTTTTCGACACAATCATCATCGACGAAGTCTCGCAGTCACTTGAGCCACAATGCTGGATCCCTCTTATCAACCATCTAGGATTCAAGCGGCTCATTATAGCCGGTGATAACATGCAATTACCACCAACTATTAAATCGCTTGATGAAAAGAAGCCAAAAGGAGTTGCAAACTTGGAGATCACTCTCTTTGACAGATTGGTGAAGACATTGAGTGGCAATGACTACAAGAAACTTTTGGACGTTCAATACCGTATGTGTACAGAGATCATGACATTTCCCTCTGAAGAACTCTACGAAGGAAAGTTAAAAGCTTTTGAAAAAAATGCCGGCATTCTTTTGAACGACTTGAAGGGGGTCACCGACAACGATGATACAAGCATTCCGTGTATCTGGTATGATACCCAAGGAGGCGATTTTTATGAACAGACGAATGAAGAAGACCAGAACAATTCCAAGTTCAACCAAATGGAAGCGCTCGTCGTGCAGCGACACCTCGAGAGTCTTGTGGAATCAGGAGTGGAAGTTACGAACATTGGGATCATTTCGCCTTACAATGCTCAGGTGACGAACCTTAAAAAACAATTGGCAGAATACAGTGGTCTAGAAATCAGTACGGTTGACGGATTCCAAGGTAGAGAAAAGGAATGTATCATAATAACATTGGTGCGTTCTAATGACAATCGAGAAGTCGGGTTCTTGAAAGATCAAAGGAGATTAAATGTTGCAATCACAAGGCCTAAACGGCAATTATGCATTGTTGGAGATCTCGAATTGATGTCCCAGGCTACGGAATTTTTAAAGCATCTTGCAGAATATGTAGAAGATCGGTATGAAGTCCGATACCCAGATATTGGCGACTACTGACGAGGAAAAACTGAAGTATGGTTAGATAGACGAATAAAAGTGCTGCAAAAATTTTCACTTCAAACGGGATCCAAGAATGTGAAATTGGAGAGCAAATTAATAGAGTAAAATTATACTTCATGCAACATGAATTTTAATTGGAGGTAGAATAAGAGAGCCCATATGAATAATAAACGTAGGTAGGCTAAACTGGCTTGATCTATGTTGTAGGGAGCAACCGGAAAATTAAGTGGATTTACATGTAGAGAACAATTACGTGTTCAATTAGGTTTCCCAAAACGGACAAGAGACTAAAAAAGTATGTTGAGTCTAAAATGAACTCAATTGATAAAAACAGGGGACCAATGAAGATGGCAATTTTACCAAGTGGTACACGGGGAACAGTTTAGTTTACAGGCGTTAAAACCCACTAGATAAGAGGTATATTCAGGAAAAAAGGCCACATTAATTGATTTTCTAAGACCATCACCGTTGATCTCTCAGATAATAATGCCCTTGATCGGGTCTAGTTTTGAGTCTAGGTTTTTTGCGATGAAACCGATATGCATTAATATTACTTTTTCAGGTATTAAACATATTGCTTTTCAGATCTGGCACCGGTGGTATTACGAACGTGGTGGAATTGGGCCTGAAATCTGGGATCGGAGGTAGAAGATCGTGTTATGAGGAGTAGGTATTATTGTAGCAATGGTGGAATGAAATCTGAATATTGTAGGAATTATCCAGGCGTCCTAGGCTAAAGGTTCCGGAAGTCTGATTTATGCAGAAGATAGCCAATGAGAAGGTGCTACATAAGCCCGAAAAATATAGGAGTTATCGGACCACCAAGCCCAAAAACAACCATTGACAGTAGTAGAAGCTACAAGGCGAACATCCCAGATTACCGATGCCGAGTGGGTATGTAGGCGGTTCTAGCAAAAGACACCTCAACATACCGTGAAAAACGTCATTGCCTAATCGGGTCGAATTGACTATATAACCACATTAACAAAAAATGGTTGTCCATGCCCTAGCGCTACAGTAAATGTGAAACACAGTCTACAACCTAAATGCAGCCGTAATTAACGGCGTCTACCGTCAAATTGGTCGTCAAAAAAAACCGTCCCTTTCAAGGGCTCGACGTAAGATTATGAACAATTATAGGTACACAAAAACACGAAATTTATTTCTTTTGTTACATAAATTAAATTCTTGTTTTAACCCAAAATGAATTTCAGTTGGCCATATTATAAAAACATTCAATCCCTCACAGTTGTTCTTCAGTGATTCACTCTTTTACTTTCACCTTTCAGCCGTTTTCCATTCATTATGAAGTTATTCGCTCTCTCTACTTTCCTTTCCGTGGCCTTAGCTGCTAATGTTCATATCGTTACCCAAACTCAAGTTAACACTGTGTACCAAGACGGCCCCGCTCCAAGCGCCCCAGTGGAAGCCCCAGAGGCTGCCGGCTCGGACGACGTCGTCGTGGTCACCGTGCTCTACGACCAGGACGGTAACCTTCTCACTCCCTCGATTTTGAACGTCTCTAACGGCTCCAACTCGTCCAACTTCTCCAGCGAAGCCGCTTCCTCGTCTTACTACAGCGCTGAACCCGTGCAATTCACTCCAAACCCCACCACTCTCGTTACTAAGTCGGCCCCTGCCGCCCCAGCTCCCGCTCCAGCCCCAACTACTGAAGAACAACAACAACCTCAAGAACAACCTCAACAACAAACCACTCAACAACAACCAAAACCACAACCAACCACCCAACAACAGCCAAAGCCTCAACCAACCACCGAGCAAGAACAACCAAAGCCTCAGCCAACCCAGGCTCCTTCCGGCGGTGACGGCTCTTTCCAACAAACCATGTTGAACTCCCACAACAAGTACAGATCCCTCCACTCGGCTCAGCCTTTGTCCTGGGACTCCAAGTTGGCCTCTTTCGCCGAAAACTACGCCAGCCAATACAGTTGTTCTGGCAGTTTGTCCCACTCCGGTGGCCCTTACGGTGAGAACTTGGCCATCACTTCTGGCGGTGCCGCTGACGCCGTCAAGATGTGGTACGATGAAGTCAACTCCGGTTACGACTACTCGTCCTCTTTCACCTCTTCTGAAGTGTCTACTTTCGGTCACTTTACTCAACTTGTCTGGAAGAGCACTTCCAAGCTCGGTTGCGCTCAAAAGCAATGTTCCTCCGGAACTTACTACATCTGTAACTACGACCCTCGTGGTAACATGCTCGGTGACGGTAGAGCCAACATTGCTGCCAACTAAAATCGTTAAATGAATATATGTTTTATTGGGTTTCTATCTATTGTAGTACCGAGAATGCCACCTTGTTCTTGTCCCCGTGGAATTGCTTTAATTTAGTGAATGGTCGTAAATCTAGTTCCACCGTACTCCCGTCCCACCGCTCGTAATTGTCAAAACACTCATTCATGCATAGCACCTCAAGATTCTTGGGGAGTTTGGCTGTGTCGATTTTTAAGCTCGTCAATTCCCAACCACTAATATTAAGATTTTCGGCCCACGCCGGGAAGTCTACATCGTCAAACGACGCAATGGGGTTGTCGCTGAGGTCGAGCTCCTCAAGGTGGGCAGTTATGCTAAGGGAGTCCTGGGCAAATTTAAAACTTCGAATGTCGCTGCCACTTAACAACAAATGTCTGAGGTTTTCTCCGCCAAATTTAACGTACAGAAGTTCTTGGAGCTCATTGCCTCCTAGGTTTAGTTTCACCAAGGAGTCTGGGAACTTCACGTGGGTAAGAGACATTAGCCCGCATCCGTAGAGCGACAAGTGCCGCAAGTTGGGCCGTAGAATATTCGTCAAGTCATTATAGTCAACCGGGTTATTGTCCAAGACTAGCTCTTCAAGCGAGTCTGGCAAAGTCCCCAACTCGTCAAAGTCGTCGAATTGATTATCGTTCAAGCACAACAGCGTCAAATGGGGGCAATTGACTAGTTGGTCGTTTAGAGTGCTAAGATTATTGGATCCTAAGTCTAAAACTTTAAGTCTGGGTGGTAGCACCACATTGTCCAAATGCTTAATGCAGTTATTAGCTAGCGACAACTCCTCCAAGCTGAAGGGTAACTTCACTTGGGAGAGATTTGTAAGAGAGTTGAAAGAGCACCGGAAAACCCGAAGACTGGGCGGAAACTGGATATTGTCAAGCTGAGTCAACCGGTTTAATGAGACTTCCAAGACCTCAAGCTTCTGGGTTCGGGCAAAGTCTACTCCATTTAGGGTTTCGATAACGTTACCGTTCAAATAGAGTTTTTTAAGGTTAGGTGCTAACGGTAGTTCGGTGGGATCGGAAAGTGGATTTGCAGTCAAATCTAGTACTTCCAAAGTTGGCTTATTTGCGAGTTCCCTGAATCGTCTCAAATGCTTATCGTTCAAAAATGTGTTATACAACTTCAATTCTTGGAGTTTTTCAAAATGCAGGTGGTGAAGTGGTGGTAACATTACGGTGGGCAGCTCGATATTGAACCGGTTTTGGATGAGGATCTTGGAAATGTGGCTGCTGATAATGACAACCCGCTCCATTATGGCGTAGAGCGTGTGGCCGCTGACTTTCGGCACCTCATCAAAGATAATTTGAAGCGTGACGGTGATCTGGTCCGTCAAGGTTCCAAAATTAAATAACTCCAAAGTCCTCATAAAATACTCCATTTCCGTTTCGATGTTTACGTCGCCCTTGCCCACATGGAAGTTGAGGGCCGTGTGTCGCAAGAAATTCATGTTATTCTCAATGGATAAAAATAGCAAATCCCGTAGTATGGGGTATCCCTCTTGGAACGACCTGAAGGTGAGAGCGTCCTTGAGAACGTCCCTGGGGTGGAATATCGAGAGCAAGTCGTATGATATGGGTTTGGGCGGCGTGGTGCGGATCACCAATAACTCGGTGGTGAGCTGGAGAACCAAAAGCTGGAGGCGATTGGCAGATTTTAGTCGGCTTCTGTCGATAAATTTGTGGAACAAGATCTGCGGAGGAATATAACTGAGAATGTGGAGTATTATTTCATCCGGGAGATCGGTGAGCGCAGCCTGTGCCTCACCGGGGGCCAAATCCACCGATGTTGGCATGATTAGTCAGTGAGAATCAAAAGTGGTGTGGAAAATGGTCGTTCATAGAGCCAAAAGTCGATTTTCACTTCTCTGGGGTGTTAACAGCCATATACACTCGTCGCCGTAGAATCCAATGGTCGGGGCGCAATTGGCATTCAGGATCCTGCCAGTCGTGTAATCTAACGTAGAACTGGTGGAGGAGTTGACTCTTAAAATCGCGAAATAACAGTCCATGCCCAAAGACTTCGGGGCTTCCATAGACCCCGACACCATGTCGGAGTTCGACGCAAGTGTCACAACCCCTTCCGGACCAGGGTCGGGGCCTGGTGACCGAAAACTGAAGCCGAAACGAACCTCGGTGGCATGTATCCGGTGCAGAACTCGACACATTCGATGTCCGGGAGGAGATCCCTGCAAGAAATGCCTCTTAGCAAAGACTAAATGCGAGTATATCGAGGCCGACAAGAAGATCGTCGTGAGCATGAAGTACTTGTCAAAGCTCCACGACGACATCGCTCGGCTCAAGAAAGAAAATGCCACTCTACGCACCAACTTGAAGCTGGAAGAAGACAGAAAACGGTCGATGCCTCGTACCAACAATTCGTTTGTGTACCACCCTAATAGTACCACGGCGCAGGAGTCCACGCCGTTCAGCCAGTCGCAGAACAATTACAGCGGCGTGGAGGTGATTCAGCCAAGTTTAGATAAACATGGCCGATTGATCCAATCAAGAACTGGCGAAAGAATTTATGTGGGGTCTTCGTCCATGACCTTGTTCGGACTTGAGATCCAGAACATGGTTCCTTCTGTTCTGACGCAGTCTCCCATCAATTCGCCCGAAAACAGTCTCACCAGCCCCTCTTCAACGGCCGCTGACGTCTACAAGCAGCCCAAGCGTGAGGCTGAAGTGCTCGAGAAAGAGGGAAACGCCTACAAGATTGTGTTGGCCAAAACCAACACCAGGCCGGGCCTCTCCATCAACTTCACTCTCCCTTCGTATTCTTACGCAATGCTTCTTGTTGATAACTTTATCAATTACAACGACGGCTGTTTTTATTTTTTCAACGAAGGTCTCGTTAAAAGGTTCTTGATGAACCTTTACTCTGGCAACACCGAGGAGAACAAGAAGATCATGAAGAGAAACCTCAGACACTATAGACATTTTGACGATGACGAAAACTCCATCAAGAGAGACCACGACGATAACACAATTTTGGAAACTATGTGGTTCTGTAAAATATTGCTCATCTTCGCTACTGGCGAAATGTACTTGGGAACAGAGTCCGATGTCCACATCAAACAGCTGAAGTCGATGTACAAAGAAAAGAAGAAGAAGAACGATGATGATCTGAACAAGCCACAGAAGAAAAACACCCTTCCTGGATCAGGCTATTTCTACCAGGCGTCCGAATTGTTCACTGGGTTGTTTGCTTCGGGTGCCATCGATAATATCACCAAAGATGGCGGTATTGAGGTGGTGCTCCTATACGCATTCTATCTTCAAGTCGCCGACTGTACCATTGCCTCCTATTTCTATTTCGGATTAGCTTTGAGAGCTGCTTTGATCTTGGGGTGGCATGTCGACTCCGAGAAGAACACGCTCGACAGATTCGAGTTGGAGCATAGAAGAAGAATCTGGTGGACCGTCTACATGTACGAGCGAATGCTTTCCTCAAAAGCTGGCTTACCTCTTAGTTTTGCCGACGACAGCATATCCACCGAGTTACCACAAGACGTCAATATGACCATGGATGACTTTCCCAGAGACGACACTGATGTGCGAGGATTTTTCATCTTCCCCAGTGCCGAATACATCAACAACTGCGTGACCATCACCCAAATCAACGCCATGATTCTTTCGTCCTTATACACTAAACAACCCACGGTCAATATCTTGCCTGTTGTGTCTGACTTGGTCCACAAATTGATGAACTGGAAGAACCATTTGCCCGACTTTCTTCAGATCGACTTCTCAGGCAGCGATTTAAAGATCTCTCGTTTCGTCGTCAACTTAATGACTGAGTACTTCCAAGGTATCAACTTGGCGGTTAGGCCTTTATTATTCCACTTTGCTACCAAGAAACTCAAAGAACTTCAAACGGCAAATGCCCCCAATAAATATGTTGACTTGACCAAGTATTCCAAGAATGTGCTTACGTTGCTCAATGCCTCTTTCCAGGCGTCCATCAATACGGTGAGGTCCATCTGGGCGTTGTTGCCAGATAATATGGTGGCGTTGTTTGGGTGGATGGACAGAGAGTATTTGTTCACCTCTGCCTTGACGTTGATTTTATTCAACTCTTCGTTCGGCTTACACGAAGTGACCAAAGAACACTTGGACCACGCGCTCACAATTTTCACCAGGATGAAACGCTTGGGTAACTACCCCGCTGCTTTAAGAAGAGCTCAATTATTGAAGTTAATCAACTTGCTCGATTTCACCGGCGTGATGAGAGATCTTTTGGAGAAGCACGATGATGAGAAGATCTACACTGCCGGTCCTAAAGAACACCCTTCGCTTGTGAAGCAGGAGGAGGCGAACGCCGTGGACGAGGTCAATACCCCAAGTCTCGACCATATAATGAGCAATTTTGTATCTACAGACTTCGCCGACTTGAGCGACATCTACAACAACGAGCAAAGCATCGAGGGATTCACACATCTCCCTGAAGAGCATAAATTGTGGAACGAAATTACGAACGACGCTACTTGGTTGATCCCAGGGAAGACTGGATCTGAACAGCCCGGGGCATTCAAAGCGCAATCTGATCTCAACCCGCTGCCAGCCCCCGGTGAAATCAACGAGATGCTCAAGTCATTCGGCCGGAGCGAGCTGTCGCCGGACATCGGGGCATATGCTGATATTATTAATGAGGAGTTTCAAGACCTAATGGAAGAGTAATGTAATACTAGTGTAAATATATTCTATTTAATAATACAAACTACAATACATTAATTAAAGAAATCCAACATGCCATTGCCAGAATTCATATCTGGAGATCCACCGTTCATTTGCTGAAATAGCTGTTGCGGCGACATCGTCTGCGACTGGCCTTGGGGTTGGTTCATCGCGTTGAAGTTGTTGTTCATGCCGTTCATGCCGTTCATGTTGGGCGGGAGGTTTTGGTTCGAGCCGCCCATGGTGCCGGGACTCATGGTGGACTGGTTCTGGTTTTGAAACTTGAAGTTATACTGGCGCTGCATCTGGCGCTGCATCTGCTCTTTATTGACGTTTGGCGGCATGTTGTTCATCATGGGCGAGTTCTTCACCGACGGGTTGTTGGGAGTGCTGCTGTTGGAGTTTTTGTTGATGTTCATGTTCATCTGCTGGCCCATCTGCTGGTTCATGTTGGGCGCCATGTTGGGCATCATGTTCATGTTCATTTGGTTTTGGTTGTTTTGGATGGGGTTATTGGGGTTCTGGGTTTGCATGGGGTTCTGGTTTTGGTTTTGGTTGGGGTTCTGGTTCATCATGTAGTTCATGCCCTGGTTCTGGCCCATGTTTTGGTTGGGGTTGGGCGTGGGGGCGCCGGACGGCTGGTTCTCCTTCATCTGCAGCATCTTCATCTTCAAAAACTGCATTCTCTCGGGGTAGAGCTCCTGGAGTTTACTGTACCATTGGTTGAGCTCGGGCATGTCAGGCGGCGCCGACACAATGTAGGGAAATGACGTTTTGTTGTTCTGCGGGGCGCCCTCGGTGTGGTATTTCTCGTGGATGTACGACAACACCTGCAAGTTGCAGTGCAATCTCCGGGTGTAATTCTGATAATGTTCGAGCACCGACTGTTTGTCCTGGGGCAGAAACTGGTTGAGGGTTTGCTGGTTAATTAGCACGTTGTGATAGATGTTGATGGCCTTTTTCATGAGGTGTGTGTTGATCAAGAGAAGGATCGTGACCCGTTCTCGGTCGGTGGCTACCAGCGAGTTCATTGATGAGAACAATAAATTCGATCGCGATTTCTATTATTGTATGTACACTATAACTTGTCAGTGAGCTCCGGCACCGCCTCATTAAGATCCGCCACAAGCCCGATGTCCGCCACGTTGAAGATGGGGGCCTCCGGGTCCTTATTTATGGCGACAATGGTTTTGGCGTCCTTCATGCCCGCCAAATGCTGGATGGCTCCGGAAACACCCACGGCTACATACAAATCTGGGGCAACGATCTTACCGGTCTGGCCCACCTGTAGAGAATTGTCGCAGAAGCCCGAGTCGACGGCGGCTCTGGACGCGCCGATGGCCGCATTGAGCTTGGACGCCAATGGGTCCATCAACTTGTCGAAAGTCTCTTTGTTCTTTAAACCACGGCCTCCGGAAACCACTCTCGAGGCAGACCCCAATTCCGGTCTCTCGGACGTCACCAACTCCTCCGACACGAACTCGGTTCTGTTGCCGGACTCGGCGGCGGCCGCGTCGGCCACGGCGGCGGCGTTGTCGGTGGGCTCGGTGGGAGCGAACGCCGAGGCTCTGATGGACGCCAAAACGTATTTATCGCTCGTCTTCACCGTAGCAAGAGCGTTGCCCGCGTAGATGGGACGCACGAACGTGTTCTCCGACTCGATCTGGATGACGTCGGAGATGGGCTGGACGTCGAGCAAAGCACCCACTCTGGGTAACACCGATTTTCCCACTGCGGAAGCGGCCGTGATGAAATGGGTGAAGTTCTGGGTCTCGATGACCTGCTTGATCAACGGAGTCAACTCCTCCGCAAGGTAGTGGTCGTAATTGGCGCCCTTGGCCACCAACACCTGGGAGATTCCCTGGATTTTGCTGACTTCACCGGCGATAGCCTCACCTCCTGGTCCTGCCAAAAGCGCAGTGACGGGCTTGCCGATTTGCACGGCGGCCGTGACAGCCGACAATGACGCAGGCGACACTTTGCCGCCGGCCGACTCAATGAACGCAAGAGTGTCTAGGCGAGCCACGCTGGCGCTGAAACCTCTGGTGAAAGATCTGAACATTGAAAAGTTTTGTGCGAGCGCCGGTTTCGGAATAATATTTAAAAACCTCTTCCCACGAACAATTACTGCTCGTGCCCGATGATGTCAATGCTGTGTCACTGATCTGGCTGTGTGGCGCTTGAGCTGCTGGAGCGGCCGGAATTTGGCTTAATACTCAAGTTTTGACTCGGCCACTGGGCCATTTTCTTCGCCAACTACAATGGACTCAATGCGCCGTCCGCCGCTGCTCGCTGCCGGCCTACGCTGGAGTTCTTAGCGATCTTTCGGTTCTTTACGGTAGTCTTGCGGTAGTTTACTGGAAGTCTTTCCGGAATTCTACCGGAATTCTTTACGGTAGTGTGGTGGAAGTACTGTGGAAGAATACCGTGGGCGGTTGCGGCACCGCACTGGGCCCTCCCCGCGGCTAGTTCCACGTCCTTGGCACCAGCGGTCTAGCCCACCTGCGGTCGTGTACCCCCACCTCCACCTTTTTTGGATTAGTTTCGCAACAAACTCTATTATGACATCCAACTCAACCACGCCAACGAGGCGGTCCCGGTTCGAAAATGGGTTCAGAGCGGACGACCCGCGGAGTGGCGCTCGTTTGACGAGTCCGTCGCCAAGTTTGAGGACAATTTCCAATAAAAGAGTCAATAAATCCGGCAGGCCCTTACTCTCCGGTAAACCCAATGAGAATCCGGATTATTCATCCATAAACGAAGCGTTTGCAGGACCTGGCCGTCCCAAGCACGCCGAGGCCATAGATAACGAGTCGTTCATCTACAAACCGTCGCAGGACTCGCCGGAATGCAGCTCCGATAGCTCAAAACATAATCCATTGGAGTACGAAATAGGACATGACCACCATGTCGAAGACTTGGAATGGCGGGTGGTGCTCCCCTACTACTTGCCCATATTGTCGTGGGTCAAGGAATACTCGTTTCTGTATTTTTTGGGCGACCTAATCGGCGGTTTATCGTTGGTGTTCTTCCAACTCCCACTATCGTTATCTTATGCCACTTCGCTTGCCCATGTTCCAGTGTTGTGTGGACTCTTGTCTTTGGGGGTGGCGCCGTTGATCTACGTGATCTTCGGCAGTGTGCCTCAGATGATTGTCGGCCCAGAAGCTGCTATCTCTTTGATTGTAGGTCAGGCAGTTGAGCCGTTGCTACACCACGCCAAAAAGAAGCATATCGACCCCATCGAGTTGGTGGTGGCCATCACCTTTGTCAGCGCAGCATCCTTGCTCGGCTTCGGCTTGGGGCGCTTCGGGTTTCTCGACAACGTGCTCAGTGGGTCTTTGCTTAAAGGGTTTATCTCTGGTGTTGGCATCGTGATGATCATCAACTCCACAATCACAATGTTGGGGCTCGATCACCACATGAAAAACATCTCGGATGACCCTCTTCAAATGGATATTCACTCTCCTTTCGACAAAATCCTCTTTTTGTTTCAACACTGGAGACAATTGCACCCATTGTCATTCAAGATCAGTGCGGTTGGATTTGTGTTTATCATGGCAGTCTCGTTCTTGAAGACGTCGGCCATGAAGGGAAGATTCAAGCACCTGCAAAAGTTCATCTACATTCCTGAGATCTTGATTACGGTTATAATTGCCAGCAAATTATGTCTGGCATACGACTGGTCTAACCAAGGAATTGAAATCATAGGCAAGGTAAGGAACGACGAAAACGTCATGCAGTTTTATAATCCCTTTTCAGTCAGGCTGCTCAAGCTCATGAGGAAACTTGCAACTTCAGGATTCTTATGTGCCATGTTGGGGTTCTTTGAAAGCACCACAGCGCTGAAATCCTTGGGCTCCAGATACAATTTACCGATCTCGTCCAATAGAGAGTTGGTGGCAATGGGGTTCCTAAACCTTGTTGGTGCTGTCCTTGGAGCCTTGCCAGCTTTTGGTGGTTACGGAAGAAGTAAGATTAATGCCATGTCTGCTAAAACCACCATGCTGGGAGGAATAATGGGCATTTGCACCTTCATCACCATCTACTTTTTCCTTGACACATTGTACTTTATTCCCAAGTGTATCTTGAGTGTGATCACCGCTAAGATTGGTATTCTGTTGATCGACGAAGCTCCTTACGAGCTCTTGTTTCATTGGAGAAGTCGGGGTTACAGCGAGCTTATAACGTTCTTTGTCACCGTGACGACCACCTTATTTTTCTCGATGGAGGCCGGAATTGCTGTTGGTCTTGTCTACCTGTTGATCAGAGTGATCAAGCATTCGGCGATGTCTCGAATCCAAATTTTAGGACGGATCCCCGGTTCTAACACTTTTGTTGATGCTGATATCAATGGAAATGTTGTTGAAGGGTTCCAGCACCACGAAATGATGCATCACCAGCACCATGGACAATTGAACTTGTTCACCGATGAGTACTTCACCAGTGTGAATACCCATGTGGTGGAGGAGATCGAGGGGTGTTTAATCGTGAGAATTCCCGAGCCATTGACGTTCACCAACACCAGCGACTTGCGTGCAAGATTGAACCGAGTAGAATTGTACGGATCGACAAAAGCCCACCCGGCAATGAAGCGGACACGGGACGAGTCCATGACCCACTATGTGATTTTTGATTTAAGAGGAATGACAGATTTGGACTCGTCAGCGGCCCAAATCTTGGAAGAACTTCTTATTAATTATGAAACCAGGGGAATTGTCTCTTTCTTTGTGAGAGTTCCTCGTCACTCTGGCGTGAGGGACCGGCTCAGAAGAACCGGAATCTTCAAACGACTCTATTCCAACTTGTCGCAGTTGGGGTACTTTGAAGTGCAAGACCGAGTCAAGCACTGGCGGTACGAGATGCGTGTCGAGGAGACGTTGAGCGAAAGCTCGGTGGTGGCCTACGATCTCGAGAGCGCCAATGAGATCTACGACTTGACGGAGAACAGAAGCAACCCATACTTCTACCACATCAGCGATGTGCTCAAGGTCATTGATTTTTACGAGTACCACAAAGGGGTCAGTGCTCGGTCGAACGTTCTAGAGGTCGACGACCTTCCCAGGAGAAGCAGCTTGCCTGGCAACGAAGTATAGCATAAATATTTATTTAGGTAATTAAAAGCATTGATATTAGCTGAGTCGCATTTGGTCAAGGTTTATGGAAACTACTCCACCGCAAATTGCTTATACTGTGACGGAGCCGGACAATGACGAGGGACACGATAGACTGGAGCACGCGGCGGGCTCTGTGGTGAATGCCGAAATTAACAAATCGTACTCGTTCACGAATTTATCGGCTGCCGATACGCTCAAACGGCCACCGCTCGATGGGCGGTCGCGGTCGTCGGTGTCGATGAAGCACATCATCACCACGCCCAAGACGCCGGTGCGGACGCCCAAGAAGCAGGCGGTCAAGTCGCCCAGAGTCGACACCAATAAGACGTTGGTGGACCAATTTTTCACCATCAATAAAGAGGCCACCACGCCCATCAACATCTCGCAGCGACGATTCAACTCGCGCACGTCGCTCCCGGCCGCCGTGGAGGACCCGTTGGACGAGGACTTCCCGATCAATGAGTTGGTGTACGATCCGGTGGACGAATTCATGGTCAACGACCCCGAACTCACGAACTACCTTCTCAACATCGACACCGTGACCCGCGACTTGTTCCAGCAGAACCCGGAGACCAGCAGCTTGACGCCGTTGAACAACACCTTGCAGGCGTTGGTGCAGACGATTCAGCAGCGGGCCAAACAGTATATAGTGACGCCGTCGCCGTCGACGTTGGCCGACCTCCACACGATGCTCCGGCACCTCCGGGTGCTCAACGCGGCGGTGGCCAAGTTCTGCGAGGAGCTCGTGGAAAACCACGGCAAGGTCAGAAACAACTACCGAGTGCAGATCAACAAGAACGTGGAAAAGTTGAACGACTTGCTCTTCACGTTGGACAAGCTCGAGACGCGATTCGGCAGGACCCGCGATCGCATCCGGGACAACAAGCAGATCATCTCTGATCTGGTGCTACAGCGCATAGAGGTGCTCGAGTACGTAGAAAGTAAGTTTGCGGAGTTTTCGCGGGAGAACCGCAAGCGGCGGTTCAAGCAGCTCAACATCACGCTCGGGGTACTCGTGCTCCTCTCGAGTATTTACTTTGGTATATACGGGTTTAAATAGACGTCAACCGCCTGTCACGGAATTATGGCCTTATGGTAGCGCCAGGGGCTGCCAAGAAAACGGGCGCAAAAATTGCTTTTTTCCCGTTTTCTGGTGCCAGCACGTCAACCCTCAAATGAGAAAACAACCTGAGTGAAGAGATAAAGTTTTTGTTGACACACAAATCACATTGTCCAGAGGATTTTCAGTTGTTGTCTCGTCGCTTCAGTTAGTTTCGTTCTCCGTGTTATTTTTGAGTTTCTTTCCCGTGGAAGCAGCTCATCCCCAAGTTTCTATATCCAAATCCCCACTATTCTTAGGGTTTAAAGTTGTGGGCCTAGCATTATGGCAGAGATAATATTATGTTCCCCCCATGATAAGCACGCCCAATACGCGTCCAGTCTACGGGCTCACCGGGACTTCCCCGTGGCCCGTTTCTCCCTGTTCCAGCTGGTGGTGTGTTCGTTTTTCCAGAGAGGAAACAGAGAAACCGATGTCAACCACCCAGTAATCGTCTGTTTGGCCGCCAAAACAGTGGAAACTGCGGCCGAGTCCTTGGAGAGCTTGTCGTTTGGCGAGAAGGACCTTCTCTTGCTGTATTTCTTCAGCCACTTGAACTTGATCGTCATCGATGTGGCAAAGTTGGCTGAAAAATCAGTGATTGATGCCCTCAATAGCGGCATTGACGACATAACCAAGTTGATCAGCGACAGAATAACCCGTGTGCAGACCTGGACCGGCACCGGCGCCTCCAACGTCGACGACTGCTACAAGGTGGCCGACCATCTCTCGCACAACGTCGCTACTATGGCCAGCATTTTGAACGCCAACATGAACAAGTCGGAGGTCACCACCAATCAGCTCGTGCGGTTCAGACAGTTGATGGTCAAGGAGATCGACTTCAAGTCCTTGTTGAGCGACCATTCTACAAGCCACCTTCTGAAACTCTGCAATATCATCGGACACTGGTCCTTCCCAGCCCACGAACTCTCCAACGATGATCTCGTGTACTGCGTGTATCTCATCATCAACTACTGCTTGAACCAGTTGAAAATCGACAAGGCAGATATTGACTACTTGTCGTCCAACGAATTATTGTGCCTCGTTTTCATGGTCAGAGACACCTACAAAAACGGAAACCCGTTTCACAACTTCAGACATGCGGTGGACGTGGTTCAAGCATGTTTCCACTACGTGATTCGTCTCACGTATCTTCCGTCGTTCACCCAGTTCCAAAAAGACCCCAAAGCTGACGAGCTTCTCTGCTTGAACATGGAAAAATTTGGCAATGCCATCGAATTGATGCCCTTGAGCAAGAAAAAAATCGATCACGACAAGTCAGGATCCAAGTACGACCCAAGCATTACCAGCTTGAACACTTTACAAACCCTCGCATTATTGTTGGCGGCATTAGGTCATGATGTCGGCCATCCTGGTGTCACCAATGCATTCATGACCAAATATAATGCCCCCGCATCGTTGTTGTATAACGAAAGATCTGTATTGGAATCGTTCCATACATCGGTATTCATCAATAAGGTTTTGTCGATCAATTGGCCCACTATACTCAATTTAGAAACCGATGATCAAAGCAAATTGACTTTCAAAGATTTGATTATTTCCAGTATATTGGCCACCGACATGGCGGAGCACTTCGAGTACATTGACAAGTTAACCCATTTCAAGTCTCAAGAAAATGTCAAAAGAAACAAAATAAGATTGATCTCGTCGTTATTGATCAAATGTGCCGATATTTCCAATGTGACTCGACCTACAAGAGTTTCGTCGCAATGGGCATCGGTATTAGCTCGGGAATTCGATGAGGTTTCCAAGCTTGAACTGCAGATCACCACCAAAAAGCAGGTGAAAATCTCGGGCTATGACAAGGTTCCCATGGGATTGGACGAAGTGTTACGGTCGAATCCCACATTACACAAGGGCCAGATTTTTTTCATCAACACATTCGCAGAAAACTTGTTCAACAACATCGGGATCTTGTTGCCGGAGTTAAAATTCACCTACGACATCGTGAAGGAGAACAAGGAATTTTGGTTGAGTCGAGACTCTACATAAATATGATACCCTGAACCACCCTAATTTTCATTAGGCTACATTTGCATCGTTTATAGAATTAAGTCCTCAGTAGACATTGTATAGAATACCACTGAGAATAAACACCAATTACAAAAATACCTTGCGTCGGCCCACGTCAAAACGCCAACCCGGAAAAAACCTTTGAAATATTTTTTCTATTTTGAGGTTCCAATGCATCTCAAAAAGAACAACCAAATTTTACGGTGGGCGCACGGCCCGGGATTTTTTGATGTCGATGAGGTAATTTAATCGAAACCATTCAACTGCCAACTGCAATTCCGAAAAAAAACTACTGGGATTTTAACGTCAGCACCGAACTATCATCACCTATGGAGTCCAGACCTGTTCAATCTTCGCCGTTCCAGGCCAGACCGATCATCTTGTCTCCTCCACCGTTAGACAATCTTAATGAAGGTTTTGCCAGTACTGCCAACCCGCTAAATTCAAATGGCATCACCTCCCAGCGGATCGCCTCTGCGGGCACCGGCAGCTCCGGGTCCGAGGCCAACGTTTCCGCCACTTCGGCTTCGAACGGGCCACAGCCCCCATACCAGGCTCAGAGACAGCAAAGTGTTGGATATAATCTCCAGCACGAGTTTGAAACGTTGAACGCCGACTTGGACTTGGACTTGAAGACCACGGGCGACTCTGCTAGTAAGATCTCCACTCCTCAGGCCACCGGGTTAAGCGGGAGTATTTTGCAGAATCAGTTCAATCCTTTGATCAAAGACTCTGTGGTTTCCCCTATTCCCAGTGGGGGAAATGTGACGCAAGCCGGCCTTGGTTCACTTTTAAACAATCATAGCACCAGCTTCCTTCCTAACCGGCCTCAATCTGTGAATGATTTCGGCAACATCTTCAAGCAGCAGTCCCAGTCGTCTAATTTTTATCTGGAGTTATTAAATTTCTGTGACTGGGTCGAAAACTTGAACCCGCAAGACACCACCACCATGATTGACTACTTCTGCAACAATTTGCCCATGGACATTTTGTTCTCGTTCAAATCAAAATTGGACCAGCATCTTGTGGGCCAATCCGTGTCGGCGCAGTCTCAACCTAACCCAAACTACTACAACAACATCTTGTCGCCGTACAGTCAGTACCAGCCGGAGTTGAATGACATGGACAATTTGAACATCAACGATGACAGACAATTACACCAACCGAAACCGAAATTCAACAACTTCAGAAACTTTGCTTCTCAAGCCGCCGGATCTTATGGCATCAAGGCCCCCAGACCAAGATCCGCCGACCCCAGCATACAAAAACACCCTCTTTACCAGCCGAATGCTCTTGACAGGGCGAAGTCTCCTACTTCCCATTTGTTTGAGAAGACTAACTTCCTTCAATTGGCGGCCGCCCAGTCCCCAGGCTTACAGGCCCAGGTGAACTCGGAAGACTCTTTGGACATGTCGCATGCCGCTTTGAAGTTAGGAGCATTGGCCACCATCAACTCTAGAGTGGCTTTAGACTCTAGTAAGAAGAACCATGGCCATTACCACAATGTCATGCAACAAGACCCCACCAACAGACACCTCAACTCTTCGTCGGTTCCGTTGGGCAGCCAGCGGGCCAACCTCAAGTCGCCCAACAACGCGGCCGTCAAACCAAAGAAACCGCTCAACTCACCATCATCAATTAAAGCCCAAGATGTCTACGCATCGCCTAATAATTTGGCAAGCTCTGGTAGTGGAACGCCGCCTGCAAGTAACAGCAGTATGCCAACCGAAGTGGTGAACATTGAATACTTGAACAACATCCCCGCTTGGCTCAAACTCTTACGGTTACATAAGTACACCGACTGTCTTAAAGATATTCCCTGGCAACAATTAATTGAATTAAATGATGTCCAATTGGAAGATAAGGGAGTGAAGGCTCTCGGGGCTCGGAGAAAACTTCTTAAAGCGTTTGATGTGATTAAGAAAGCTAAAATATAGATGTATATAGACTGAAATCCATCTCGTTCCTGGAAATACATAAATCCACTAATTCTACATAATTATGCAACAAGAGTTGGTCTTTTTGGCCTGCTTATAGAACATTCTTGATGAACTGGACAAGGCCTCGGACTTGTCGACCAACGAGTCGAGTTTCTCTCCTCTCTGCAAAACACTTTCAATAGTCTTATGCAAAACGATCTTGGTCTCGTCCAACTCCTGTTGAACCTTCATGATGGAGTCGGCTTGACTGGGGTCCTGGTACTTGCTCAAGTACTGGGCTAATTTGTCGTAATGCAAATTATCGTTGGTTTCGCTGATGTTTGCCCAGTCTTGCTTTGGGTGGAGCGACAAATACTCCTCCAAAACCTTGTTGATCAAGGTGTAGGCCGGTCTGACGGGGTACTCTTTGTCGCTGATGATGACACAGGCCAAGCCTTCGGAGCGGACGTAGGTGTGGCCGATGTAGTTGCCCTCTTCGATGCTCTGTCTTTGACCAGCCTGGGTTCTCTGAGAAACGGTCTCCGAGAAAAACGTCATGAACTGCGAGACTCCGGTTCTTTCGAAGAACGAGAACTGGCCGAGCTCCTTGGCACAGGTCAACTCCACGGCCTTCGACCCTCCGATCTTGAGAATTCCAATATAGTAAAGCTTCATATCCTTGTTGTGCGGGCTGACGATGTGAATTAGCACGACCGATTGCGATTTTGGTGCTAATTCCACGCGCGGTTTTAAACCACTAATGGCCCAGCCCAGCGTTAAAGTGGTGCTTTTGGGGGACCTGGGCGTGGGGAAGACATGTCTCCGATCGCAGTTTGTGCACCATGTGTTTACCAGTGCGTACAAGGCGACGATTGGCGGCGACTATTTGACGACGACGGTGGAAATTCCCGATGCGAATCCCACCGTCTCTAGCACCGGCGCGGACCTAGACCCTGACGAAAATACCGCCATTTTGGCGCGACGCTCGGCCCAAAAGAAATCCGTGGGGTTGCAAATCTGGGACACCGCAGGCCAGGAGCGCTTCAACTCCATCTCGCAGGCGTTCTACCGCGGCACCGACGTGGTGGTGTTGGTGTACGACGTCACCAACTACGAGTCGGTGCTCAGCATACGGGACTGGTTTGTGCGGTTTATAGACCATTGCCAGGTGCGCCGGCCCGGGGTGGTGATCGTGGGCAACAAGATTGACAAAACGGCCGAGCGGTGTGTGGATCTCGAGGAAATTCGAGAAATCGTCACCAACACCACCGGCGTCAGCTTGGACGTCTACGTGGACGACTGGCAGAAGGATTTGATGGAGGTCACGGCCAAGCAGCTTGACTCCGTCACCAAAGTATTTAATAGAGTGGCCCAGTTGGGGTTGGAGTTGAGCAATGATGATGAAAACACTTACAGGCACAGAATTGTGGGTTTCGATAGTATAGACTTGGAAGGCGTTAAAAAACAGTCCAAGTGCTGTTAACTAGTTAAGGTAATAACTATAGGCAATTTAATGTATAAGGCATGTCATAATATATCATATGAAGGTAATGTCATATTCGTTCTACTTTTGCATCCACTGGCTATTTACAGTCTATTTACAGTTACTGAGTGGATGGGGGGTTGGCGTCGCTCACAGGCTCGGCCACGGCCACGGCGTCTACCTCGACCAGCTCCACGTGGGGCTTTTCGGCGGCAGGCACCACCTCAACGTCCACGGGTTCCAAAGGCATCGTGTCCACCGAAGAAGACTCGATCACCGACTCCGCAGTAGATCTCAAGTCAGTCGAGGGGATCTGCTCGGGCTGCTCGGCGGGAAGAGGCTCCTCCTGCTCGTCGTCAAACAATTGTTCCTTGTAGTGTTCTGGGTATCTTCTGAAACAGGTTCTCATGGCCTCGAACTTTTTGATGCAGTCGATTCCCTTGGGCTCGGACTCGGAGTACACGAAGCAGGCGAACGCCTCCTTGAACTCCTCGCCGCAGGGGCCGTCGGCCATTCCGCCCAAACATGGACAGTCCCAGTTAATTTCGCCAGTGATGGGGTTGTAGGCTGCGCCCTCGTAGTCCTCGGCAGTGGGCTCTTTTTCTTTACCCTCAGCAGCCGCCTGCTCGGGGGTGCCCTCGGGGGTCTCCTTGGGCTTTTTGGGCTCGGCCTTGGCCTTCTTTTCCACCTTATCGTCGTTTCTGATGACTCCAAACGGCACCGCCATCAAAGCTGCCCCGCCCAAGGCAAGCGCACCCACACCCATTCTGTAGGAGCGGGCGGTGCTTCTGGTCGAGAACGCTCTAGACCCCTGTCTAACGTTTCTAGCAATCAAAGTTCTAAACATATTGAAAATTACTAATGAGCATCGATTCCATTCGACGGAAGATGGTCATGTGACGTCTATTTACAGGCTGACTAATTTCGATATAGGTGGGGCGGGTCCTGGAGGTCGGTTCGTGGTGTTTTCGGGGCTGCGATGGCGCTGGCGGCGGTGGACTGGCGGGCGACTAAGTGTCCCGGACGTCTTTTTTCAAGTCGGTGATTTCCACCGGCTCCACCACCGGCTGGTCCACGTAGGTGCTGGCCCACATGATCAGGCAGATCACCACGATAATCGAGACGGCGCCGGTTTTTCGGATGACGCCCATCACTACCTGGGACTCTTTGCTCTTCTCGTCGCCGATTTTGTTGAGGTACCCGTTGACCTTCTTCAACGGGCCCAACACCGAGTAGGGCCTGGCGTGGACTACGGTTGTGCGGCGGGCAATGGCGGAGACTCTTGATATCATGGTAAATGTGCTGATGAGCTTTTCGTGTGTGCTCATATTTCTTCAGAGAGCTTCAACACACTGATTGGGGTGAACCGGCCTCTGTCGACCCAGAGAACGTCGTCTTGTATATAGCACGTCACTGACCTGCCGCTGCTGCGTTTCATGCGGTAGAGCGGGATTCCGATCTCGGGGTGGAATTCTTTGGTGGTGCTGAAAACGATATCGTTTTCAAGGCACTTCTGCTCCACCACATCTTTGAACGTAGTCTTGATCTGGTACGTAGGAATGCCGTCCACGTTCAACGCGAGTTGTCCCGTCTGGAGGTAGCTGACCATCTCTTGTAGGCTGGGCTGCGTCTTGTGGTATAAAGTTGGAAGATCAATCTTGTCACCTTCCATGATTTTGACCATCACGTTGACGTACCACTCGATGCAGTGGCTCAAGTCACCGTAGGACCGTACTTTGAACCACTGGTAGCACTCCTGAAAGCTGCTGACCGCCCGTTGCGGCTGGCTTTGTATGGTGTTGGAGAAATCAAGAACCAACGGATTCAAGAGATTGAACTGGAAAACCAACAAAACAACCTCCATGCTGGCCAAGCCCATTTCGTATAGTTTGTATCCGAACTCGTAGTCTTCCTTCCGAAACCCAGGTCTGTCGTATGTGAAACAGCACCAAGATTTGGTTAGGGTCTGCTCAAAGTTCTTCACGGTGTGCACTCCAAGAACCCGCTCGAAAACTCCACTCCATGTGTCTGTGTACTCCTGAAGTAGCGGCAAAAGCTCGTCGCCTCCCCACAACGAAGAGTTTCCAGACAAATCCACTGCATTCAAGTGGTCCTTGTAAGACTTTTCAAAAATGTCAAGCAAATTGTCCAGGTGATGCGGAAGAACGTCCAAATACCGTATGACCTCTTTGGAAGGACCCTCTGAGGGTTCAATGTGTTCGAGAATCTCGTCCACGATCTTAATGCAAATGAGAGATTTTATGTCACTTATAATGGGCATGTTCACCCAATACTGTAGCATAATGACGTTGTCTTCGTGAGAAGATATGTGGGTTCTGATGTGCTTCCAGAGCAAGGAGTCCCATGCATTCAATGGCGGTTCGGCAGAGTTAAGCTGGCGGTATAGGCTGGCCCATGTCGAAAGTACGTGGCTGAAGCGGCTTTCAGGGTCGTAGTCTGGCGCTACAAATAGCTCCTCTACAGCTTCAGAGCAGACATTCACAAACGTCAAGTGCACCTGTGGGATTTTGAGCTCAATGAGCTCTTCTAGAATGTTGGTCACTGCATCTACGGATCTCGTATCGGTGATCTTGTCGACTAGCTGCTTCAACCTATCAAGGTCCTGCATCTGCCGTTCTTCCCTGTTGATCTCGGCCTGGAGGTCCTTCATCTGAAAAATCATGAACTTTTCGTTTCTGGTCACAGTGTCCCATTCATCGTTGACATACTGGAGCTTCTCTATTATATCCACGATCTCATCGTAGGGAATGGCCTTGGAGTCGGAGATCTGCTTGACTTTCCTCGGCACATCCACGCCCTTGACCTCGAGCTCCTCTATCAAATTGAACAACCGGATTCTCTTTGCCATAACCTTTTTGACCTCTGCTTCGTCCTCACTACTAACATCCATGTAGTCCGCCTGGCTGTCGACCTTTTCTTTGATGCCGCCCACTCCCAAACCCTGGGGCCTGAGCTTGGTCTGGATCGGGTTGACAATACCGTCTTTTTTGGCCCCAAGACCCTTCCCCAGCTCGTATCCCATCTTCATCAACAACTTGGCACCCACACCGTAGGTGTTGAGATGCTGTTGTGCGCCAGGCTGCAACCACTCTGGATTGTTGGAGGTGTTCGTGCGGTCTTCCGCTGCCTCATCTTCCTCATCGGACCAGCCATCGGACATTCTCTGGCCCATGGACCGTAGAGAGTTTTGGGGCGGGGTGCTGGACTGGGCATTTTCTGTGCCATTGTCGTTATTCGACTCGGAACTGGCTTTGGTGAATGCTAGTTTAAACATATTTCATGGTATTTACTTGCGAATAGTTATTGCAAAAAATAGATAAACAATATTGGAAATATTTGAATGAAAATCACATCTACAAATGTCGGTCATGTTAGCGGTCATGTAAACGTAAATTGATCATTTATACAAGGATTTAGTACGGGTCTCTGAAATGCTTGATATAATTAAGTAGTTCTTTTTCTTCGTGAAGTAGTTGTTGGCTTGATTCTTGGATTTCTTCCAATCCTTCAGTTATGACCTGCACAACCGACGGCTGGTCGTTCTCGCCGGGCAACTTGAACTCTTTGGGGATAAAATCACCGTACTTGGCCAACCACTGGCGTCTTCTGGTTTTCTCCTCCACCTGAAATGAGTACAAGTCCTCGTTCAAGAACTGGCTGAGCTTGCTGAGAAACTTCCGAGGATACGTGAACTGCTCGTGGTGCAACTCCACCAAGTACTTGGTCTTGAACACCGAGAGGAACTGCGAGTAGTGGTAGATCAACTGGTCTACGGTTTCGGCATAGGCCTCCAACGGGTCTTTCTCCGATTCAAGAGACGACTTGGCTAGAATGCCCTCGGCCTTGGAGAGCAAGATGATTAGCTGAAACAAGTTTGTCGACTTGAACTTGCCGTAGATTCTTGTCAAGTCGTCGATTTGAGTATTGAGAGAGTCGATAGTAGGCAACCGGGAGTCCACGTATTTCTTGCTTCTCTTCTCGTTGTTAAGCACAATGTCGTAGACGCTCTTCAAGTCCTTGAGGACCTCTTCCACTTCGTAAGAGTCGTTTTTCAACACTTCGGCGTCAAAATGGGCATTCAGGCCAGTCTTGTCGAGCATCTCAAGGCCATAGACACATTGGTCGTAGTGTTTGGTGAGCATCTCGAGCAACGACACGAGCTCCTGCTCCAAGGAGGAGTTTTCCTTGAGAATGGTATTGACCAAGGTGTTGGCGTTGGAGGGCTTGAATTCGAGCAGATACGACAACACGTCGACCTGGAGCTTGGAGATCTTGTTGAAGCGCTTCAGAAGCACGTTGTTGAACGGCTCCACCACCGTGCCCTGGAGGGTCTCCTCAATTAGCTTATGGAGCTTGTTGGTGTTATCACGAAAGATATTGATATTTCGAACAAGCAACGTGACGTCGTCAATGGCTATGAAGTCCTTCAACAGCTTCCTCTGCGGGGTGCTTATCAAGTTTGCCGGCACCTCGATGGCTTCTAGCTCGTTGATTATATCATCCAATTGGCGTAATTTTGGGGCAATTCTGCTGGCATATTTTTTTTCAAACCCGCCAATAACCTCGTTCCGAACCTTCTTCAGCACAAAGTCGGTGTAGGAAGCCACAAGGTTGTGGAGATTGCGTACCTGGTCGTATTTAGCGTCGACCGATTCTATTTTTTTGGGCAAATGAGTGGAAAGCTGGTGAGCGGTGGCCTGGAGCAGCTTCTCAGCCGTCGAGCAGTAGCCCTGCGCCACATGCAACACCTTCTGGGCTCTGTCGGTCCACTCGGCCAATTGCTCTCTTGTCACATTCATCTATCAAAGTGCCAGTGCGAAATTTCCATTTTTCACCTATGCCTACCGTCGATGTCACCGTCTTAAGAGACGCCGTGGTAGCAGGCAAGCCCATAGCGTTTCTCGTGGACGAGGCCACGACCGAGAGCATCGTCGACGCCAACCAGGTGCAGATCGACGACCAGAAGTACCCGCTCGACTCGACCACCAACTTTTTCAACGAAGATAAACCCCAACAGTTGAAGGCGGTGTTGTTTTGCTGGTTCCATGACAAGTCGTCGATCGTTGACTACAAGAACGAGTGTTCCAAGAACGGCATCCAGGATTTCAAGTTTTTGGTGAAAACAGAGCTCACCACCTGGTTATCAGGAAACTCCGATACCTGTAAATTCGTGAAGCTGGACAACAAGCCGGACTCGCTGGCCTCGGAGCTTTCCAAGGGCGACAGCTCTTCCGGCGGCAAGAAGAGAAAGCTCGAGGACCCGCAACTCGACAGAATCCACGGCTTTGAGCGGGAATCGGTCGACCACAACATCACCTTGAGAGGCTCCAAGAATATCGACTTCGGATACTTGGTCAAGGACGCCCGGGTGTTCATCGGGTCGTTGAAGCGCAGCAAGTCCGTCAAGGCCACCAGCAACGGTAGAGCCTCCAACTTGAAGCTGCCTATCGTCATCGTGTCTCCATCTACATCTGCCCTTCTCACCTTGAGCAACATCAAGGAGTTCTTGGAGGAAAGCAAGTTTGTGGAGCCCAACCCTTCTTTGAAGAGGCCCGCAAACGGCGTGGTCACCGTCAACCACAACTTTGAACGGTTAAACTCCGCAGCACATCAAATTACTATTGTCGATAACATCGACATGTTCACAAAGCCCGAGTACTGGGACCGCGTGGTGGCGATCTTCACCACCGGACAAGCATGGCAGTTCGCCAAATACAAATACTCCAAGCCCGAGTTGTTGTTCCAGAGATACGCCGGTTATTTCGTCACCTACCAGGGTGATGTTGTGCCGCAACAGGTCAAAGACTGGAACGTCAACGAGATCAGAGTGGACAGGGGCGACAGAAGATTCAGAGATAAAATGATTGTCAAGGACTTTTTTGCTGATATTGAAAAAATCTTATTTGCCAAAGGCTACGGAATTTGATAGTTGTATCATAGATTATTCTACAAATATGTAATATATACAAGATGAATTACTGGTATTGCTTCTCCAATGCCACGAATTTTTTATACACGTCTTCGACGGCCATGTTTTGCACCTGTCTCGACTCTCTGGTTCTGACCGCTATGGTTCCACTCTGAATATCTTTGTCGCCAACCATGATAATGTATGAGTATCCCTTGGTGAGCGACTCTTTGATCCTGTTGCCCACAGTCTCGTTTCTCTTGTCCACATCAACAAAGAAATTGTAGCCGGTCAATGGCGAAATGTCTTCACCATTTATGATATCTCCACTCAACTGTTTTTTGATCGAGTCGGCAAAATCGTGATGGGATTCGTTGACAGGAATGATAACTGCCTGACGGGGATTGAGCCAAAACGGCCATTTGCCTTGGTAGTGGTCCAATAATAACGCAAAGAACCGTTCTAATGATCCAAACACAGCTCTATGCACCATAATTGGCTGGTTGTCTCTGTTCCCATGCTTGTCTATATACTTCAATTCGAACCTCGAGGGAAGCTGGAAGTCTAACTGCACGGTTCCTACTTGATGTTTCTTTCCGAACTCGTCAGTCAAAAGGATGTCAATTTTTGGTCCATAAAACGCTCCGTCACCGTCTCTAACACCCCAATTGCCCTCTCCGCAAGCTTCATTAAGCACATCGGTGAGCTGTTGTTCAGCGTTGTCCCAGGTACTAACTTCACCGATGAACTTGTCTGTTGGACGGGTGGACAAATTAAACTCAATAGTCTTATCAATGCCAAACACTTTGTAGGTGTCTTTGATAAGATTAAGAGTGTTCAAAATTTCCGACTTGATCTGAGAAAGCTCACAGAAAATATGACCATCGTCCTGGTGGAATCTGCGGACCCTTGTCAAGCCAGAAAGGGCACCGCTGGCTTCGTTTCTATGCAAAGAAGAAAAATCAGACAATCTAACTGGTAGTTCGTTATAGGATCTTTCGAACTTTGAGAAGATCAAGCAATGACCCGGACAGTTCATGGGCTTGAGACCATACTCGTGAAGATGGCTAGCGGAGTCGTGGTCGGAGTGCTCTTCTTTGCTGAGATCATTACCCACCACTTTAAACATGTCGTCTTTATAGTTTTCCCAATGGCCAGACTGCTCCCAGAGCTTGTTCTTGTAGATCAAAGGGGTAATAACTTCCTGGAACCCGTACTTGATTTGCTGGTTCTTCATGAACTGCACGAGCTTGTTGAATACCCGGGTCCCATGGGGAAGAAAGAAAATGGACCCCGGTGAGAGTTCGTCTGTTGTGTAGAGAAGCTGCTTGTTTGCGATGGTGTGGTTGGACTGAGTCGATGAGGACACACTCGAGTAGAGCCTGTGTGGTAAGAGGCCTCGGGCCACACACAGGCCTGCCAACGACCTTCCATAAATCATAATGAGATTTTTCACTGAGGTGACGCTACATTTGAACGAAGACATTTGCACCAAAAGTAGTCTACGGTGGCATTACACAAGTGTATGATTATGAATCGTTATATCATTAAGCGGCTATAGGAGTCTCAATTTCAGGCTCCTTGTCTTTCTTTTCGACTTTTATTTTGTCGGCCTTGGGCTTCTTGTCTACTTTGGAGTCTCTTCTCGTATCCTTATGTTTCCAAGTCTGGTACTTCACTTTGAAGCCTGTGAAGGTCTTGAATTGTGCTGGCTTTTTCACCCATTTAGCGGCAGGTGGGCCATTTTTCACCAACGTAGAAGCGCCGTTGGCGATCGGGTTCATAGTCAACCCCGAGGTGGACATTTCCTTGGGCCCGGAGTTGATCTTTGACGCCGGCTGGGCGGCTTTGTCCTCCAGAGGAGCGGGCGACGAAGTCTTCGAAGTGGCTGGGGACACATTCTTCTTGTCTTCTGTAGCGATTTTTTTGGTTCGTGATTTGGACGGCGACGGAGCCACAAACTCAGGGAGCTTGGATAAGAAGGCTGACGGCAACGTCAACTTCACCGGGTACTTCTTTGGGGCCATACGTTGAACGTTGAAGATAATTTGTGCGAAGGTGATAGCGTTAAATGTTAGCGAGCCCGAAAGAGCTGGGAATTGGGACCCACAGCGGAATTCTGGCTTGTAGGCTCAATTTACATTAGTAGAATATAGTAGAAATTCGTGTGCCAGCCGGCTCAAGTACTGCCTCGTGCTGTTCTCAAGTCCAGGTTCGGTGCTAAACCCGCCTACTAGGTGTGGCTCAACTCGATCTAATACTCAATCTAATTTAGCGATTAAACTTAAACATGAGTGATCTCTACAGAGCCGCCAACGACCTGGAAAGCATCAGCAGCCAAGCCGACTCCGACAGCACATACTCGCTCGAGTTGAACGAGCACGAAATAGAGCAGACTCCGTTGCAGTCAGTTCCCAGCCGGTTGGAGAACCTCGAAAACAGCGGAATGAAGCTAGACGTCCGGGCGCATCAGAGAACGTACGAGGGCGCATACACCAGAACCGCCTTGGGGTGCTTGTCGTTCTCGCTTCTACTCATCAAGCTCTTCTCGGTCGAGTTTTTGCCGATTGGTACTATTTACACGCTATATGGATGTTTCGTTTTTATGATGGGGACATTGAAGGCCAGAACAATCGACTTCTACTACAACCCTGCAGTAGACAAGCACTACTTCAAGACCAGCGGGAACTCGGTGCTCCTCTTGACGTCGGTCAGCATCTCGTGCTATATTTCGTTGTTCGTTCTCATTGCCAGAATGTGATCAACTCAAGGCGCCAATGCCAAAGAGAACCACTTGCAAGAACAATTGCAACGACCAGAACGCCACTTTCTTCATTCTGACCAACCGTTCTTGCTCGTCGGCAACATAGTTGACGAAGTTGTCGTACACTTCAACCGAGATATCGTCCATCAACAAACAGTCGTAGATGGTCCACGAGCCGCTGAAGTCTTCGATGTTCTTGACGATCTTGTTGTCGATCTCTATGTATGTGTTCTTCGAGTTGATGTACCCCACAATGGGTCTGATGAGGGCATAGTTGACGTACGACAACTCCGAAGTCTGGAACGGAACTACTGCCTTGACATTGTTCAACTTGATATTGAGGTTCATAATAAATTTCGGCTGATCCCCGCTCTTTGTAGGCTCCACTTTGTAGAACGAGTCCTTGAGACTCTGGATGTAGGTGGAGATGTTGTCGGACTTTTCCATGGGAAATGTCACATCGCCGATCATGTCCACTTTTCCGTTGGTGATCCAGCCGAAAGGACCCTCGAGCCCTCGGTTCAAGTGGTCGATGCTCAAGGAGTCCACCCGCATCCGCTGGTACCGCGAGTTAGTCTCGCCATTTTCATGCATTTTAAAGTCGTTAAATCGTTGTCTCTTGTGAATTGTGAATAATGAACCGTCATACGACCCGTTGATTATCGTGGCATTGAGGAAATCATAGAAGAGCCAGTGCTTTCTCAACCTCGGGAGGTCACAGTTGTAGATCTCCACGTCAAAATGCCGGAAGTCGTCCGGTTGCATTAAGCAGAATAATGCATCCTCCATTTTAAAGTTATCGATTTCAAAATCTCCAGGCTGGTACACATTCTTGTAATTGGTTGCACTATCGTTGGGGTCCCACCTCACGTGGTTTCTGTCGACCACTCCGCGGATCCCCTTGATCTCCAAAGTGTCGATGATTCCTCGGGCATTGACCCATTTATTGAACGATAGTGTGATGTTGATTTCCTCGATCGTGAGGTCGAACTGGGTGTAGTTGCCGTCGTCAAACTCCTCGGCCTCCTCCTTCTGGTCGGCGGACGAGCCCTTGATGAATTTGTTGGAGATCTTGGGCCGTCTGCTCACCAGACACTTCTTAAACGTGATCTTGCCGTCTCTCCAGCCGGGTACAATGGCGCTTTCGAAGATAACCGACAATTTCGAGTTCTTAGTGATGAACTCGCCCAACTTAGTGGCCACGAACTCCTGGGCAAACACCGTATTGAACGTCAAGATGACGAGCGAGAAGAAGGTGGTGGTCCCCAACAAAATCAAGAGCGCATTGCTGATGACGAACCACGAGAATATTGCAGAGTAGTCGTCGGTGTTGTACGGCCTGTCGGAGCGCTTCATGAGCCACTTCACTCGGACTCTGAGTCTCTCGAAAAAGCCATCTGCGGCAGCAAGTAGCTGTTCCTTGGTCGGCGCCGGCACGTTCGACGACACCGGGCCCTCTGCGGGCACCGTGGGGGTCTGTGCGTCCGGAGCATCGTCTTTTTGCTGAGCATCGGGGCCTTTCTGGTTCAACTGGCGGAGAATTTCGCTAGCCTCGACCTGAACAGGCTTAAACTCCGGGGCAGAACGGGCGCTGGGCGCCGGTTTGGAGCCAGGTTTGAGCGACTTCCACCTGAGCGGCGCCACGAGACTGGCTCGTATTGTCGGGCGTCGGGCCACTCCAATGCAGTGCCGGACAAAACTCCGTTTGAATGGCAGGAGCATCAGATACGCAGAAAATTCCGGAGTGCATATTTGCCCCAGGCCAGACATAAAACCCCATCACCAAGTGTAGCGACAGAGGTTCCAGACATGTAGTCGAGTCACAGCGCCGCACCCGTTACCTCTGACTCAACGGCTGCGTTATCTGCAACCCAAATTTTTATTAGTCATATATACGGCACTATAAAACCCCAGAAACCCGCAAGGTTATTCAATAATGGTGCAGTTTGGCAAAGAGTGTAGACAGAAGTACTTCAGCTACGCCGACCCCGAGGCGTTGTTGACCAACCACGGGTCGTACGGGCTCACTCCCGACAAAGTTCTCGACGCCTGTCGAAAATACCAGAATCAAGATGCTGCTTTCCCAGACAAATACTTGTCGTTTGACCACCCAGCCTACTACGAGCAGTCGGTGAAGAAGGTCATCGACTACGTCCATGCGCCGCCCAATAGCATTGCGCTCGTGGACAACGTGACGACAGGTGTTGCTGCTGTCTTGCACTCGATTCTCTTCAAGCCCGAAGACAGAGTGGTGGTGAGCTCGATCGTGTATCCATCGAACTTGAACTTCCTCCGCCATCTCCAGCGGACCCAGGGATTCCAGATCGACATCATTGACATCAATGTGCCGGAAATGACCAACAAAGATATCATCGATGCCTTGAGAGCTGAGTTGGAGAAGGGCTCGGTGAAGTTGGTGCTTTTCGACTCCGTCACCTCCATGCCCGCCATCAGATTGCCGTGGGAGGAGGCCATTGAGTTGTGTAGAGAGTATAAGGCCCAATCGTTAATCGACGCTGCTCACGGTATTGGAATGTACCCCATAGACTTCAGAAAGCATAAGCCTGATTACTTGACCACCAACTTGCACAAGTGGTTCTTTGCTCCCAGACCCAATGCGTTGCTCTACGTTGCGGAGGAACACCGTGCTGCCATTCAGCCGTTCCCGCTCTCCCACTACTACGAAACCGACGATAAAGCCGTCGACACTTTGGTGAAGAAATTCACGTTTGTGGGGTCGAAGAACTACGCCAATATCGCCGCCGTCAGCGAAGCCTTGGACTTCGTTGAGGAGATTGGTGGCTTGGACGCCATCATGGCCTATCATCTGTCGTTAAAGGCCGAGGTGAAAGCTTACCTCGCCAAAAGGTATACAGGTCTTCAGTTCCTCAACGATAGCGACGATAAACACACTTCCCTCTTGAGTTTCTATTATCCGTTAGACCTATTCGCTACCCAGGAACAAATTGACAGCTTGGACAAGCCGGAGTTCTGTATGGACATCAAAAAGGCCGCCGTCGAGAGAAAGGCTTACTTCCAGTTGTCAGTCTACAGAGGCAAAATTTTTTGGAGATTCTCCTTCCAGATCTACAACAGCTTTGAGGATTATGTCCGAGCTGCCGATGTCTTAGAAGATCTCCTCAAAGAGTATTTCCAAAAAAGCTCTTCGTCTAAGTAAAGTCAATTACAGTTGCAAAAATTAGACTGCCGTTTTGGGAAGTTATGAGATTTAAGCTATATGAACATCTTATTTAGATTTACTAGAAATACACTTTTGTTCAGTCCCTACATTGTTCTTGACGGTGGTGCCAGTGTTTACAACCAAGCAACTGATAAACAATGTGGTTGGAGTCACTTGGTAGGGATTGCCAATTATTAGTCTTGGAAAAATTCTAGACCGGTAATTAACAAGAAAACAGGTCTTGGAGGTGGAGTAAAAGTCTTAGCTAGTAACATACAGCTCCTGCTACGAAACAAAATTTTACTATATTCCTATATGGGTAACATCCCAATTAGGCTAACCTGTAAAAATGCGTTTTCGCTTGCGAAGGTTTGCACAAAGGAGGGGCACGGAAGGGGCGTGTTCTATTGAGCGACACGAAATGTGCGTGTTACATATTTGACATATTTTTTTTTCCTGTATAACTAGGAGGGATTCTTCATTTTTAAATATAAATTTGAAGCGATTGTAAACAATACAGGGTGATTAATATACCCAATCTGTAGTCAATTAATCTTTGTTAGTTTCGGCACCTGTTTCACACCTATGGTTTCTATCGACTATTTCTTGTATGAAACTTGTCCAATACAAATTTCGTGTACATAGATCTGCGGAAATGCCACATGGAATCTGAAATTCTTCCGGTTCAGATTCTACACGGGATTATCTCTGATACAATTATCTATTCGTCAGTCCTAGAGAATTATTATATTATACATGTCTAATAGTTGCATTGGTTGGGGTACCTTCTGTTGTCGAAAGGTTGAGGGAAGATACCATGGTCGACCAATCTTTGGAAATCCCATTCAATGGCATCTTCGGTCTTGAAGCACCAGAAAATCCAGCCAGCACCTTGGTCGTAAGCGTCCAATTGAGCCTCGATGTATCTAGTAACATCGTTTTTGTAGTCGTCAGTCCAGTTATTGATGCTAGTGTAAGGATCACAGCTTCCAATTTTCTGGACTCCATCGTAGTCTCCACTCCATCTGGCGCCTCTGCCAACACCGTTCAACCATTTAGCACAGTCGGTTAATGCGGCAGACCATTCACCACAAAGGTTCCAGTGGCCATCTTTAGCGGAGTCTCTACCCCAGCTACATGCAACTTCAATGTGTTGGTCGATGTTACGACTCAACTCACCACCAGAGAAGACTTGGTAGTGGTGGTGGTCAATAACCACATTCCAGGCATTGCTGTCAGCTGGAAGGTAGTCATCCCAGTAACCGGCGGCTTGGAAAGCGTCTTGAATGATGACAGCTTGGTCACCTTGGCTTCTGACAAAATTGTAACCTTGGGTAAGGTAGTCCTTGAGCTTGTTCAAGTCAAGAGCAGGGCCCAATGGCTCGTTTAACAACTCAATTCCGATGACAACGTCTTCGTAATCACTGCCTCCGTATTTTTTGGCCATGATTGCCAACGCATCCAAAGTCATTTGGGTGTTGTATTGGTTAGATTGGAACTGGATAGTGTCTCTCAAACCTGAGTTGTCGAAACCATTTTGGGAGCCAGCAGCACCATGCAAGTCAATCCAAGCCTTAAGACCATTGTTACGACACCATTCCAAAGCCTGGTCAAGATATTTCTGTTGACCATCGACATAAGGATCGTAGTCGTACTTCTTGAAAGCCCAATAACCGATAGGAATTCTGACCATGTTGAGGCCAAGTTCCTTCATTTGAGCAAAATCCTTCTCGGTGTACCAACTGGACCAATGGGCTTCCAAACGGTTTTTACATTCTTCTTTACCCAATTTAGCACAGAAGTGGTACTCGTCCACTGGAGTATTGGAGTCATCCAAGCCGTTAGACCATGGAGTGAAAAGGGAAGGAGTAATGTATGCCTCAAGTACGAACCAGCCTCCCAAGTTAACACCCCTTATCTTTTCCGAACCATAATCCCATTGCAAGCTTTTCTTAGTTAATCTAAGACGATCCTCCACTGGAGCACCGAAAGCAATGTGCAATAATAAAAACCACACCAACGAAAGCATGAGAACTGTTGAAGATTGATTTTATTAACAAAATAAGGGAACTACAGCATATAAATAGACGTGGTTTATTAAAAGAAATTAAAATAAACTTTTGTAGTAAATTGGGACTAGTGCAGCTCAAAATATAATTCCTGCAGGTGCCAGGCTAACCTGTAAAACCAAGCATCCAAGGTTTTTCCTTGAAACGCCACCTGTGAATAGAATGGTTTTATTATATTGGCCTACAGAACAATTCGACTAACAGGAGTTGATAGTCAGGTCAATCCATGTAGTTTCATGTCCCAGTTTAAGGTTAAAATTATAAAAATAACCGTATCCTACAGCTGTGTGCAGTCAACCACATAAACAAAAGGCTTGCTTAAAGTATATTCCGAACATTCATGTTTAGGATCCACGTCATTGAGACGGAGACAGATTATGGAAAACCGGTTTTGTGGCATTTATGCTGATTGTTGCTAGATTAGGATATGACATTCCCTAACACGTGAAGAATTACGTGCTCGCCCCTTAATCGGTAGTAATGCGTCCCTAAGTAAATATTTACTAACGCCGGCTAAGTATGGGCTCAAATTACGTAACAAGGTGTTGGTATACAAATATCGTTAAAAACGTTGTAACTTGATGATGTCCGATGAATAATCTTGGCTGCCACAGGGCAATTTGCATGTTGCCGTTATAGTGGTTCTAGACTATAAATATTTTTCTTCGCCGCAGCCCTAAGTGTGCGCACGTGTTCGCATCAAAAAAACCCTGGCGGTTTTCCTCGAAACGACCCGGGCGTGCGCCACCCACTGCTTCACTTAAAAAAATTGTCAATTTTTCATTCACTCAACTAAGAATAGTCTGCAAGTACAGCTTAAATCGATTATATCTAGTTAACCACGCAATATGTCTGTTGAAACTGCTTTATCCTACGCCGCTTTGATCTTGGCTGACTCCGATGTCGAAATTAACGCCGAAAACTTATTGGCTTTGACCACCAAGGCCAATGTCGAAGTTGAAGGTATTTGGGCTGACATCTACGCCAAGGCTTTGTCTGGCCAAAACTTGAAGGACTTGTTCTTCAACATCTCCTCTGGTCCTGCTGCTGCTGCCCCAACCGGTGGTGCTGCTGCTTCTGGTGAAGCTGCTGGTGAAGCCGCTGAAGAGAAGGCTGAAGAAGCTAAGGAAGAATCCGACGATGATATGGGTTTCGGTTTATTCGATTAGATGATTAACATTTAATATATCTGTATTATAAACTGAAAAAGTGTAGAGCTGTAAGTTAAGAGCCAGTGATTTGGATCTCAGGCCAGAATCATATACGGACTTTTTGAAACACCATAAACAACTACACTGAAGCAAAATGCCAAATAATATATTGTATACACCGTACTGATCGCTCAGTTGAACTATTTATTAGCATGATTATACAAAAATTTAAGAATTATGGATGATCAGTTTACTTCTTTTTCTTTTCAGCTTCAGCTTCAGCCTTGTCCTTGGCTCTCTTTTCTCTGATACCCTTGTATTTCTTTTCGTTTCTGGCCAATCTCAAAGTTCTGTAGGCGGTTTGTTCTGGAACTTCAACAGCTCTTGGACCAACTTCAACTGCAGATTGTTCAATTGGGAAAGCGTTAGCAACGGAAACAGAAGAGAACTTAGCCAATTCTTCCTTAGTGGTCTTCTTGTCGAAGATGACCAATTTAGATTTGTATTCTTGCAATCTCTTGACGTTCAAGTCGAAGGTCTCTTGAGATCTGTTGACTCTTCTGTGGTCAACAGAGATACCAATGGTTCTGGCGTATTTTGGAGTTAAACCAACGGCCTTGACTTCAGCCAAGGTGAAACCTCTACCAGCTCTCAATTTTCTGTTGTATTTGATAGTTGGAGCTCTGACGATTGGCTTCAAGGTGTCGACTGGCTTTGGAGAAACCTTAGCGATCTTTTGCAATCTGGCTTGTCTTCTAGAAGCCTTCTTACCGGCTTGGTCAAAGTGAACTTTGACTCTTTCTTGCCAGTGCTTTCTGAAGTGGTTCTTCAATAATGGTAAATTCTTAGCAATAGCCATTTTGAACTAGTAGATGAATAGTGAAAAAAATTTTACTGAGTTTTTGAGAGTAGTAAAAATTTTCAATGTCGCGCGACTTGGAAATGATACACTGCAAAAGGTGGGTGTAATGTCGCGAACGATTTACCAGTCACGAACATCATGTGTGCGACCGCGGTTTATTTCATACTATAACCGTATTTCTGAGTCCGCGACCACCACAGACATACATGCAGGTATCGCTCGCGATTTTGTGTCATGATATCTCACCCCCGTCTATGTGCACTCCCAACGCTTGCCTCACCATAGAAAAATTTTCTACTGAAAAACTTTTATAACTCAAAGGTAATAATGTCTACTCCATCTGTTCAAGTATGTAACTAAATTCGTTGAATCCCCACGCAATACGATATTAGACGGCCCCAGTCACTGGTCGTGAAGTCCCCCAGTCAAATTCCTCCGGTCTGAGATTGATATTCTCTAGACAAATCATGTAAGCCTCCACTGAAAATTATATTGTCCCCCCCTATTTGTTCAATCGTCGACGCCAGACTGCGTCCATATCACTCCCGTCTTGTGTATCGGCAACTCCAGAATCGTAATCCAGTGGATCAACTCAACGTAAACTTAATACTAACATTCAGACTTTTGGTAAGAAGAGAACCGCAACCGCTGTTGCTCATGTCAAGGCCGGTAAAGGTTTAATCAAGGTTAACGGTTCCCCAATCACTTTGGTCCAACCAGAAATCTTAAGATTCAAAGTCTACGAACCATTGACCTTGGTTGGCTTGGACAAATTCCAAAACATCGACATCAGAGTTAAAGTCACTGGTGGTGGTCACGTCTCTCAAGTTTACGCTATCAGACAAGCCATTGCTAAGGGTTTGATTGCTTACCACCAAAAATACGTTGACGAAGCCAGCAAAAACGAATTAAAGAAAATCTTCACTGCTTACGACAAGACCTTGTTAGTCGCTGACTCCAGAAGAATGGAACCAAAGAAGTTCGGTGGTCGTGGTGCCAGAGCCAGATTCCAAAAATCTTACCGTTAAGATTTATATATTATTTTATATAATCTGTATAAATATAATCGTTCATTGGGATTTGTAGTAGGTTTGGTTGGTTGTGATCTATCTGATTGATTTTGTATATGATTGTCTGTTGGTGTTGGTTATGATTCTCTAGATTGAATATGGAAGTTGGTTGTTGCAGACCTTATGCTTCTGACAGACTCTTCTGTATACTTGATTTGGTGTCTTACAATTCTACACTCCTATTCGTCTCGATCTACACACTGTCTGGTTGAAAGCTAACCAGACCTTAAACTGAGTTCCATCTTTGGGATTACTGACTCCCGTAACAAGCACATTCTGTGGTATATTCAATCGGTAGCGAAAAGTAACTTTAAAATTTATGTCATTTTTACGGAACCCATATAGCTCATAATCGACACATCAATAACTACGGTGGGAATTGGGGGTCATAAGATATTTTATTTGGAAAAGCCCTAACTAGTAGTCTCTTAAAATTTGGTTCAAGGTTTCTCTCTTCTCGACATTTTCGATCTTGAAAGAAGCAGCCAACTCGTCCAACTCTTCGAAACTCAAGCCAACAAACAAGTCGGCGTACTCGTGTTGACTGTATGTTGAGAACAAAATGTCTCTGGTGACTCTGGATAAGAAATCCTTGGTGGTCCATATTGGTGGGTAGAGGGCTTTATGGTTTTGTTCAGGAATGTTTTCCAACATATGTTCCTCCAAGTTGGTGTAGAGTTGAGCGTATTCTGGGTCAATGTCGTTACCCCATCTGTCCAATCCCAACTTTTTCTTCTTCAAAAGCCATTTGCCAAAAACCTCGTACCATTTAGAGTTTGGCGAAACGTAGGTTAAACCTTGATATCCAATGTCTTTGTACAACCAAATGGACCATGAGATAGGAGATCCGTCACCCGATGGGTCTCCACTCTTGTAAACCTCCAATTGATCCTTCAACACTTGGTATCTGGCAGCATTAATGGTGTCTGGGTCTTCGTCACCTCTTTCTTTAGAAGCGTAGACAGGACCCCATTCTCCGTTCCACACAGGCACATTCGCCTTCTTCATAAACTCGACCTTTCTGTCGTACTGCTGCTTGATCTTGGCCTTTTCATCGGCAGTTCCCTTGTATAAAGTCTTTTCCAAGTTGGGGAATCCATAAGTACTGTAGTCATGGATCGAGTAAACCGAGTTAGGGAAAGGTTCTTCTGGGAATTGACGGAAGTCCATGGCGTAAGTGTTGGCATCCAAGAACAAAATGTGATTGGGATCAACTGATCTGATAGCCTTCTCAACTCTGTAGTAGAAATCAACCAATTTCTTGTGGTCTGGAGAAGCAGGTTCATTCAAAGGATTGTATCCAGCAACGTAAGTGTTGTCCTTGTAATGTTCAGCGAGCTTTTCCCATAAGTTGACCATAGCATCCTGGAAAACTTTGAAATCCCAGAATAATGCTAAATGAACAGCAGAATCAGAGTGCCAATCTTGATTTTGTCCGCCAGGAACAGCATGAAGATCCAAAATGGTGTAAATACCATGCTTGGTACAGGTGTCAACAATTCTGTCCAATCTCTCGAAACCTTTGGGGTTGATTTGAAATAAATCTCCCTCGTCATCCAAGAAATGTCTGTAGTTGAATGGAATTCTGAGACAGTTCAACTTCAATTCGTCCTTGAAGAAAATAGCATCCTTTTCAGTCCAGAAGTATTCGTAGAACTTGTCGAAGAAGTAGTCAAATTTTTCCTCACCGATCTTGTCTTTCAAAACCTTCTTATGCTCAGTTTCGTGGCCCGGGTATCCAGTAATAAAGTTTTCCATGTTTAAATGGCCACCAGTGGCAGCACCTTTCAACACAATTGGGGTGCCACTTTGGTCGACAATCTTAGTTCCGCTAACTTTCAAAAAGCCCGACATATTTTAGTATTCGTAATTGAATGGAGATTTTGGAGACCGTTATAAACAAAAATCCCCCACAAAAAATGGAGCATTGTTCTGTGTAGTGACAATTTTCGGAAAATGGAGTATCTCCTAGACTACTACTTTGAGAAGTTATTCCGTAGGAGACAAAGGGGACTTTAGAGACGTGTCGTGACCAGGATAATTTTTTGGAAGTTTTCCCGAGTCCCCTGATTGGCACTCTTCATCTCTTCTACAGAAATCGAACTGTGTCTACGAAAGTTGTAACATTTCTATAAATGTTTACTGGGTTCAGATTATCCAGGTCACCGTTCAATGACCGTTGTGGTCATCCAGTCGGTGCTCTTACGCTGCGAATTGACTTGATTGTCACCGTAATGGAACACTTGATCATCCTCTTAGCATCCGTAAATTTACTAGAAAATAGTAGAACACTCTTGTACTACTACCTTAGGTTATACAAGAAGTAAATCTCTGATTTGGTTGTGTCTTCATTTGTTTATGTTTTTAATTGAGTTTTGAAAATAGTCAATATGAAAGTTAACTGAGAGTATTTTTTGCAACCTTTACTATTGAATTAATAAGGGAAAATCAACAACTATAAAAACTCCCTACACTCAATGCGCTTTCCATATCTACAATCTACAGTAACACTGTTTAGCAAAAGCTATGGATTAAACTAGAATAGACAATAAATGGTAAGTAAAAAAAAAGGAAATAAAAGCTAAACCACCCCGATTGACCACCGACGAGAAATCATGCCACTGGGACAGCAATGTCCATCAAAATTGGTCGATTGGGGAGGTACGAATAGAAAAATTCACCGCTGGTTACCCAGCAGTCCACGATATTCGATAGTAGACTTCAGATTGCGAGACACCTGGGCACCGTCACCATAATAAGTCGTCTCCCGCAGCCGCTCGATAACAGTACGCCAGTACTCAGTCTTGGTGAATGAAGGCGACGAAACCAAGGAAGGGATTACAACTTCGAAGGAAGGGATTACAACTTCGATAACTGGACCGTTCAGGCGAGACTTGTTGGTCCCGTTTGTTTTACTATCTGATGGCATGATAATTTGGGCGGCAACTGCCCCTTTATAGTGGTTTACTCGGCTGCCATATCCAACGGGCAAGGGTGGGGTACCGCATAAATGTGATCAGTAACAACCATTCTGCATTGAGCTTCTGGATTCCTGATGCCACCCAAAGGGGAATTAATCCAATGTTTCTGGGCAAAAAAGGAACAAAAGGAATCCCCACCACCAAGTCATGAATGTATAATAAGGCTGTACTATGTTACTAACGAGTTACGAAGTAAAGATTCAAAAATCCAAACTAAGATGGAATTGAAAACGGTTTCGCTTCTTACAGACAGAAAATCACCATAATGGTACCGGGTTTGTAGCATATGTACTGAATGTAGACCTATTTATCTACCGGTTAATATGAATAATGTGGAAGTGTGAATTAAATTTACTTGATAACCAGGTATTTCTTACCCGCTCCATTGAATTTACGAGTGGTATACTTCTTGGACACTACCGAAAAGGACTTCTATTCTCACTGGACTGCCCAGTTAGCAATATCCAGTGCATGTACCATTTTAGATGCTCAAGTCGCTTCCTTTTTATATAGTCGCTAGAATGAATTCATTATCTCTAAGGTTCTCGAGATATCATTCACTAGCTTTGCCTGGATTAGAAATATCCTAAAATTTGCTCACAAAGCAAGGTTTAGTGGTCGAATCTTCATAAAATTCGTAATTCTTGTAGAAAACGACATTGACTTCTTACGCTCTATAAACGGAGAAGAAATCTTACAAGACCTATTGAGACTAGTTTGTGTGGCAAAAGTGACTGATACAGTAATTATCTCCAGCCAAGATCTGCGATTGTTATACATCACTGGTCGCCAAATGCATAAAAAATATGTCTAAATCTGCAGCCTCAAACGCAATTATTCTAATTACTAGTTCATTGAAACGTCTCTATTGCTCTGTCAGTTTACAAGTTTTGCAGCCAGGTCCAGCAAAAAAGGAGGGGGCATACTGGGAATCGAACCCAGGGCCTCTCGCAAATTCGAAATCTACGCCGAACGGTGTAAATTTGGTCCCAAAGCGAGAATCATACCACTAGACCACACGCCCTAACTTTAGGTCCACTGTCGACCTAACTCCACTGCCATATGGCCCTAGCAATTCTAAAGCGAGAATAGAACCACCACACCATACAAGCTTATCTTGATTTTGTGGTGGCATTCAAGAAATATGAGGCAACGATATCAATCTAGTACTCTAATATCTGGCGGAAGCTAGAGACAAATGGGGTACTGTCTGACAATTTTAGTGATAATTTAGCTTATTAAATAGATTATATCCATATTGTGCATATTGTGCCACATGTTTGCATATATTTTTGGGGGGTGATCTACAACCACAAGTCATCTCTCAAGTTAGTAGTGGTCTTATCTCAAATTAGACGTGATTTCGCTTCCAGTGGCTGCTCAGTCAACCGAAAATGTCCCTTATGCTATCATTGATCTTTGGGCTTGTTTACCGCTTATCAAAATCTTATCTATATATAAACAGTTAATAATAGAACAACCGCAAAATAGATATAATGCTAATTTAAGAAACAGTTAACTCTGAAAAAACCTGGATAGATCCCCAGAAATCAATTATTCTCGACAACATGTCTAACAAATGTTGCTTAGAATATGCTAAAGTACCGTCAATTTGATTTAGCAGCCGTTTCCTCCTCAAATAAATTTATCAAATCTATAAAAAGAACTGCAGTTCGCCTTTTGTCATCGCTAAGTATACAACAGAGAACCAATCCGGCAATTCCAAACAGTGAAACGTAATCGACTATGCAGTCTATTAATATCCATGCTGCTGAAAATGTCAGTTTCAATCAAGTCTACAACTCAGATGTTTACTGTATATGATGCTATGTGACGAACACTTCAACCAATTTACCAAAATCAATTCCTTCGCCAGAATTCAAATCGTAGAGCTTAAGCCCGTCCAAATTGTATATGCCTTTCGACATACCAACTAGCTTGAAAGTAGTTTCGTAGACGCTGTTGGGCTCCAAAGATAATCTTATGTCGTTTTCCAAGAGGAGAATACCGTCAGCATCAAGCTTAAGCGATTTGTAGGTATTGAACGTCTGAATACGAGAATTAGTGTTGGGACCAGCAGCAGGACTAGGAAGAGCCGGATTATTCTGAATCATTAAGCTGAGATTAAGCCTATTGGGAGAAGTGTTTATGGCCTGTAACTTCCACCGAGCGATCTGCCCCATTTTCACATTGAGCTTACCATAGAATGTGAGTTTGAGGCCAAGCACAGTTGTAGTGGTGTTTATGTTCGAAGGGCTTGTCAAGTTCACTGTGAGATTAGAGGTGGTGAGAAGCCGCTTTGGCTGAGATAAATTCGGCACACTGGCGACGTTTCTCTTCCTGAGATTGATGCTGGACTTGGCAAGCGACTTGTGGGAGCTGCTTATAGGAGGGGCAACTAAATTGAAGTCGATGTAAGGCGACCAATTGGTGGTTATAATGTTGCTGATGTACTTATTGTGCTTGTCGATTATTCTCAACAAGATGGTTATGTCGAACTGCTTCAAGTAGGTGTTGCTCACGTCGTTATCAGTCAAGCGGTAATTCAAGTTGATCGATTCGTTCAAGTCCATTTGCATAGGGAACCTGACATTATCGTGGACATAAGAAATTTGACCGCTAGTGAACCCAACGTCGACTTTGATCACCTCTATTCGGTACGACAACGAGGCGAGCTTTAGAAGCGACTCCGAGCACTCGAGGTTGACGGAGGCTAGCAAAAAGTTATTCTGTCCGGCAGGTTTGGTGGATTTAAGCTTAATGATCAACGAAGAATAAATGGGTAAAGAGAGAGACGACGCCAAGATTGGCTCTTCGCAGTCGTCATTCAAAGTCACTTCTTGCTCAGCAATTGGACTGGCACTCGACTGGATGATGTCGCCAGACAAGTAGAATTGCAGGGCGTCGTTGCGGATCTGGTTGTTGAGTTCCTGTAATAAGTTTCGGCTTTGGGGCACCAAATCTTCCAAACTTGAAGAGGACCGAGGCTCAACTGCCTTTTTCTTGTCCTTGGTGTAGCATGAGAATTTTATGGTGGGGCTGTTGAGCTTCTTTTTAGGATACTTGATGGGAATTGACAATTTCCAGACGGTGAAAAATGAAGTCAGATGCAGATTATTGAAGATGATTTGGTGCTCGTCGAGCTTCTCGCTCAGAATGACATACCCCTGGTGCGTGTATGTGGAGTCGGGGTCTAAGGTGTCGCCGGAGATTACGCTTGTCTCGATGAAAATGTCGGAATCGACCTTGATTTCTGACTCGCTTTGCACGACAACGAAGCAGTCCACACACTCGTCGAAAAACACAAACTCTCGCTGACTGTCGCGGGCCTCGAGGAACTCACTGATGGTCTCGGTGCTCGTGACTTCGGACGGTAGAAAGAGCGACAAGTTCATGAAGAAGTGCTCGCGAAAGTTGATGATACAAGGTATATTAAATAATGCTGATTATGTATAAATAGTCCTAACGGGCGCCATTGACGCACTGTTGCAAATGCCTAGCGATATGGTACACACAGCCCAACAAACAGCCGGTGGTGACGATGACGGTAGCAGCGCCATAGATGGCACCAATGACTCTGAAGGCCCCAAGTCCACTGAAAATGGTGTGGAGCTCGGTGTTGGCCATGGCCATGGTGCCGAGCGGGAACGTCATGGCCCAGAAGCCCTTGTTGAACTTGAGTAAGCCGTTGAACCACCTCTTCCACGAGCTCTGGTACGGGTGCGAGTAGCACAAGTCTTTATCGTAGTTTTCGGTGAAGATGCCGAGCTTGGTCATGACGGTGGTGATGGCGATGAGTGTGGTGAAGTAGCCGAAGGAGATCATGAAGAGGGCGAAGAACGCACTGACGTACACAAGAATGGTGCCCATGATGACTCCCAAAGTAACGGAGTCCACCTGGTTGTAGAACTCCAGGAAGAACTCGAGACGAGAGCTGTCGACCAAATTCTTGTGGTTCTGCGTGATCAACTCGAACATGTTGTGGCCAAAGAGGAGGATGGAGTAGCTGCCCTGGCCCAAGAATCCGATGGGAATAAAGGTGGTGAACACCAACGCCGTGGGAGGCATTTTGTGCACCAAGTACTTCCAGTAGCAGAGCGACAACACGATGAACGACAACACGATGGCGTTGGCCCACAAAACGAAGCTGACAAAGATCGTGACCAACTTTAAGTTGAGCCGAGGCATGTCCATGGCAAAAAGCTGGCCCGTGGACGACGTCACCGTCAACGCCACGATGGGCAAGAGCATCGTGGTGTGGAAGTTCAGCGGGTGGAACTTCTTGTCGCGGGACTTTGTCCTGGCCATGAAGGTGCAGTAGAAAATCAAGCAGGCCGTATAGAGACTGAAGAACACCGAGATCCACCAGAGAACAAACGTCCCCACGATGAACGACTTGCCGGTTATGAGGTACAAGTATGTGATGAGCGAGTTGTAGCCCATGGCGAAGCAGCCCATGAACGGGGCGACCTTGGGGTCGGTGTGGAGCTGATGCAATTTTGTAGGATGTTTAAAACAAGCAATAACCATGCAAACGGAGCCAAAGAGAAAGAATAAAATGCCCACGCCCCACATTATATAACTGAGCACCCGCAACCAGTGGGCTGGGTACGAGTAGTTGTACAAGATGGCGCTGGAGATGCCGGTGGCCATGACATTTATAAATATGGATGGGTGAAACCCACTGATATGGTACTCATCGAGAAGAATAAATACGTTGGAGAAAAATCCTGTGCCTAATTTGTTGACAGGAACATGATCAGGCAAGGAATCGATATCTGTAGAGCCGTCGAGTGTTGTTGCTTCTTTTGTATGGTGAATATCGGGCAGTTGGATGGCGGCTTCTGGATCTATTTGTAGTTGCATAACTGTGGCGTTACTCAATGAGGAAACTGTGGCGTCAGAAAATCTGTCAAAGTACTGAAGGGCCCGTTTTTTTAGATTTTGCAGCCAGACACCGGTACGAATGCGAGGAACGAGTCGGGGAACTTAAATAAAACCACCAGCTAACACTAGTGTAATGGGTCAATTCTATGCAATTAAATAAACTGTGGATTTTTCACAGGGAGGGAATTGGTTTTATACTGAAAAAAATGACTCTCCAAAAAAGCAATTGGATGACCAAATTACACAAACCGGCCCAAATAGGCATATGACTCCCCGATTGATAAAAATCCCGCAAGAACTCGTGACCCGCACCCCGATCGGGACACCAAGCGGCGACGGAATCTCCTATTTAGGAAATTCGAGCGGGCCCGTCCACGCGGTGGTCTGAATTCCTGTTCTGGGCGCAGGTTGCCCGACCACTAAAATCACAATAACTAAAACTATAAAATTTTATCTGGTCTTATCACAGATATAAATACCCTGGCTTTTCCCCATTTCTGCTCCTCTATATTTACACAATCATGCTATCTTTTAATCTGGCTTCTGCCGCAATTCCATCTCCCTCTCTCCATAAGGAGGCTCTCCATAAGGATGCTCCGATGACCCCCAGAACCTTCGACAGACTCCATCCATACGACCACGATGCCGAGGAAAACATCCCCGACAACAAGCTCGGCGACTTGATCAAAGACTTGAAGAAGCTCTTGGGCACCAAGGGCCTCGCATCGGAGGACATCGACATCGAGCAAATCAAAAAAATGATGGAGGCTTATGTGTCGACGGAGGCCGACTGGCTCCCATACGCCATGCATGATCCTACTAGAAACTACACCAGAAACGGGATCTTCAATATCAACGGCAACGCCAATCTTCTTCTATTGTGCTGGAGCCCCGGTAAGGCCAGTGCGATTCACGACCACGCCAACGCACATTGCTGCATGAAGATCCTCAAGGGTCTGCTCAAGGAGTCGCTCTATGACATCCCCAAGCACGAGGGTGCCCAGCTTCAGGCCAAGCAGGAGACCATCTTGAACACCCAGGACGTGGGGTACATTTCCGACGATATCGGGTTGCACAAGATCTCCAACCCCACTGGCGAAGTCGCCGTGTCTTTGCATTTATACACACCTCCATATGCATCAATCTATGGATGTTCGATGTACGAGGCCACCAACGGGAAAAAGCACCATGTCGACATGAGCAAGTACTACTCGTGGCAGGGGCGCTTGGTGAGTGCCGACGGCGGCTCCACCTGTTGATGTTAATGAATATATAATGGCTACTAGCTACTGTAGGCGAAGAGCGAACACTGCACAGCAGACTGCTCGAGCAGACTGTAGACAGGCAGAGAACAGTGCTGCGGTGCTGGCAAGAGGTGCTCAACAGCTCCGCTGCAGACTAGACTTTCGGCTGCCCCGCAGACATCGCCCTGTCTATTCCGCCTACCTTATCGTTCGTTCGCATTTTATCGACAATGAATTCCCTCATGTTGTATGGCCCGCGAGACCTCCAGCCCCTCAACGACAAGATGCGGCATGGGTTCGACCAGGTCTACAACTTGGAGCATTTGTTGGCGTCGCTCACCAACTCGTTCTATATTTATCTCGACGATAAACGGCACAATACCAACGGAAACCCCATTACTGACGACATGAAAAATAGCCCGAAATACGCAAAAAACTACCAGCCCATCCCCGACTGGAAGATCATGAAGGAGAAACAGAAGACTGTCAGCGCAATGCTCATGCTCTGTTTAAATTTGGGGGTGGATCCGCCAGATGTCATGAAAACCTACCCATGCGCCAAGTTCGAGGCCTGGTGCGACCCCGCCACCTTCTCCGACACAAAGAAGGCCATCGAGACCATCGGCAAGAACCTCCAGTCGCAATATGAAGCGTTGACGCTAAGAACAAGATACAAACAGAGTCTTGATCCGTCCGTAGAAGACGTTAAGAGATTCTGCAATACCTTGAGAAGAAACGCCAAGGACGAGCGCATCTTGTTCCACTACAATGGCCACGGAGTGCCGCAGCCCACCTCCTCGGGCGAAATATGGGTCTTCAATCGAGGCTACACCCAGTACATCCCCATTTCGCTTTACGACCTTCAAACATGGCTCGGTGCCCCCGTGATATTTGTCTACGACTGCAACAGCGCCGGCCACATCGTCCACAACTTCAAAAAGTTCGTCCAAAAACGTATAGATGACGACAACGAGGGAAACCACGATTTGAGTGCTCCTTCTCCCACTTCCGCCTACTTGGACTGCATTCAGTTGGCGGCATGTAAAAGCAACGAGTTGCTCCCGATGTCGCCCGATCTCCCGGCAGACTTGTTCACTTGCTGTCTCACATGTCCCATCGATATTTCTATAAAATGGTTCATTATGCAATCTCCACTTAAAAAAGGCTACTACGACCAGCTCCCGAAAAACTCTATTGGCAACGTCATCATCCCCGGAAAAATCACCGAGAGACGCTCGCCGCTCGGTGAATTGAACTGGGTGTTCACGGCCATCACCGACACCATTGCCTGGACCTCATTGTCCAGACCCATTTTCAAGCGCTTGTTCAGACAAGATTTGATGGTGGCTGCTCTCTTCAGAAACTTCCTTCTCGCCAAGCGGATTATGCCTCATCTCAATTGCAACCCTATTAGTGACCCACCACTCCCAGATTCGGTCCGGACTCACCCAATGTGGGAATCTTGGGATCTTGCCATTGACCAGATCCTTGCACAATTGATCAAAAATGAAAACAACTCGGTGATTCCAGATTCTCTTTCACCACCGCCTCTTCCTAACCAGGTCGAGCCCAAGCAGAATGGGTCTGCAAAAAAACCATCACCAGCTCCCACTCTTAGCAACTACCAGCATTCTACGTTCTTCGAACAACAACTCACTGCATTCGAGATCTGGCTTAAATATTCCGGTCCCTCTACAAAAGAGCCCCCAGAACAATTACCAATTGTTCTCCAGGTGTTGCTTTCCCAGGTGCATAGACTCAGAGCATTGATTCTCTTGTCCAAATTCCTCGACTTGGGACCATGGGCTGTCTACCTCTCTCTATCCATCGGTATCTTCCCTTACGTTTTGAAACTCTTGCAAAGTCCTGCCCAGGAATTAAAGCCAGTGTTGATATTCATTTGGGCTAGAATCATGGCTATAGACTATAAAAGCACTCAGCAAGAACTCTGCAAGGATAAGGGCTACAATTATTTCTATTTGATCCTCAACTCCAGTCCTGTCAGTCAAATCTCCGAGGCCTCACCTCAGACAAACAACATGCTCATTAACGACGACCATAAAGCCATGAGTGCTGCTATTCTCACCTTGTTCATAAAAGATTTTAAAAATGGTCAAAGATTGTGTTTCTCCATTGAACTCATAAATAATAGTCTCAAGTTCTTATCATCCAGTGAGAACCCCCTTCTCAGGCAATGGTGCTGTCTCTTGTTATCACAGTTATGGGCCAATTACCCTGACGGAAAGTGGATTATCTACAAAGATGGCTATCTCAACAAACTTTTGTCTCTAATTAATGATCCAATTCCTGAGGTTAGAGCCTCCATTATACTTGCATTAACTACCTTCTTGTCCGACTCAAGCTCGAAACAACAACCCACACAAGCACAGGTGAATACTAATATCGACCTGAGAAGAGACGAATTGAAACAGCAAGATCTAAAATTGGCCAATACTATTTTAGGGTTACTTGGTGATGGCTCGCCAATGGTCAGGAAAGAAATGATATTCTTCATCAACAAGTTTATCAACAACTATACCAAGTTATTCCTCGTGGTGTCTTTCAACCAACTTGAGGAGGAGATTGTCTTGATTGACAACCCCAACAACTTGAACGACGTGAGAAAGAAATCACCCGCTTATGGGTCGATTTTCAGCTCCCTTTGGAAAGCTTTACTTATTCTTTCTGAAGATCCTCATTTGGAAGTCAAGCAATTGGCAGAAACTCTCATTGATTCGGTAATGATTAAGTTGAACGAGAGCGAGTTGGCCCCATTGGTCAAGGAAATGCAGGATTACCTCCTTAGTAAGTCTGCCATCAACATCGGAGACAGTTTCAAGCCAAACAAGCCGATCATGAATCGTCATTTGGGAGCACAGCAGAATGGTGCTGGTGCAAAGAGGCAAGTTTCCAGCGGATCTATGTTGCAACGAAAAGATAACATGTTGACAATTAATGGGTCTTCTTTACAGACCAGATCTGCTTCTGCACAGAATTTGAACTCACATTTGAACGATAACGACAGCGTTCACTCTACTGAGTCCATTGTATCAAAGCTCAAGAACATATCGTTCTCCAAGTTGATGAAATCTTTCCAAATCAATGAAGACAATGAATTAAAGAACTTCACGAGAATCTTGAATACCGGCCCAATTGCTTCGAACTACGGGGCCGAATATAAGCCGACTACTCCTAGGTTCAAGGCCAGAAACTTGAGCGAGAAAGCAGAACTTCCGGAAGAGTCTGGATTCTTTGAGTACAGCTGTGAATACTTCCAAGAACCCCAGATGTCTAAGAGCGAAATAGACGAACCTGGCTCCAGAGAGTACGTGGAACGGTTATGGAGAAGAAATAGAAACGAGACTATCATACAGGAAACCCAGCCTCAGAAGCAGATGGCTATTAGAGGAGACTGGAACAAGCAGTTGACCGTTCTTCACAACAAGACTCAACCCAAGTTGATCAAGTTCACCCAATTCGAGAAGATTTTGGTAGCTTCAGATGAAAAAGATAACATCACAGTTTGGGACTGGGAATCCAACAGGGCTATCAAGAAGTTCTCTAACGGCAATCCTCATGGTACTAAAGTGACGGATTTGAAGTTTTTGAATGAAGATGACTTACCGTTGATTTTGGCTGGTTCGAGCGATGGTGTTCTTAAAATTTACAAGAATTTCCACACACCCCAGCAAGACGTCGACAAGCCCATAGAGCTCGTCACCGCATGGAGAGCATTGACGGATCTCCTCTTGACATCCAAAAGCTCGGGTCTCATCTCCGAATGGCAGCAGTCAAGAGGTTCTTTATTGGTCAGTGGAGATGTCAAGATCATCCGGGTCTGGGACGCTCCTCGAGAACTATGTCTTGTGGACATTCCCGCACGGTCAACGTCGTCCATCACGTCCATCACGTCGGACCAAGTGGCGGGCGATGTTGTTGTTGCCGGGTTTGACGACGGCTCGTTAAGGGTCTACGATAGAAGGCTCGATGCCCGAGAATCGATGGTCAAGACATGGCACTCGTCCAAGTCCAAGACACACCGCGACCCCAGCTCTATCCGGAACGTGCACATGCAGCGCGGAGGGTACCGAGAGTTGGTGAGCGGCGCTTCGGACGGGACTGTGTCGTTGTGGGACATCCGGCTCAATGATCCCGTCAACTCGTTCAACTCGGAAGAGAGAAGTCTCCGGTGTGTGGACGTGCACGAGCACGCGCCCATCATCATCACCGGATCGAAGACCGTCAACTTCTGGACGACGTCCGGCGACATCCTCTCGTCGATCAAGAACCCCCACGAAACGTATTTGGGCAACCGGACGTCGAATTACTTGGCCAACACGGCACTCCACCCCCACCGCATGATGATGGCGTCCAACTACAACCAGGACGGCAACATCAACGTCTACACCTGCGGCGACATCATACAAGACTACTAGTATATATATTCCGGAATCGGTGATGCGCACTCATCGATACCATTTTAACTATTGCGACTGCGTAGTCTACCATGGCCCTAGATCTCAAACGAGAAGACCCGTTGACGTTGCCGCTGGCGCGGCCATCGCGGGTGTCAATGGCCCAGGAGAACATCTCGCTCAAGCAACGGATGATCAGCGCATGTCTGGGGTCGCTTTTGACGTCTTTGGTGCTCACACCGTTCGATGTCATTAGAATCCGGATCCAGCAGCAGCAAATCCTCCCCTACGACAAGCCGTGCTGCTCCGACAAGGTCCCAGCTCCCACGGGGCGCAACACGCTCGTGAAGAACCCGCTGGCTAACCCCGAGTTGTTCTGGTTGAACAAGCAATTTTGCCAGTCGTCAAACAATTGCTCCCGTATAGACTCTACATTTTCGGGCCTTGTGACCATCGCAAGGAACGAGGGCATCACCACGCTCTGGCGCGGCCTATCGCTCACGCTTTTCATGGCCATCCCGGCCAATGTCATTTATTTTACCGGCTACGAGTATATAAGAGACCACTCGCCGCTCAAGGACAGCTCGCTCAACTCTTTGGTGTGCGGGTCGTCCGCCCGGCTCTTGGCGGCTACCACCATCTCCCCTATAGAATTGGTCAAGACCAGGATGCAGTCGATCCCGGCGTCCAGAACGGCGAGTCCGGGGATTCTCAAAGAGGTGTTCAAAGACTTTTTTCATTCCATACGGCAAAAGGGCCCCCGCACCATCTTCACGGGGTTGGAGCTCACGCTATGGAGAGACGTGCCGTTCTCGGGCATCTACTGGATGTTGTACGAGACTAGTAAGGCTGAGATCGGGTCGGTTTTAAACGCAAATTTCGACGGAGATCACCACGACCGCCAAAACCACTGGAAAGTGTTCGCCACCAGTTTCCTCTCGGGGTCGTTCTCCGGTACGGTGGCGGCGGTACTAACACACGTATTCGATGTGGGCAAGACCAGGCTTCAAATCTCGGCGGAATACGCTGATAATGTCAAGAAGCCTGGCATGTTTCGCCTTTTATACAATATTGCCAACAACGAAGGTCCCAGGGCGCTCTTTAGCGGCTTGGGCCCCCGTGTGTTAAAAATAGCCCCATCGTGTGCTATCATGATCTCCTCTTACGAAATATCTAAAAAATTCTTCAAGCTGGGAAACACCCAGCTACTGTAAATAACTCTTGCATTATTTATTATGTATATACTAGTTCCAATTCACATTTTCATTGAACCCAAACATGACCTCGGGCTCCTTGCTTGTCTTGCGAGCTGGGCTTTTCGAATCGGTCCTGGTTTTAGTATTTAAGGGCTCTATGGGCTCGGGGTCGTTTTCCTTAGACTCTTTTATTGCGTTGGTCTTCATGATGATTTCATTTTCTAACTCGTGGAACTTCTGAATAAGCCCCAAGGCCGCATTGGACAACTCCCGCATCTCGCTGTGCATGAGGCTGGCGTAGTCGAAGATGGAATCTTTGAAGCCGCCGGAAATCGATCTGGCATACTGAAACTCAAGCACATTCAAATTGCACTCGATCGCTTCGATTTCCTCTCTCTGCTTGACAGCGTAGTAGCTCTTCTCGCCGAAGCTGGTCGACTTCTGGCGGAGATCAAGCCCGGCCCGCTTCCAGTCGGCGTATCTCCGCTTTTTCTGTTTTTCCTTATCGGCCACATGAGTGAGCTCGATGCCAATATCTTCTCTACGAGATGCCATGGCCAATTGGAGTTTGCGCTCCATCTCGATGACCTCGGCAAATGCCCTCAATATCTCAGCGCTGACGGGCTCGTGGACGTTGGAGCTCCACTGCATCATGTTCAGGTGGATCTGTTTTTCAAGCTTCATGATCTTGTTTTCATACTTGGTCAATTTTTGAAACATTCTCCGAAGACTGGCGGCCACATAGAGCGTCTTCTCGCTGCCGGACGCTCGCTTGTCGGTGGCGTCGATGGTGTTGTCGGAAATAGTGGTGGTGCTCGATAAAGAAAGCTTTCCAAGGGCCTTGTAAATGGTACTGGCCGGTCTGACATAATTCGTCAAAAAACTCGAGCTGGCAGCTTTGGCCGTGGTGTACGTAGAGCTCAACTGACTGTGAAGACCGGAGTTCATGAAATTAGTTTGTGGGTGCAAAAACCTCTGGCCCAAACACCTATGCGGGTCCGATTAAATGTATATTGATTACTTCTTGGTGGCGTCGTCGTCTAGATTTAAGCCGGTGTATTTCTTGATGGTGTGTCTGGCGTAGTCAAGTCCAGAGTTGACACTTTTCTGGCTCGATTCGGTGGTCTTTTCGATTTGGTTCACCAACTCTTCCGACTTGGACACCACGAATTTCTGTTGTTCAGCCACCGCTGGCAACTTCTGCTGCTCCAACTTCCACAAGAAGTCGGTGGTCGATGCAAATGTCTTGGGCAAGAAGTACTTGAACGAGCCCACGCCCAAAACGATCGGGAACACCGTCTTGGCGATAATTCCTCTCTGGCGGGCCATAATCGTTCCCGATAATCCGGCAATGACGATGTAGAGGGCGTTGGGCAACAAGTCCTCGGACTTCTCGTGCAACAGGCTCACGGTCGACGTCACTTGTCTCTCGGTCGAGTATACCTGGTCGAAGCCCTGGTCGACGTATTTCTGGGCCTCGGTGTAGCCACCGTAGACGGTTTCGCGGACGGACTTGAACACGGACTCCACAGAGCCCGGCGAGTTCACCAACACGCCGTTGACGAACTTTTGCGACGAGCTGGGGCCGTCAACCGGGCCGGGATGGCCGGTGACGGTTCCCGGCACGGGAAAAACGTCCTTTTCGTCCTCGTAAAAGCTCCGACGAGACTCGTTGTACACCACGGAGCCGTACGTGGCCGTGGCAGCGCCGGCAGCCGCAATCCCACACCGTAATGTCTGAAGTCCAAGCATGATTTGATGGAAGTTGGTTGGTCGGTGCGAATGTCGTGGTGTGAAATTGCAAAATACGACACTCTTGCCAGATGCTTCGATATAGAATAGGTGTTGCCTCCAGCGCCGCAAGACTGGCCAGCCGACTCGTGGCCAGGCGAGAATCTCCGTCCTGCAGTCCCGGGGCGTTTAGCTCGCTCCGCTATAATTCCAAGTCCTCATCGCTATCTCATCTCCAAAGCGAAACCTTTGAGCTCTCTGATACACTCAAGAAAAATAGTCTTCGGTTGCCGTTCGATGCCAGACGCAACGGAGAAACGTTCGGACAGCTCGTGCGCAGCGACCATGTGAGACAGCAGAATTTGCTAGACGACCAAGACGATTTCGTAAAGCGGTACCCCGATGAGCCAGAGACTTCGCCTTTCAGGAACCCAGATGGGTCACACAAGAAGGGAAACAACGCCCAGGAGGCCAGACTCGACGACTTGACGCTCTTGGGGAAGGCTGACTCTCGGGTGGCTAAACTTCCGCAGGATATCTCCATAGCCATTGGCAATAATATTCTTAGCAGCAGCTCGCCCGCTCGTTTGAGAACAAAGGCCGCCCAGATCTACCAGAGCTTGTCGCAGGACCAGCTCCAGACCGCTCCGGAGTCGGGGCTTGACTGCAATGCTCATATTGCGGCGCTCTTCCTCCAAGACTATGCTCACTGCCACCAGGTGCTAGGTGAGTTGAAAAACAGAGTGGAAAACTTCGACCCCCAGAGTGTGTTGACGGTGGGCTACGGTCCGGCTACACCTATGGTGGCGTTGAACGAGCTCATGGGTGACGATTTCGCCCCGCCAGTGAAAGACGTCTACATTGTTGGCAGATCCAATAACGAAATGAAGAAGAGAGCAAAAATCATTTTGTCCAGACAACTCAACGAGCAGATTGAAGAAGAGCAAGAAGCCGTTGAGGAGCTGCAAGAACAAGACGATACTGAACCCGTTGAAGAACTGGTTTTGTCCAAAGAACCAACCGAGTCTAAAGAAACCGAGTCCACAGAAGAACCAGAGGAAGAAGAGTACATCGGGCCTGTGGATGCGTCCAAGATCAAAATCAGATCGAAACTCAGAGACTCATTACCTGTAAATAAACAATATGACTTGATTGTGGTTAACCAAGCATTATTAACCCGGGAGTACCATTTCCCCAGAGATATCGATGTGAACATGGACATGTTGCTCAAGATTTTGAGTCCCAATGGCCACATTGTGCTTATTGAACGAGGAAATGCCCTCGGATTCGAGACCATTGCCAGGGCCAGACAACTTATGATCCGTCCGGAGTCGTTCAATGGCGAACAAGGCAAGATCCCTCGCCCCTACATCAAAGGGTCCTCGATCAAGCCCCAGCGCATGAGAAAAGTGGACCAGTTGATCACAGAAGAACACATCAAATACGAAGAAGAGTTGCTCGAGCAGATGGAGCAAGAGGATAAGCTTATGGAGAAGTACGGCACCGACGATCTCGACGAGATCAGCGACTTTGAGAAGGGCATTATCGAAGAGCATGGCGAAATTGATGAAGACGAATTGAAGTTCGAGTTTGAAGACGACCAAGGGTTCGAGGTAGTCGAAGTGGAAGCCAACAATGGATTAAGTTCCGAGAGTGTGGACTACCACTTGAGCATCGTTGCGCCGTGCTCGCATCAATTCAAGTGTCCTCTACAACTAGGCGATCCCAAATACTACAAGATTCCGTCCCACAAGCACAGATTGAGCTTTTGTTCGTTTGACAAGGTGGTCGAAAGACCCAGATACACCATGGAGTTGAAGAAGGGCCGCAAGTTGGCCATGCCATGGGACAAAGGCGCCGAGGACGGGTTCGGGTTTGACAACTTCAAGAAAAAGGACTTGAAGAAGTTGGAGGGAACCGGAAGACCAGGCAGCGGAAACACCGAAAGTGGGTCGTTTGCGTACGTTATAGCGCAGAGGGCGCCCAACGACGTGGAGAGCATCCAGAGCATCGAGCAGCAGCGGCAATATGCCCAAGCAGAGCACGACGGCAAGGACATCGCCCACTGGCCCCGGATCATCAGCCACCCCAACAAAATCAAGAACAACGTCAAGTTGACGATGTGTGCGCCGTCCGGCAATGTGGAGGTGTGGCAGGTGCCCAAGAGTCTCGGCAAGCAGGCGTACCACGACGCCAGAAAGGCGGAAAGAGGCGATCTCTGGGGACTAGACAAGAAATCGGTCATTGTCAAGAACCAGCTTAGCGACAAGGTCCGCGACAAGCTTGACGTGCTCGCCAAGACGCAGAAGAAGACTTTCATCAAGGAGCAGCGCAAGAAGGTGTGGAAGAAGCTCACGAGCTCGTCGGAGGACGCCTTCAAAGACGACATCGTCAGCCTTGCGGACTCCATCGCCACCAACTTGGAAAGCACCAAGAAGTACAAGACGCAGGGCAAGAAGGCCCGTTTCGACGTGGACCTCGAGCAGTACGAGGGCAGATGACCTACATGTATATAAACCAATATTTATTAATGTCCTATTATACAAACCATTACCGGTATCATGAGTCGTCGCCTACTTTCTTCTGTAAGAAGAGCCTTCAGTCAACTTGGCTTTGCCACCGGTAGGAGTGCACAACACCGTCGAGCAGTTGTCGCAGGTGACGGCGGTCTGGGCGTGGGAAAAGACAGTGGTGATGTTCAAGCAGCCCTGGCACTTGACGTCCATGAAGTACGATCTTGGGGCTTGCACCAAGGTCTTGTGCTTGTTCTTCAGCAATTCGGTGGCTGGGTTGGGGTTCAACAAATCTTGGACTAAAACCATTTTTCTGATAAGTGAAAATTTTTTTCTCCTGGACTTATGGTGGAGCTGTGGCGGCACACGACATCTACTTTGGTGCGATAGCTGCAAAATCTGACATGTCTGAACTGGGATACAGGCCGGTTCATTTGGGCCGCACCTCGCTGGCGGTGGTGTTGGCGGTGTTGTTCGGCCCCACGTTTTTGGCGGTGCTTCCTTTTTTTCCCAGCGACGCCGCCGTTTTGGTCAATGACATGCTCGTGGTGCTGATCGTGGCCGCCGTGGTGCACTGCTGCACCGAGTGGTCGTGGCGCAGGCGCGCCGCCATGGGGGGCCGAAAAAA
>JAQRFW010000038.1:0-32063 GCA_039762375.1 Keqinozyma sinolaborantium | reverse complement strand
GGGGGTGTTGCGGGCCGGCGGTGGGGCCGGGCGGCCGGGTGGGGGGGGGGCGCGGGCGCGCTGACTGGGTGCCCTAAAAACCACGGCTCTTGGACCGTCTCAATGCCGGTGACCGCCCAATGCCGTTTGTCGCTCGCGAGGCCATAGAGGTCCGCCGGATCGCCCACTTGGAGCTCGTCGCCGTGGGAGGGTGCATGGTGGGGCCCGCGGTCGGATGTGTTGTCATGCTGCTCACACGGTCGTGGGTGGTGGCCCGCAGCGACGTCGTCTTTAACAATTTGAATATTGGAGTCTATGCGCTCTGGTCGGGGTTCCGCTTCGTCAGCCTCTGTCTCGAGCGGACGAAGCACGCCGCGCGGGCCGTCGGCTGTGACGAGCAGCGCTTCTCGGTGTGGACGGACCGCAACCTCAAGTACTTGCTGGAGCCCAAGTTCAGGCTTCATATTGAGCCGCAATTTCCGCTAGGGCAGCCTCTTGAGCCGCCGCTTGCGCCGCCAATTCCGCTTGAGCCGCCCCTTGCGCCGCTTGATCTGCCGCTTGCTCAGTCATCATTCGCCCAGCTCGGCAGTATTCCAGAACCGGTCAAAACTCCACCTTTCGCAGCCAGACACTCGCCCGGCGACGTCGAAAAGAGACTCAGCACCATCTTCGAGGAACCCGAGCGCAGTCCATCGCTCGAGCACGTGCAGCCCGTAAGGCCGTTAAAACAGCTCCAGCTCGACCCAAACCGCAATATTTCTCTCCACGGAATCCCCACCAAGTCCAGCATCAACTCCATTGTCACCACCAAGGCCTCGAGCGTCTTCAACATCGCGCCAGACAGAGAGAAGCTTGACAACTACTCGGACGACGAAAGCGAACTCCGGGAAAAGCCAATTAACGAAAGAATTGAAAAGAAGCCAATTATCGACTTTCTCTCGGAGGTCTTGAGAACCTTCCACTCCATTCGAAAGACGTATATCGTCTTTGATATCGTAGCCAACCCGCTGATCCTCGTTACCATCTACCAAAACGATATCTTGCCACTTATCTGTCAGCTCCCCAAGGTTTCTACAAACGACGCCGATCTCCAGCTCCTCAAAACCGTTCTTTGGAAGTACGTCCAAAACAGTCTCTCGAAGAACGCCGTGGGCTTGGACAGGATCAATGGCGTTTACTCGGGCATCCTGTCGGTAATCAAGGCGGAGATTAATTTTGCAGTTTTCTGTTTTGTCAAGTTGCCGTACAATTTCGTGTGTCTAGTTCTCTCGGTGTTGTTCTTCGTCCCGCGGCTCTACGTCAAGGTGTTCATCGTGTACCCGCTTCGGTGCTTTCATTTATGGTGGGTTCTGCCTACTCCAACAGACGAGCTCGAGTTCAAGGGAATGCGGCCCTTCAACTTGACGACACGAAACTACAGCTTCCCCAGCGACTACAGGGCCCGCAAGAAGGTCCTCGAGAAGATATCACGGCGATTGGGTCCCGATGGCGGGAACCGCATATCTCAAGAGATAAGACCGGAGCCAATAATCATGAGATGAAGCGCCCAATGACAAGCAGACATTACGGTGCTCCTGATCGGGATTGGGCAGTACCGGGCCACTGTGGCACCGGTGACGGTGCTGGGTACGTAGTCATCAGTTCGCGATAATAAATCTGCTTAGTAACAGGCCTGGCAAGTTCTTCCTAGGCCTTCAGTTTCCAAAATAGCCAACAAGAGACGACCCAAGAAGGTTCGCCCTCCGTACAGACGATATGTGTACAAATCCAGCTTTACGGAGGCGAACAGCAGCGACGAGGACGACGATGACCAGGAGAATGCGATGAAGTTCGAGAGCTCGGAGGACTTTCACAAGAAAACCAACTTGAACATCAGCTCGATCTATGTTTTGACGGGACAAACCAGCTGGAAGGGCAAGCGGTGGCCTATATCCCAGTTTGAGAAGATAGACGTGCTCCAGTGCTGCTTGAAGAATGGAAATGAAGAGTACCAAAAGCAGGCTCGAATCGCCGAGGAGCACCGCCTACGCCGCCAGGCCGAGATATCGCTACCCGTGGAGCTCATCGTCTACATCCTCGAAATCTTGTATTATAAGGGCCAACTAAAGCCCAAGTTTTTGAGAGTCAGTAAGCTCTTCTACCAAATTGCATTACCATTGATTTATAGAAGCCCCAATTTGAAGGCCCCCAATTTTTTTGCATTCGTCGACACCATCTCCTCGCACAAGCTGATCGGGACGTACGTGAAAGTGCTTGATCTTTCGTACATCATCCAGTCGGGCAAAAACGCATTTGTCGCCAAGCTACTCAAGCGGTCCAACAAGTCGCTCGAGGTGTTTGTAGCTCCCCAGACGAGTTTTGGGCTCGGGCCCCTCATTGCATTGAAGAACTGCACCAACTTGCGGGTGTTGGACTTGCGACTCGTAAGTGAGACGCTAAATTTGAAAGAGCTTTTCAACTCCATCAGCCAGTTGATGGAATTGACACACTTGTCGTTTCCCCGGTCATCTATCGAGTTTGATGCCGTCCACCAGATAACCTGGCCGCCCAAACTCTCGGCGTTGCGGATCTCGGGCGGTATCAGTGACGACTTTCTTCTCAACTCTCATTTCCCCGATACCATTACCCACCTTGAGTTCGCCCACTGTCCGTCCATCAAGGACAACGGACTCCGTGCGCTCTTGTACCGGTTCGGGCGCAACCTCCGTGGGTTCAAGGCGCAGTACCCAATGCCGGGGCTCAAGGACACTTCGCTCGATATCATCTTCGAGTGCTGTCCCAACTTGACGGTCTTGGAAATCTACGTCGACTACATCACCAGCGAGTTCTTCGACGAGAGTGGGCTCCCGTTCGTGAACTATGCTCGGCCGCTACGCACGCTCTACATCGAAAGCAGTGGGATGCTTGGAACATCCACCAAACTACACCCCATTGATTTGGCATTGGCGCTTACCGATGGCCGCCTCCCGCTCTTGAAAAACATCCGGTGCACCGCCAAGCTCGGCTGGGATCCCCAGTCGGAGTTCGTCACCACAATCGTCGAGGAGCTCGAGGATCGCGGCGGCGGGTTGTACCTAGGATATTAACACTGTATATTAATAAGAATTTGCATCTACGTCGTGAAAATGTCTAGTCAAGCATTATTAGCTCTGCCAGGTTTTTCAAGCGAAGATCGGTAAGACCTCCAGTCGAAGCTCGTCACCCTCGTAGAGGAGCTCGAAGATCGGCGGGTACCTATGATATTAACACCTGTATATTATGAATTCGCATCTACAGTCGTTTCACCAGCACCTGCCATGAGTGAAAAAGGCAAATTGCCCGCCGGCTATAAGGCACACGACGCCCGTGTGTTCTTTAGTTCCAACCCCTCGCCGCAGGCGATCCAAAAGGCCAAGTTGACCTCGAGAGATCATTTTTTCTTGTTCGTTCTTTTGGCCTTAGGTGTTCTTGTCAGACTCTACCGAGTTCCATTGCCCGAGCAGGTGATCTTTGATGAGGTACATTCGGCTGGCTTTGTGCACCACTACGCCAACGGCAAGTTTTTCGTGGACGTCCATCCGCCGCTCGTCAAATTGGTGTACTACAAGCTAGCACTCTTGTTCGGCTACGACAAACAATTATGGGTCAGCCACATTGGCCAGTCGTACGACAACTTCCCGTACGTGCCGTTGCGCATGTTCTCGGGCTTGTGCGGGCTTTTCTCGGTGGTGTTTGCCTATTTGGCCTTGAGAGCCAACTTCTGCCGGCCTTTAACGGCGGCTTTTGGGGCATTTTTGATTCTCATCGAGAGCTCGTTTGTCACGGTCTCCCGCGTGATGATGCTCGACGGGCCCTTGCTCTGCGCCATGGCGTTCACCATGTGGGTGTTCGGCCAGTTCAGGCTCTCGCCCCATTTCTCGTGGTCCTGGTATAAGTACATCTTCCTCACTGGTGTGGGGTTGGGACTTACCACCTCCATCAAGGCCTCGGGAGTGTTTTTCTTCGCCTGGATCGCCGTGCTAGCTGCCGGCCAGTTCTGGACCATTCTCGGCGACTTGGAGGTCAAGAACGTGCAGGTTTTCAAGCACATTGTGTTGAGAGTGTTTTACTTGGTGCTCATTCCGTTTGTTATCTACAGCTCGATATTTGCCGTACACTTCAATGCCTTGCCCAACGACGGTCCCGGTGCCGGCATCATGTCGCCCAACTTCAAGGCGTCGCTCGCTGACAATAAAAAATTCAGAGATATGCCGGTGGACGTGGGCTACGGAAGCACCATCACCCTCAAGCACGTCAACTTGGAGTCGTACTTGCATTCCCACAAGTACAAGTACCGGTCCGGTAACAAGTTGCAGCAGGTGACGCTCTTTGGCGTCCACACTGACTTTAACAACGAGTGGGAGCTCCACCACAAGACCAACTTGAGATCTGAAAAGTTGTATGGTGAGTTCCAGCCCGTCAAGAACGGCGACGTGGTGCGGATCTTCCACAAGAACACCAAGCAGTACTTGCGGGTCGACAACGTCAGACCGCCCATCACCGAGAGAGACTACGCCAACCAGGTGGCATGTAATGAAACCACCCTCGGCGATATCAACTACGAGTTCAAGGTGAAGATCATCGACCAGAAACCCCACTCGCCCAACAACAAGTCATTGAGCAACTTGCGGGCCACCGAGAGTGTGTTCCAGCTTTTCCACCAGGGCACCAAGTGCACGTTGTTGAGTCACCAGGTGAAGCTCCCCAAATGGGCGTTCGAGCAGAACGAGGTCATGTGCTACAACGACCCCACCATGCCCAACACCTTGTGGTACGTGGAGTACAACAAGCACCCTGCCTTGGCCAAAGACCCCCAAGCTGAAAAGGTCCATTTGGGCGGATACCCATTCTACAAAAAGTTTATCGAGTACCATAGAGCCATGTGGACCAGCAACAAGGGCTTGACCAACGCGCACGCGTACGCGTCGTCACCCGAGACCTGGCCGTTGACGCTCCAGGGCATCAACTTCTACACCAACAACCCCAACGGGCTGGCGCTCGTTTCGGAGGGCAGCCACATCTTCCTCTTGGGCAACATTGCCATCTACGCCCTCACGCTCTTGGCCATTGTGCTCATCGGCGTGAAGCAGGTGTTGCATTTCATCAACTACTTGAACCCGTTCTCGCTTGTCAACGAGACGGCGGACGTGGCGATGTTCTACCGGACCACGCTCGAGGGCATTATTGGGTTTTTCTTCCACTACACGCCGTACTTCTACATGGAGAGACAGCGGTTCCTCCACCACTACTTGGGAGCGCTCTTCATCGGCATCACGTTGATCGCATACTTTGTGGAGTACCAGACGTCGCGCCGCAAGTACGTGGGCTACATGTTCATGGTGAGCATCGTGTGGATGAGCGTTTGGACGTTTGTGCGGTACATGCCGTTGGTGTACGGCACGCCGTGGACACGCGAGAGCTGCGAGCAGTCCAAGATCTTCAGCGACTGGAACTACGACTGCTTGTCGTACCCTGCGTAAAATGTACAGTATAAAATAGTATCATTATGCATTATCTATAGCCTATACACTGCTCTTGGTCTGCGAGATGCCGTCGGCCACCTCCAAGATGAGCGACTCGCACATCTGGAGGAGCTGGTCCTTCTCCTTGATCTTGTCTATGCGTTCCTGCTCCACTTGCTGGAGCTCTTGGGAAATCGTCTGGATAAGCTCCAACTGGCTCTTCTCCGACACCCCGATGCCCGGGAGCGAGTCGATGAGCATGGTGATCTGGCGCGACTTGAGCACGATGTCGGTGGCCAACTCGTTGAGGGTGTTGTCGAAGTCGGCCTGCGGAGGCTCGCTCTGGGCCGCCAAGTTGGTGACGGAGCGCGGGTCGGCGTCCAACTGGCCGGCGCCGCTGGAGTTGTTGACGTAGTTGACGGTGGCGTCCATCTGGGCCACGAGCTGGTCCACGCACACCTGGAGCTGGGTGAGTCGGTCGGCCATGAGTTCGCACCTTTCCAGTTCGCTCACTAGAGTTCGCTCGCACTAGCCAGTTCGCACTTCGCACTAGTCACTTGACCTTATCTGACGTTATAGAAAGAATGGACCCCCAGTGGCAGAAGGACCTGGACGCCGCCCGCTGCCCGCTCTGCTCGGCCGAGTTCTCCATCTTCGTGCGCCGCCACCACTGCCGCAAATGTGGCCGTGTGGTGTGTGGCTCGTGCTGCACCTTCGCCCACTACATCCCCACCACCACCGTGGTGCTGCCCACGGGACCGCTGCGGGCCCACCAGTCGCAGGCGTACCTCACGTGCACGCCGTGCGCCGAGGAGATCGCCGCCATCCGCCGGGCGCTCGCGCCGGCCTTGGACGACCACCGGTCCATCGCCCTGGCCTCCAGCACCGCCAAGTACTCGACCCGCACGTCCACACGGCGCCTCCACCTGTCGACGCACTCGCTGGTCGACGACGCCTCCGACCACAACCTCTGTCCCGTGTGCAGCGGCAACATGGTGCTGCTCTACTTGGACCTCCATAAACTGCATGCCGACGCCATCTCCACCGAGGACTTCGACCACTTCAAGGAGGACCACATCTCTTCGTGCTTGACGGCGTACGACTTTGCCGAGACCCACGCCCGCAGCAGCGCCTCGCACCCGCGCAACAAGATGTTGGTGTACAACTTGCCGCCCATTCCTAGGCCGCAGTTCGAGCCCATTCCCGGCACCTCCGTCGATACCCTCACGTCCAACACCACGGTGCGCGAGAAGGACGACGACGAAATCGACAGCGAGTGCGTCATCTGCCTCGAGGAGTTGGTGCCGGGCGATAAGGTGGGGCGGCTCGAGTGCTTATGTGTGTTCCACTACGGCTGCATCAAAGACTGGTTCAACAAGAAGGGCTACGGCGAGTGCCCCGTGCACCACTTCCAGCACTGACGGGTTACGTGTAGATTATGTGTATGTTATTTAATGAATTCATGGTATCGTTATATTTCCTCTCTATCATCGCCCCGTCTCTTGCCTCGCTTCTCGTGGATCTCCTTGACCTGCCGGATGGCCTCGGCCGTGGCCCGGTCCACATGCACATGCAACGTGTCCAACACGTCTTTGGCGGGCGAAGGGTCCTTGGGGAGTCTTTTGCCCAACACACTCTCGATCCTCAAGTACAACTCCAAGTCGTACTGGGTCACAAGAGAGATGGATCTGCCCGACTTCCCGGCACGCGCAGTTCTACCCACTCTGTGGATGTACGCCTTGGAGTCTGTGGGGATATCGTAGTTTATGACCACATCCACCGAGGGAATATCCAATCCTCTGGCAGCCACATCTGTAGCAATAAGAATGTTGGCCTTGTTGGACTTGAACTTGTTCAACGACCCCAACCGCTGGGCCTGCGAGAGCTGTCCGTGGAGCGGCACCGACGAGAACCCCAAGATTCTCGTCAATAATGCAGTTCTTTGGGCGTGGGCTACAGTTCTGGTGAACACGATGATTGATTTGCCCAAGAACTCGTTGAGCAAATGCACAAGAATCGTGTTCTTGTATCCGTCCGACACCAACATCATCGACTGCACCAAGTTGTCAGCGGTCTGGTACTTGGTCGAGACTGCCACTCTCACTGGGTTCTTTAACGAGGCCCTCTGCAACTTGGCGATCTTGTTGGTCATGGTGGCAGAGAACAAGTATGTAGTTCTCTCGATAGGAATCACCTTCAAGATCTTGTCAAGAGCAGGACCGAAATCCATGTCCAATAATCTATCGGCTTCGTCCATCACCAAATACTTCAAATTCTTCAAAGAGAAGCCCTTGGTGTGCTCCAAGTGGTCCATGATTCTACCGGGGGTAGCCACAATGATGTGGGGCTTGCGCATCAAGTCACGGGCCTGGTCCATCATGTCCATGCCTCCCACAATACACACAGACCTCAAGCCCATCAGAGCGCCCAAGGCATCAAAAGTCTCTTTGATTTGGAACGCCAATTCTCTGGTGGGCGCCAAAACTAAGCCAAAGTACGCAGCCTTGGCGTGCCATAACGCCTGGAGAATCGGGATGGCGAAGGCGGCGGTTTTACCAGAACCGGTCTGGGCCAATCCAATGATGTCTTTTCCTTCAAGAGCATGAGGAATGGCCTCAGCTTGGATAGGGGTGGGCTTGGTAAACTTCATCTGCTGAATTGACTCGAGGAGGTCGGGAATCAAGTCCAACTGGCTGAAAGTGTCGAATTTGACGGCATCGCTATCGACCACTTCAAAGCCCTCTGGTTCTTCGGGAGTGGCCTCCGGTTTTGGAGCCTCCTCGGGAGCCTTTTTGGCAGCCAGCTTCTTCAAGGCGTTTCTCTTGATCTTCTCGGCCAAAGCCTTGGTGTCGTTCTTACTCGAAGATTTTTTCGTGATTTTGGAGCTCATCGACAGTAGTAAATTTATGCGATGAGGTAAATTTTCAACTATGGCTAAGAGAAGACAGAAGACCAGAACCCATAAAAAAGTCACCGAGGAGGACTTGGCCAAGATCCCCAAGTCCATGGTGCTCAGACTCGGACTGTCGCTCAAGAACCATTCGTTAGGGCAATTGGTCAGAGACTTCCGGTACGTTATGCAGCCTCACACTGCCGTCAACTTGAGAGAGAGAAAACTGAACAAGTTGAAGGACTTCATCGTCATGGCTGGACCTTTGGGAGTGTCGGATGTGTTCATATTCAACCAAGCCCAAGAGACCGGCAACATTTCCTTGAGAATCGGAAAGATGCCCAGAGGCCCTACCTTGCAGTTTAAGATCAACTCATATTCTTTGATGAAAGACGTCAAGAAAATCTTGAAACACCCCAAGTCGGTGGGCAAGGACTCGACCGAGTACTTGAATCCTCCGTTGTTGGTGATGAACGGCTTTCTGACCAAACTTAACGAAGCTCAACCTCATGAAAAATTACTAGTGACAGTGTTCCAGAATTTGTTTCCTCCTATTCAGCCCCAGCTGACCAAGGTCACGGCCATAAAACGGGTGTTGATGATTAACAGAGACCCAAAGACCCATGAGATCGATATCAGACACTACGCCATAGATACAAAGATTGTAGATACTTCCAAGAACATCAAGAAGTTGATCAGCTCACACCACAACTTGAAGAAGAGCATGCCCAATTTGTCCAAGAACGATGATGTTTCGGACTTGTTGCTTGATCCATATTCCGTTGGCGGGATTACCTCCGACTCCGAAATCGAGGACGATGCTATAGTGGAAGTCAAGGAAGACGTCAAGGCTGTGGCCAAGAAAAAGCAGCAGCAGGAGGCCAGCGACATCAGAAAGAAGGCCATCAAGTTGACGGAAATCGGGCCTCGTATTAACATGACATTGATGAAGATCGAAGAGGGATTAGTGGGATCGTCCAAGACCATCTACCACTCCAACATCAAGAAATCCAAGGACGATGTCAAGTCATTGGAACAACTGCATGCACTCAAGAGGAAGATCAAGGAAGAGAGAAGGGCCAAGCAACTGGAAAACGTTGCTTCTAAGAAAGCGAAGAAGGACGAAAAGAAGGCTCGTAAGAAGGCAAAGAAGAACGACGGATCTGCACAAGATGCAGACACCGACAACAGCGACAGCGACGAGCCCGAGATCGACCCGGAGGACTACGAAAATGACTCGGACTTGTACAGCGATATAGAAAAGTAGGTTTAAATTCAATGCTATTTAGATGCTTGTTCCTGTAAGGTATTAATGATTTGCGTGATTCTGGACTGGATGTTGACGGCCTGCACGGCTTTCTCCAAGCCTTCGTTGAAGCATTTCTGGCTTTCTGTTAGCTGGTACGGTATTATGCCACCAAATTGCCGTATGGGGTCCTTGAGCGGGTCTTCCACCACTTCGACCGTTTTGCTCTCAATGGTGATTCCATCTACGCCGGAGGATACGGCCTCGTTCTTCTCGGGGTCCAGATCAGTTTTCAGCTTGGCTGCCTGTTTTTGCTTTAATCTCTGCTGCTCCAACAAATCCACCAACTCGAACGTCGAGCCGCACCGCACATTCTTGCACGCTCTGTTGCCGCTCAAGTCGAAATCCTTCGGCCCATAATTGCTGGCGTTGTTGAAATTGGCTCGGCTCAAATTGACGAACCCATCGATAAAGCTGTCCCGCAACCCGCCGTTCACCGCCCGCTCGTACTGGTCTACGAGACCAAGCAACTCCTCTGTGAGGGCGTCGACGTCGTGCCCCTCGGTCGAAGGTCCATTGGGCTTATCGGAAACCATAAAGTGAAAAATCAATTCTCAATAAATAATCATTAGTCTACTCTACACTTTATAGATTCTTTTCAACCGAAGAAACTCGGTTCTTGGAAGCAAGTCGTTGAACCCGTACTCGCCCGCAATGGACTTACTCGAGATGAGCTTGCGTTCTTCCTCGGATCGGGCCCGGTCTCTCATCTGCTTTCCAAATTTCCACACACTGTATATCAACTCTTCTTCGCCAATGACAGCCGGCGGCTTAGCCGTGTACATCAACACTGCGAGGTCGTGCAACATGGCGGCGGTGAGCCCCCACACGTCGTAGATCTTCTCGTTGGTTTCGGAGCTGCGTCTGGTGCCCAAACGGCCCCATTCAGAAAGTTTGGCCTTTTTGGCCGAGGTTTGCTTGTCGGCGTTCGCCGTTTCCCGCTCGAGCTCCTCCAAGTCCTCTTCAGACACGTCGGTCTCCGAGAGGTCGCGGATGTCCTTGAGCCACTCGGCCTCGTTGGGCACCATCTGGGGAAAACAGTACGATCTCATAAAATGAGGTATCCCGCCCCATTTCATGTGGAACGACTGTCTGTCGGTGCTCTCGAGCGGCTCCTCCTCGACCACCGGATAGAGGAAGTCCTTGAGCGGGCAGCTGAACACATCGGAGCTCTCGCCAGGATTCAAGTTCACCTTGAGGTTCTGGATGAGATCCTTTTCCGAGAGCTTGTCGCTGAACTTCATGAACCCGACACACGGGCGCACGGCCGAAAAGGTCCGCGAGAGGTAGCTGGGGAGCACGTTGAGGTGCTCGATGGTGAAGCCGTAGTTCTGCGATAAATGGTCGTTGGAGCTGGAGAGGCCGATCTCCTCCTCCATCTCTCTGCGGGCGGTCTGCCACTCCGATTCCAAGCCCGTGTCGGACTTGCCGCCCGGGAGCGAGATGTGGCCGGGGAAACTTCTCAATTTCGACAGTCTCTTGGTCAAAACCACCCGGATCTCGCCCAAGCGGCCGATGAAAAGCAAGATAAACACGGCTGCCCGCCGAGAAACCGGGAGCCGGTGCCAGATCGAGTGCGGCAGCAGCTGGTAGAACCCGAACTTGAAGTTTGCGATCCGAGAAAGGGCCTCTTCAGACATGGACGAATTGTGGAGATGTGCGATCGTGAAATTTAACCTGCGTATGTTAACCTAAACTCTATAAATTACTCCAACAAAGCAGGGAACTCGTTAATGTCGGCGTTTTTGTAAATGACCTTGTAGGTGGCCTCGAAAAGAGGGAACTCTTTCTGCAATTGGAAGTTTTCCAAAAGAATATGCACCTCTTTGGCCGTCAAGATTCCCTGCGAAGACTGGCCGTTAAGCAACGTCTTCTCGGCCTCCCACGCACTGACGTTGTGCTCGATCATGTATCTGGCGACCTTAACGTTTCTGCCTCCGGCGCAGGTGGTGATGAGGTCGGCCACACCGGCACTTTCCTCGGTGAAGGTGGTGGGGTTGGGCGGGCTGTTGGCCTTGATGCCGAATTTCTTGTAGTACGAGGCGAACTTGATGGTCTCCTTGATGCCGATTCTCATGACGGCGGCCTTGGCGTTGTCGCCCCAGCCGGCGCCCTCGACGAAGCCGGCAGCGCAGGCCACCACGTTCTTCAAGGCGCCCGCGATCGAGGTGCCCACCACGTCGTCGATCACGTTGACGTGGAAGTACGTTCTGTGGAACGCCTGTCTCAAGATGTACTCGTCGATGTCCTTGCCCTCACCTCTGAAATCGTGGGGCACGCAGTAGGCGATGGAGGTCTCGGACCATCTCTCTCTGGCGACTTCGTTGGCAATGTTGGCGCCCGACAACACTCCACAGTAGATGCCCAAGTCGTCGGTGATGGACTGTGACAACAATTTGCACCCTTCGGTGCCGACATGCAAGCCCTTGAGGCACGAGATGGCCCTCACGGTGGGCTTGACGTTGCCCGCCAATTGCTTGCACACACGGGGGAGAAACTGGTGGGGGATGTTGAACACCAACAAGTCGGCGTCCTTGACGGTGGAAACAATGTCTGGGTTGGCGACCAAGTTTTCGGGTAACTTGACACCTGGAAGATACTTGACATTTTCATGTTCGGAGTTGATGATGTCGGTCAACTTGCGGCCGTCGATGTCCTCCTGGAACACCCACATGTTGACGTCCCGCTGGAAGATTTGGGGCTTCTCGCTGGTGTTCTCAGCGACGATTTTGGCAACGGCAGTGCCCCAGTTTCCCGAGCCGATAATGGCAATACGGAAAGGCGAGGCGATCTTGTAGGGAGTAGTAGTCATTTTCAATGTTCTCAACTGAATAAGCAGTGACTTGAAATAATTGTAGAGCGTAATCTTGGGGTTTTAAATGTTGAAAATTACCGGAACTCGTCGTGTGGATTCGGTCGCGATGATGTCACCTGAATTCACCTAGACCTGCCCTCGGCCGCGCCCTCGGAAGTGCGCCAATTGTTCCGCTCGTATTTTAGGTATCGGAGTAGCCCAACAAAATCATCGGGTGATGACTAGGAGATGGGGACCTGACGGCTGTGGCGGGCGCCGGCTCGCCATGCGCGCGTTGTCTACGGTTCAACAGCCGTTAAATCTATCAAGCTATGTCCTCTGCTACATAGGAAAAACCTCATTTAAAATCCGGAACTCACCAGACCGTTGCGATTCTTCTAAAAAAAGAAACACGATGATATCATGGACCTTCCTAAACCGCCAAAGTTTTTCCGAATCCACCTAAATTCATGGAATGCATTACAACAACTTGCATGAACCGGTGTAGCACCAAAAAATTCTAATCAATTGCTGTGGGATCGCCGTTTCCTAATGGGTCGAGGCCTCACCTGAAGTCATCATCATGTCTGTAGTCATCGTAGATCTCCTGCCACGCCAGGTTGGCAAAGATGTTCGGCCGCTGACGCTGCTTGGGGGGAAGCCAGTCGTCAGGGTCCTCCAACCAGTTATTGTTCTGCACCTGACCGCCGCTGATCACCTTAGCGGCCTGGAGGGGCTCCGAGATATCCGCCAATGCCCCATCCGCAATGTGCGCAAGTGGGTCCGGCAACCGGTTGATCTGGTCGGGCGTGGGCTGCTGCGGTTGGGGGATGCGGTCGAAATGTGTCGACGGAGAGAGCCCAAACAGCGTGGCCTCATGCTCAGGTTGATGGTAGTTGGGTGTCTGCTCTCTGGCGTCCTTGAGCGGGTCAGGGAGATGCTGTTTGATGTCTGCGAGCTCTCGCTCTCTGATGTCCTGGCCCGATTCCTTATCGACAAGCTTATCGCCCTCGGCGTTAAGTTCCACGGACCGGTTGGAGATCGAGCCCATGAGCTTGAGGAAGTTCGAGTTCTGGAACTTCTCGGACGTGGCTTCCTCCTTGGTCGACGTAAGCATCGAATCGTGGATCTTCTGCGCCGTCTTAGCGAACTCTTCCTTTTCGGCCTCGTTGCCCTGCATCTCCTGCTCGATCTGGGCAAACTGGTCCTCAAACTGCTTGTGCTGGTCCTCTATCTTGTGCACCTCCTGGTGCTCCGTCATGTTGGCCAGCACGGGGCCGTTCATGGAGTTGAGCTGGTTCATGTGCGCCATCCCCATATTCATGCCCATGGGCCGCATTTGGGTCATGTGCTGGCCGGCGTACTGTGCCGTGTGCTGGCTCTGGTGCTGCTGCTGCATGTGGCGCGGCGCCTGTTGCATGAACTGGTGCTGCCAGTCGTTGTTCTGGAGCGACATGTTTGAAAAATCGTTCACCCATTTCTGGCCGCCGTGCTGCTGCATGTTCTGGTTCAGGTGCATCTGCGGCTGCGCCGACTGCTGGTGCATGGGCACCTGCGGCGTGAACTGGGCAAACTGGTTGCCGCTGAAAGCGTTGAATTCCTGGTTGAGGTTCTGGTCCACCGCCACATTTCGGAACTGGTTTTGCTGCTGTCCCGGCCGGTTGTTCTGGTGTTGGAGCGAGTTGTCGCGCTGCGAGTACTTCGACAAGTTGGTCAAAGCGTTGGAGGGTCCACAGCTGGCGTCCATGATGAGTGATGAGAAATCTGGGGAATCCCTCGGTAAGTGCGAACGTGAAAATGCACTGCCTAATCAGGTCCATCGGTGCGACTCACAGGGCCATTGGCGCGAACTGCAGGTCCATCGGTGCTACACTAGGCGAAACCATTATTCATTACTACAATTTGATAAAGTCGTCGCTTTCGTAAAGCTCACTGTAGGCGTCCCCTAAGAACTCGTGTAGGTTCGAGGTCTGGAGCGCCCGGCCGTATTTTCGGAACGCCTTGTTTGCAGCCACTCTCACTATGGTGCTAGCAGCGTAGCTCGAAAGAACGAGCGATTCGTCTAGCGAAATCTTGTCGCCGTCGGTGGTCCAAAGACCGTCCTGGTAGTTGTAGGCCCAGTTGGTGAAAGTGGCAAGCGCGCCGGCGAGCGAATCGCCCTGTCCGCCCACCCGTTTGTTGGAGCCCTTCATGGTGTTGAGCAAGTAAGCATCACCTCTAACAATAAATTCCGGGTTGCCCTTGCGGACGACCGTGATGCCGCCGAGCTTCTTGGAAAACTCAATGGTGGTGTCGAGGATCTTATCTGTGCTCTGCTCCTTCAATAGCGATGGAAGCCCGAGTTTCTTGCCAATTCTCTCGAACTCAATTAAGTTGGGTGTAACCGTAGCCTTGGGGTAGTTTTTGATGATCGACGGATCGAGCGCCACGATGAACAACGCATCGGCGTCGAGGATCATGGGCTTGTTGAGCACCTTGATCTGCTCGATGATCTTGATCAACGTTTTGGCCATAAGCAAGTCTCTGCCCAAACCCGGTCCGAGAATCACCAAATCCAAGCGGTTTAAAATGGCCACCACTTTGGGCAACACCTGCTGCTCGATGAACAGGTCGAGCTTCTTGTAGTCCTTGCGGATCACCTCTTCCAACAGCAGATGGCGGAGCGACTCCCAATCGGAGTCTGAAAAAAATGGCCTTATCTCTGGATTGCTCAATTCATAAAGATAAGGGTGCACCATCAAGTCTGCGGAGTACAGCTTGATGACGGGCAGCGCCAACTTCTCGCACACCACATGGGTCAAGTCGCTGCCACACAAGGCGGCCGAGTGGGCAGCAAAAAATGGGGCCCCGGTGAAATCTTCACAGCCGCCAATTACGCCGATTTTACCGGCCTGGCCCTTGTAAAAATGGGGAAGCAACGGCTGGACCAAGTTCTTGGATAACTTGAGCAACTCTTTCTGGGTTTTTCCTTTTAGCATGGTGGGTTGATAATACTGATGCAATTGTTTCCCTGCACACAGGCTACACACTTTTGTCACAGCAAATGAGAATCGACTTTTCACCACTATGTTTAGAACCACCGTTATTCCTAGATTGACCAATGCCAAGTTTTTGGCGCCAATGACCTTGGCCGCCGGCACCTTGGCCTACTACCACGCCACCAACTCGGCGGTTTACAATGAGACCGGCAAAACCTTCACCAACCCCAACGAATGGGTGGATCTCAAGTTGCTCAGATCGGAAGACGTTTCCCACGACTCCAAGCTGTTGGTGTTCGAGTTGGCCGACAAGCAGGACGTTTCCGGGTTGATCACCGCCTCGTGTCTCATGACCAAGTTTGTCACTGCTAAGGGCAATAACGTCATCAGACCATACACTCCGGTGTCTGACGTCGACGCCAAGGGCGAGATCGAGTTTGTGGTCAAGAAGTACGAGGGCGGCAAGATGTCCAGCCACATCCACGACCTCAAGCCCAACGACACCTTGTCGTTCAAGGGCCCCATCATCAAGTGGAAGTGGGAGCCCAACCAGTACAAGTCCATTGCCTTGGTCGGAGGCGGCTCCGGTATCACCCCCTTGTACCAGTTGATCCACGAGATTACCAAAAACCCCGAGGACAAGACCCAGGTCCAGTTGTTCTACGGATCTCTCACCGAGCAAGACATCTTGTTGAAGAAGGAACTTGACTCCATTGCCGAAAAGCACAAGGACCAGGTCAACGTGGTGTATTTCCTCGACAAGGCCCCTGAGGGCTGGAGTGGCGAGACCGGCTACATCAGCAAGGAGTTCTTGGCCAAGCACTTGCCTCCTCCTTCCAAGGACTCCAAAGTGTTTGTTTGCGGCCCCCCACCTTTGTACAAGGCCCTCTCTGGTATGAAAAACTCGCCCACCGACCAGGGCGAGGTCAGCGGTGTGTTGGCTGAATTGGGCTACACCAAGGAGCACGTCTACAAGTTCTAAATATATTTATACGTCAATAAATTTTTATCTTGGTCGCGATGGTTCGAATAGCAGTAGAGGGCTGCTGCCACGGCTCTTTGAACGCCATCTACCGCAGTCTCCCGGCGGCCACCGAGTTGTTGGTGATCTGCGGCGATTTCCAGGCCATTCGGAACGAAACTGACCTCGAAACTATCGCAGTTCCCCGGAAGTATCTCCAGCTTGGAGACTTTCATGAATACTACAGTGGCCGCAAAAAGGCCCCAGTTTTGACGCTATTTATTGGCGGCAACCACGAGTGCTCGCTGTACCTCAAGGAACTACGGTACGGCGGCTGGGTGGCCCCCAACATCTTCTATCTCGGCGAATTTGGCCTGGTGGTGTTCCAGGGCTTGAGGTTTTCGGGCCTCAGCGGCATCTGGAACGATCTCTCGTTCAAACACAACAGTCTCGGGGGCGAGGAGACGCTCCCTTACCGCAGCGACACTTTGCGGTCCATCTACCATGTAAAGCCCAAGAACTTCTTGAAGATGTACTTGATGAAGTCGGACGACGACATCGACGTGGGCTTGAGCCACGACTGGCCCCAGTACATATATAACCATGGCAACCTCCAGAAACTTCTCAGCGACAAAAAGTGGTTTCGGGAAGATGCAAAGTCGGGAAAGTTGGGCAGCCCGGTAGCCAGAATTCTCCTCGAGCACCTCCAGCCCAAACACTGGTTCTCGAGCCATCTACACGTTAAGTTCGAGGCCACGTATACGCACACGGGGACGGAGTCCGACGAGCCGTTGAACTCGGACGAAATCCTGTTGGACATGGACAGTCCTGAGCCTGCCAAAAAAAAGCATAGAGTCACCGCCAAAACCACCGAGTTCCTTGCCCTAGACAAGTGCTTGCCCAAGCGCAAGTTCTTGGCAGTGCGGGAGCTCGAGCTGGACGACCGAAGGCCGGGGTTGTACTACGACCCGCGGGCCATAGCCATCAACAAGGTGGTGGAAGAATATATAGACGCCAATGCTGCAGCATGGAAGAGCTTGAAATTCGACGACTTCATGAGCTTACCCAAGAGCACCAAGATCAACAGGTTGATCTCCGATTTAAATGGACGAATTGATGAAGAGCTTAAAACGCTCTCAACTCTACCGCCCAACGATTTGCAAATTCCCAAGAATTTCGAAGTCATTGCACCGGTGCGTGGCACGAGAAACGTCCCCTTGAAGTACTGGGACAATAACCAAACTAAACAATACTGCCAAAAATTTGGAATTGTTTACAAGTCTTTATCCAAGTAGCATATTTTGCAATAAATAGAAATATGAAAATAATTATTAATCAATATTTAAACAATTATGATAGACACTAAGCCTCAGCTGTTTGGGACTCCTAAACGAGTTGAACTGTTCAGGGTTCCCAATTTGAATTAGTTATTGATTTATTAAATACAGGAACTTTTCATCTATCTCACTAATGTCAGCATACAGACTAATCGGCCACTTTCTTAAAGAGAACGGCCACCTTGAGACGCTCAAAAAGCTCGAGCAGGAGTATGGCCACCCAATTGAGACCGAGGAGAGACATCTTCCTGGGAACGAGTCGCTTGAGCTGATAATAAACGACAGAATTCAGTTCAATGAGCTTCCGGAGTTGGAAAACCTCACGCTTCACGACCAAAATGAAGCCAACAAGCTCTTCAAGCCGTGGTCGGCGCCGTACCCAAGAAAGCTTGCTCACGAGAACAGCAAGATCGTCGACGTGGTGATCTCGGCGGCGTTTATTCCAGAGAAAAACTGGGTGGTTCTCAGTACGTCCAAACAACTGTTGGTGGTGGTGGACATCAGCAACGACAAGACAATTGTGGACGAGAAGGGCATTATTGGGAGGGTGGTTATCAAGAAGGTGATCAGCTACAAGGACGACATCTTTTTAGTGGGCATGGACGGTAAAGTGACGAAATTCCAGTTCGAAGGCTCCAGCCTCGTAAAAAAACTGCAAGCCGACCTCCACAAGCGGTTGGTGATCGACGCCAAGATAATCGAGCACAAGGGCAGGCCGCACTTGGTGTCGATTGGGTGGGACAAATTACTCAAGGTAACCGATATCGAGACCATGGAAGTGACCCAGCTGTTTGAAATATGGAAGCAGTGCAACTGCTTCGATGTGTGCGAGTACCAGGGCAAGTTATACGTGGCGATAGGCTACAATGACAGCACGTTGTTGGATGTGATCGAGGTAGATCAACAGATCAGAAGACTCTACAAGATATCGATCAACGATGCCGAATTTATGACGTCTGGGTTCTCGCCGCGGAGCATCAAGTTCAACACGGAGATCGATACCGTGCCACTTGTGGCCATCGGAACGTCGCACGAGCCGTACATGAGGCTTATACTCGTGAAGATCCATCAATTCTCCGAAGATGACATCCTCCGCAATCAGATCGTGAAAAATGTGCTAACCATGTCGCCCCAAGACAAGTTCTCGCATCCTCAGATCGAGTGGAGGGCCCACGACGCAGGGGTATGGGTGGTTGGAGAGGATGGGGTCATGAGAGGAGTGAACCTAGTGACAGGCGATGTGATCGAGGTCAAATGCCACGACGGCCGTATCAAGACGATTTTGACGGGGGTTTCCCCTGAGAAGCTTATCACGTTTGGTATTGACGGAGTTATCAAGGTCTGGCAGGCCGACTGAGGCATGTGAAAACTGTTAGTGGTCTGACCATTGCAGATGGGCGAAATTGCGCTTACACCACGGGCGCTCATCTACAGCCACAGGGCTACGGTGGAGCGGGAGTTGGCTGATCAGGAACCAATTGGCTTTTCAGCATTGAATTTAGGTTGAGCTCATCTCGAAACATCAAATCACATTCCGCCGTCTCGGGCAGACCCCATTCTGACCCGCCATGTTCAGAGGACACAGTCAGGGCAGTCAGGTACTTAATTCTGGACACTTGGGATGCTCAGGTTCACCAAAAATACCCGCTTCACCAAAAATATCCAGACGCCGGACTGCAACAAAATATTTTCAGACCCTAAATATCAGCTATTCAGTTACTTATAGTAGTAAGCGCCTAGTATAGAGGAAACCGTTAGCCGGTAAGTGTCGGGACCGCGCCAATTTTGTGGGGAATTGGCACAATTTGCATGTGGAACACATCCTCGGTTGCGCACTATATATAGTTCGACCCCAAGTATGCTCCAATCTCTGGTAGTGTAATTTTAATCTAATCTGTGCATTTATCATGTCTTTAAGCCCAGTGGAAAAAGCTGCCTCGGGAGCCTTGGCTTCGGTCATCGCCAATACCTTGGTGTACCCTCTTGATCTCTCCAAAACCTTGATCCAGACCCAGGTCCGTAAGCCTCTGCCCATGTCCCGGTCCTCCAGCATTCAAAAATCCCTTTCCATGGACAAGACGTCCAGCGACGACTCGGTGTTCGAGCAGGCAGAGCTGCCCCAGGGCGAGTTGAAATACAAGCACTCGCTCGATGTGTTGCGCCAGATCTACAAGAAGAAAGGCATTTTGGGGTGGTACCACGGATTGTTTTCGTCGATACTCGGCACGGCTGCCCAGAACTTCTCCTACTTCTACTGGTACACCATCGTCAAGCGGGTTTACGCCAACTTGTATAAGCACATTCCAAATCATAAGGCGAACACCATCACCGAATTGTTTTTGGGAGCCTTGGCTGCTGCCATTTCTCAGTTGTTCACCATGCCCATCGGTGTGGTGACCACCCAGCAGCAGACGGACAAGACCCACAAGAATTTGTACCAGACCACCAAGGAAGTTTGGGACAACGACGGTATAACTGGTTTATGGCGTGGTCTCAGAGTGTCTTTGGTGTTGTGTACCAACCCCTCCATCACCTACGGCTCGTACGAAAGATTGAAGCAGATCTTCTACGCCAACAAGACTTATTTATCTCCGCTCGAGAGTTTCTCGTTGGGAGTCATGGCCAAATCTATGGCCACTCTTGCTACGCAGCCCTTAATTGTTTCCAAAGCGATGTTGCAGAAGAAACACCATCCTAAGAAATACGACGAGAAGGGCAACGTCATTGTTGAACATGATGATGACGAAGACGAGGGCCACGATATAAAATTCGACTCTTTCACCCACGCTTTAGAGTACTTATGGGAAACAGAAAGATTCAAGGGCTTGTACAAGGGTGTGGTGCCTCAATTGATCAAAGGTGTGTTCGTCCAGGGTTTGTTATTCATGTTCAAGGACCAAATAGATTTGGTTTTCTTGCAATTGTTAAAAGCCTTGAAGCTGAAAGCTGCAAGAAGATAACTTATAGATGTAATAGATGATTTTTACGAGCTTAAATATATTTAATACATTAGAATAAATCACCAAACGTAACGGAAATACTTTTCTTTCTGCTTGTCAGTCAAGTCCAAAGCGTCAGCTTCCTTGGGCTCGTTGTCTTCAGCGGGTCCGAATAATCTGTCCCTTCTCTTGTTCTCCAAGTAACATCCCGAACCGTACACCACGATACTGACCAAAGCACCCACCGTGAATCCCAAAATAGCATGATATCCAGTATCATACGTTGGAGCCTCTTTAGCCATAAAGAACTGAGGTGCAATAATGTTGGATATACAGTATGAGGTGAAGTTAGTAGCATTGACAATCGTCTTCTTGGTTTGACCGGCGGTATTAGCAATGGACAAAGACGTCATACTGACGTAAGGTCCCCAGTAGAAGTAGAAGAAGTAGTAGGCTATCAACAAATTAATCTTCAAAGCTCTGTCTAACTTCATCATCAACACACAACAGATCAACGGAACACAACAAATGATGGCAGCCGAAATCGTTCTGTACTTCTTGGGGTAGAAGAAGGTTGGGGTAGCAATAATCCAACTACTAACAGTCATGAAGATACCAGTAGGCATACCCAATAAAACAGTACGAAGACGGGAGTAACCAAGACCAGACACAATCTGAGCAGCAAAAGTCACCAATGCACCGTTGGAGATGTTAATACACAAGGCAAAGATGGCCATGACGTAAGTCTTCCAGTCGGTGGCCGCTTCAATGATTTGGTCTTTTTTGAACTTGGTGTTTCTAGTACCGGTTCTATTTTCCTTAGTTCTGTCGACAGCAATGTACTTTTCCTTGTCTGAGAACCATCTGCACGAAATAGGGGAGTCGGGCAACACGATAATCAAGATAAACGTGAAGAACAAGGTGATGGAAGCAAACACAATGAATAACAATCTCCAATTGGCTATTTTGACATTATTAGCGTTACCCACGGCGTAAGACAAAATACCGGTGATGACCGAAGAGAAACCAGAGAACCAGATGGCGGTTCTGAAGGGCTGCTCGGCCTTGGTGTAGAACATACTGGTGATGACAGCACAAGATGGGAACAAGAACGACTCTCCCATACCCAATAAAAATCTCATGGCCGCCATGGAAGCGAAGTTGTTACCAGCAGCCATACACATCAACACGATGTTCCAGGCGATGAACGAGGCACCCATGACCTTGGCCACGGGATATCTCTGAATAATAAAATTAGCAGGAAATTCTCCAAGCAAATAACCAAAATAAAAAATGGACCCGATCCACGAGTACTCATTATTCTTCAAACTCAAATCCTTGCTCATACCGTAGACGGCAGCGTTGGAAATGATGATCTTGTCAGCAGCAGCCAAGGTAATAACGATGGTCATGATTGGCATTAACATCCAGTCAATTTTCCGTAACACCTTCTTAGCCTCTTCCTCAGTGTACCCAGCGTACTCTGGGTGGTCGAGGCAAAATTTAGCACCTTCATCCAAATCACCAGATTCCTCGGTGAGCTGGTCTTCTAACGAAGACTGGTTAATTTCAATGTAGTTCTTCTCGTTCTCATTGTCATTCTCTGGAGACGTTGATTTAACACTCTTCACCATGGCAAATTCCTAGATAATCTAAACACCCACAAGCCGGATATATATATACCCCGAACTTTTAGATAAGCCCAGACAAAAGAATAGTCAACGCAAAACATACTTGACCAAAGCGAATCATTTATCAGTGCAAAAAAATAATTTGGCAATTGTAAGCGCTTGAAGTTTCAATTTCCGCCAGAGTAAGAATTCCTTCGGAAAACGACCCCATGCATGGTTTATACAAAAATCAAGCCATTATTCTCTCTAGGGCATTATAAAAGGTTACAGTTCGTGAAGTGAATTAGTAAATATGAGTGAATCAGTAATTATCGTTGGTTGTGGAGTTATGGGCTTATCAAGCGCTCTTGAATTCGCCAAAAATGGGTTCAAAGTAACAGCTTTGGATGCTTACCCCGTTCCATCCCCTTGGTCCGCCGCTAATGACTACAACAAAATTATCAGGGCCGAATACGACGACGAGGTCTACACCAAAATGTCAATTGAAGCTTTACATTTATGGAGAGATGAGCCAATGTTCAAAGGAATCTACCACGAATGTGGAAGAATCTTGATCACTCCCGAGCTGCACCAGGGACGTAAGGACTTTGAGAAGATCAGTATAGACAACTTGCAGAAGTACGGAGAGGGCCAGAAAATTGAATACTACAAAGGTGGATCGGTTTTGGCTAAGAAATTCCACCATTTAGAATTCAACAGTGTTGCTGAGGACACCGAGTTCAAATGGAACCCAGAGAGTGGCTTGGCCCATGCTGCCAACGCCTTGAGAGCGGTTCACGGTGCTGCTGAAAAATTGGGCGTCAAGTTCATCTTTGGTGAAGCTGGCAGAGCTGTGGGTGTGAAAAAAATTAAAGGTGTTGATCATGTTGTCTGTGCCGACGGCTCTCAGTACACCGCCGATAAGATCGTTATCTCTGCTGGTGCTTCTACTGGGGGCATTGTTGATCTTAAGCAGCAACAAGCAGCTACTGGATTATTCGTTACTCACATTAAGTTGACCCCAGAAGAGTTCAAGAAGTACAGAGATATCCCCATCGTTTTCGACTCGCTCATGGGCTACTTCTTTCCTCCAGACCCAGACACCTTGTGCTTGAAAATTGCCTTGCCTGGATCCGGTGCTTCTAACTACGTCCAAGATCCATTCAATAATGGCGATACTAAATCTTTACCAAGATACAAACTACAACACCCAGAGGATACCATTCCTACTGAAGGGTGTGTACAGGCTAAACAGATCTTAGGCAGATACGTTCCCGAATTGGCTTATCACCAACTCATCGACAATAAAGCCTGTTGGATTGCCGACACTTCCGATTCCCATTTTATTATTGATAAGGTGCCTACATCCGATAAGGTGTTTGTCGTCAGCGGAGATAGCGGTCATGCGTTCAAGTTTTTGCCTAACATTGGCAAGTACGTTGTGCAGAAATTGAGAGGCACCTTGAATGAGGAGTTGAGCCAAATCTGGAGATGGAGAGAAGACGCTGAGGCATTTGATGCTACAAGTTGTTCTTGGAGGGTAGTTTCAAGCGCCCTCGATTTCTCCGAAGTTGATTGGGTGGAAGAAACCGTATCTTCAGATCGTATCGCTAAATTGTAGATACGGCGCCTACACTTGCCTTGAAATTTTTTAGTATGTATTGAATAAAATTCATCGCAAATAATCCATCAGTGGGGTAGCGGAGGGTGAGCGGCTCCGGTGTTTTGTTCCTTATGGGGAGTCGGCCTTAACCACTAGGTATTTGTTAACGGAATTTCACTGTCCCAAAGCGGAAGTTTCATTGATACGAGAGCGCTTGGAACTTCCTCGCATTCTGCGATCGGGCCTCAACAAGCGTTCATGGCCAACTCCACAAAATTATATCAATCAGCAGAATCCCCGGTTTACGGTATTGGAGATCATGACTGTCGATAACCGTATCAAGATCGCTATTGATCGTGGTGGAACTTTCACCGATGTGTTGGCCATTATACCTGGACAAGAAGATTACGTTTTTAAGCTTTTATCGGTAGATCCTTCCAACTACAAAGATGCAAACATCGAAGGTATCAGAAGAGTTTTGGAATACGTCCATAAAATCAAAATCCCAAGAGGTGTGCCTTTGGACACTTCGAGTATTGAAAGTATCAGACTTGGAACCACCGTCGCAACCAACGCCTTGTTGGAGAGAAAGGGTGTGGACACCGCCTTGGTGACCACCGAAGGATTCAAGGACATTCTTCACATTGGAAACCAAGCTCGTCCAGATTTGTTCGCTTTGAACATCGTCAAGCCGGAGGTTTTATACAAGCAGGTCATCGAGGTGGAAGAGAGGGTCACGTTACCTGCTTTCACGGAAGACGCTAAAGGATACGATGCCTACGACTTGATCAACGACAAAGACTACGTTTTGGGCTCGACCAAGGAAGTGGTTCAAATCGTCAAGCCGTTGAACGTCGAGAAAACCAAACTGCAATTGCTCAAATTGAAGGAGGCCGGCATCAGATCGGTGGCAGTCGTGCTTATCCACGGCTACAACTACAAGGACCACGAGTTGGCCATTGGAAAATTGGCCCAAGAGTTGGGCTTCGAAAACGTCACCTTGTCTCACGAAGTGTTGCCAATGATCAAGGCCGTCAACAGAGGTCAGTCCGCCTGCATCGATGCTTATCTTACTCCGATTGTGCAGGAGTACATCAAGGGCTTGGTCAGCGGATTCGAGTCTGATTTCGAAAAACACACCAGAGTCGAGTTCATGATGTCCGACGGTGGGCTCTGTGACTACAAGAAATTCACTGGGTTGAAGTCCTTGTTGTCTGGTCCCGCTGGTGGTGTCGTTGGTCAAGCGTTGAGTTGTTTCGACCCCGAGGAAGGTACCCACACCATTGGGTTCGACATGGGTGGAACGTCTACTGATGTGTCTAGATACGCTGGTCAGTTCGAGCACGTCTTCGAGACCACGACCGCTGGTATTAAATTGGCTGCTCCACAGCTTGATATCAACACCGTTGCTGCAGGTGGTGGTTCGATTTTGTCCTACAAGAATGGAATCTACTTGGTCGGTCCCGAGAGTTCTTCTGCCCACCCAGGTCCAGTTTGTTACCGGAAAAATGGTCAAAACTTGACTGTGACCGATGCAAACTTGATGTGTGGCAGAATCTTACCCGAATTTTTCCCCAAGATTTTTGGTCCCAACGAAAACGAAGCTTTGGACAAAGAAAGTGTCATCAAGAAGTTTGAGGAGTTGGCCACCCAGATCAACGCCGACCACCCAGATGCTCCTCCAAAATCTGCTTATGAAGTTGCTCTTGGGTTCTTGGAGGTTGCCAACGTCGCCATGGCCAAGCCTATCAGACAATTGACGGAAAACAAGGGTTATGATGTCACAAAACACAACTTGGCATCCTTTGGTGGTGCTGGTGGTCAACACGCCACCTCATTAGCCAAGGTCTTGAAGATGAAGAGAGTCGTCATCCATAAATATTCTTCTATCTTGTCTGCCTACGGTATTGCCTTGGCCGATATCGTCCACGAAGCACAGGAACCTACTCTTGTACTTTACAACCAGGACAACAAGGGACAATTGCTCGACTCTTGCGAGCCCTTGAAGCTGAAGGTCCAGAAGGAATTGCAAGACCAGGGTGTTACTGACATCAACTTTGAACTTTACTTCAATATGGGATACAAAGGTTCAGACTCCAAGTTGATGATCAAGCAAGATGCTTCCAAGGATTTCTTGACCTCCTTCTACGATGCTCATCAAAGAGAATTCTCCTTCAATGACATGAAAAGAGAAGTGTATGTCAGTGACATCAGAGTCAGAGGAAGCGGTAACGTCAACAAGATCACCGAAAGATCTCCTTTCAAAGACTTGGCTAGCGTTACCAAGGCCCCAGTCCCTGCTGGCTTGGAAAAGACTGTGTCTCCTGTGTACTTTGAAGACGGTTTCCAAGATGCAAAAATATACTTGATCAAGGACTTGCCTATCGGTGCCCAAATCAAGGGACCTGCCATGGTTCTTGATGCTACACAGACTATTTTGGTGGAACCAGCTTCCACCTTGGTCGTGTTGCCCAGACATGTCATCATCGATTTGGAGGAGACTTCCGGTACTACTGCTATTTCTTCTTCGGTGGTTGACCCAGTTCAGCTTTCCATCTTCTCCCACAGATTCATGTCCATTGCGGAGTCCATGTGTACTACGTTGCAGAAGATTGCTGTTTCTGCCAACATCAAGGAAAGAATGGATTTCAGTTGTGCATTGTTTGATGAACAAGGTAACTTGGTCGCCAATGCTCCTGCTGTCCCAGTTCACTTGAGTGCCATGTCGTTTGCTGTGAAGTGGCAAATCAACCACTGGGGTGCTGATATCAAAGAAGGTGACATCTTGGCTACCAACCACCCTAAAGCCATGGGAACCCATTTACCTGATATCACTATCATTTCTCCAGTGTTTGTGGATGGCATTATCAGATTCTACTTGGGATCCAGAGCTCATCATGCAGAGATTGGTGGAACTGTCGCTGGATCCATGGACTCTTCTGCCACTAACCTTGACCAAGAAGGTGCTAAATTCATGGCCTGGAAAGTGGTTGAAAACGGAGTATTTGATGACGCAGGGGTACAGAAATTCTTTGTCAACGAGTTGGAGAAGCTTCCAGGAGTCTCTCCTTCGAGAAAGGTTTCTGACAATGTTACTGACATGAAGGCTGCCATTGCTGCTAACCAGAAGGGTATCAGTTTATTGACCGATGTGTTTAACGAGTACTCTACTGAAATTGTCTTGTTCTACATGAAGGCAATCAAGGACACCTCTGAAAACGCCGTCAGAGCGTTCTTGAAGAACTTGGCCAAGGAGAGAAAGGGCCAGCTTCCGTTGACGTCGGTTGACCAGATGGATGACGGTGCTCGTCTTCAACTTGCAATTCACATCGACGAGAAGGACGGAAGTGCCTTGTTCGACTTTACCGGCACTTCTGACGAGCTCTTCAACTGTTTCAATGCCCCATCTTCCATTACATATGCCTGTATCACATACTGTTTGAGATGCCATATTACCGATGGAGACTTGCCATTGAACGAAGGTGTGTTGAGTCCAATCAAGGTGATCATTCCCGAGAACACCATGCTTAACCCCAGTGTGACTGCTGCCGTGTCCGGTGGTAACGGTATCACCAGTCAAAAAATCACTGACACTATCTTGAAGGCATTTGGTACTGTTGCTGCATCTTACGGATGTATGAACTGTTTGTGTTTCGGACAGGGTGGACTTGACCCTGCTACCGGAAAGATGGTTCCTGGTTTCGGTTTCTGTGAGACCATTGGTGGTGGATCAGGTGCTGGTAATGGATTCAACGGTTTCAGTGGAACCCAATGCCATATGACCAACACATTGATGACTGACCCCGAGGTGCTTGAACAGAGATACCCTGTACTCTTGAAGCAGTTCAGCGTGCGTGAGGGAAGTGCTGGTCAGGGTAAGTGGAATGGAGGTGAAGGGTTGATCAGAGAATTGGAATTCACGTCGCCCTGTCATGCTTCCATTTTGACCCAGAGAAGAGTGTTTGCTCCATACGGTATGGCCGGTGGTGGTGAGGGTGGCAGAGGTGTCAACCAGTTGGGCAGAGTCGACAAAGATGGCAAGACCATCCACTGGAAATATCTCGGTCCAACTGCAGAGATTGAGCTTAATATCGGAGATATTATAAAAATTTCTACACCTGGTGGAGGAGGCTACGGAGTCGCTGACGAAACCACTGCCAACATCCAGAGCTCCGGAAAGGCCCACGTGGCAGTTGCTGGCGGTAGTTACGGCCAATTCAAGGAAGCCATGAACAGTTCTCAGTGAAGATCGTCTGGCGATAAACTTTTTAATAAGCGAACCTAAATAGGTAGATAAGAAATCTTAATCAAATAAGTCGATTATAGCGAGATAGCGGGCCCCATTGTAGAGTAGGCCCCACCCACCAGGATGTTTACGTCGCACACGACTCCGGGTTCTAGATAATGTGGGAGGGGAGAAAACGCTCATTATTGAACATGACTACTGTGAAGAAGAGAAGACTGAATTTGGCCAGAACCAGACTGGGATGTGCAAGCTGCAAGATACGCAAGAAGAAGTGCGACGAGATGAAGCCGCGGTGTAGCGCTTGTGTTCGTCTCAACACCGACTGCTCTTATCTGGTGAAGCTCAACTGGTTGACTTGTAATCAAAAAGTGTTGGTTGGAGAGATTCTCGAGGCCTCCCAATACACCGAGAACTATCACTTCTTGATCAGCAACCCCCATGACATCCAGCTCTACATGTACTTGCAGGGGACGATCGAGTTTCTCGATCCGTCCAAGCAAATCATGAAAAACCGGGGAATCCACCGAAACCGGGTTTCCACCGAGAGCGTACTCGACTTGGACATCGAGAGCAAGCTCTTCGAGTACTACGTCGAGGTGATCAGCAAGAAGAAGGTGTTTTCGGACTCGGAGTTGAACGAGTTCAGATCAATCATTATTCCGGGGTGCATAACCAGCCCTTCGTTATTCCACTCGATCATGGCGTTCTCTGCCAGCGACATTCTTCGCCAGGACCTCAACAAGTTCAACTACTACTCGGCGTTGATCACCAAGTACAAGAACGAGGCCATCAACCTCATGTACAATCTTTTGGACAATCCAGACATCAAGTGTATGAAGGCCATTGTCATCACTTTACTTGTGTTGTGCTCCCTTGAAATCGGGGAGAAGGGCAATGATTCGTGGGTCAGCTTCTTGAAGGAGGCGTGCATGATCATGGAGTCGCTCCCAGAGGAGAAGATCTTGCTGTCGGAGGACCTTTTGTTTGGGTATCGGTATTTTGCTCTACGGTACATTTTGCTATTAACGACGTTCAGTCGGAAACAGTTTATCCAGTTCACGACGCAGACGCCGTTCAGCCTCATTGCCGAGTTCTTCAAGAGCGACGATGTCGACTACATGTTCGGGTGCTCTCCACACCTCTTGAAAATGGTGCATGGGATCACGGTGCTCAAAAATAAGGTGGAGCGGTTTAACAGCCCGGAAGTGGTGACAGAGATCAAGCAGCTCTACCTGGAGCTCAAGAACTTGAAGCAGAACAACAAGGAGGGCCAGCGGCTCGCCAATTGCTCGCGCATATACTACAACACCACCATTCTCTATTTCATCAACTGTTTTAACCAGTACGTGGACATCAAAATCGACACCAGCCACATGATCGACGAGTGTCTCCACATCTTCTACGACATGTTCACCGACAACCAGACCCACAGCTTGTTCCCCACATGGTCGCTTTTCATCATCGCCGTTAGCAACATAAACGACGACACCGAAAAGTTTCGGGTCAAGGTATTGGATATCTTTGACCACATGGAGGTTCTTTGGCCGCTTGGGTCTGTGACCATCATCCGCAACACCGTGGAGCTCATCTGGAAGAACATCGACCTCAATCTGGACGACACCAACCGTGACGACCCGGACTGGCGGGACGTGCTCAACACCATGTTCATCAAGCTACCGTTAACATAGTTGCAGTCGATTACCGGATATGGCCAGGGTTGCAGCCCTCGCGTATGAGCCGCGCTGGGTTTTCGCAGTGACCGCGAAATCACCTGACCCCGAAAAGTCGTGCGTCCCAGAAACAAATATCCTCATTGAAAAGTTTTAAAATTTTCATCTATCACTAATCATGGGTAACGGAAAACCAAGAGGATTGAACTCCGCCAGAAAGTTGAGAGTCCACCGTCGTAACAACAGATGGGCTGACCAGTCTTACAAGTCTAGATTGTTAGGAACTGCCTTCAAATCTTCTCCATTCGGTGGTTCTTCCCACGCCAAAGGTATCGTGTTGGAAAAGATCGGTATTGAGTCCAAGCAACCAAACTCTGCTATCAGAAAGTGTGTCAGAGTCCAATTAATCAAGAACGGTAAGAGAGTCACTGCTTTCGTTCCAAATGACGGTTGTTTGAACTTTGTCGACGAAAATGATGAAGTCTTGATCGCCGGTTTCGGTAGAAGAGGTAAGGCTAAGGGTGATATCCCAGGTGTCAGATTCAAGGTCGTCAAAGTGTCCGGTGTCTCCTTGTTGGCTTTGTGGAAGGAAAAGAAGGAAAAGCCAAGATCGTAATCTGTATATTTTATTAGTGCAGTAAGCATGTCATCAATACACGATAATAAGTTTATATTACATAGTTAAGTTTCTTCCCTCGATGGAAGGGCCGCTCTTCTTGGTGACCTTTTTCTTGAAGTTCATCTTTTGGTTGATTCTCTTGAATCTTTCGTCCTGTCCTCCACCGTTCATAGCTCTTTGTCTGGCCAACACCTCTCTGTCCACTCTTGGGGCGATCTTGTAGGCGGTGGTTCTGGCGGCGGGGATGGCGGCTCTGTTTCTTCTCTCGGCGCTCTCCTCGTACAAACTCTTGACCTCTTTACGGACCCTCTTAGAGGAGCTCAATTGGTTGGCGAATTTGTTCTTGTTGTACTCCTGGAACTGGATGGTCCGGTCCTTATACGAGTCGGACTTGTTCAAGATGGGGCGGGTCCAGTCGCCAATGAGCTGGTCCACGATCTTCTTCAAGTTCAACTCGGTGCGCTTGGATCTCTGGTAGAACACCAACACCTTGCCGATGCCCGACGCCACAAGGTGGTCCGTCTTGATGGGCAACGTTTCCAACGCCTGGATGAGCTCCTTCTGGATCTGGTACGCGGGCATCGAGGCGTCCGGCAATGGCTCGAGCCACAACCGCACCGCTTCAAGCAAGTTGTTGTCCAAAATCGAGATGGCCAAGTCGGCCTTGGACAACACGCTGGTCACCTCCTGCAACAACTTCAACTTCTCGGTGGCGATGAGGCCCTGCGAGTTGCGCTCGACGTCGGTGTTGGCGGCGCGGATCATTCTGTCTTTTAAGGCGTCGATGCGGTCGTCTTGCAAGCGCTCCAAGTCGTCCTCGTCGGCCTTTCGGCGCCGGGTGCTCTTGGTCTTGATGGCCAAGTCCATGCGCTCCTCCAACAACCGCCGTCTGCGCGAGTATTCGTCCTCCTCTATCTCGACCCGGACATCCTCCGTCGCCTCGACCGGCTCGTCCCGCTTGGACCGCCGGACAGTCTTCTTCTGCGTCTTGGCGCCCGCCTTCTTGTGCGGCTGCAACGAGTACACATCTTCGTCCTGGGGCGGTGGGGGCGGCGGAGCGTCGATTTGCTCGCCGATCTGCTCAGCAGACTCCTCCTGCTTCAAGTCGTTGTCAACCGCCGTCCCGCCGGCCTCCACGCCGTCGAGCGTCGTGCCCTCGTCGCCGGGCTGCTTGAAAATGTCGTCGATGTTGTCCATCTCAGTTGGTTGCGCGAGAAATTATTCATGTCTCAATACATTGGCAAGACCATCTCGCTCATCTCCAACAAGCAGCTCAGATACGTCGGCTTGCTCGACAACATCAGCGCCGAGGACGCCACCATCGCCTTGAAGTCGGTGCGTTCTTTCGGAACCGAGGGCCGATTGGCACAGGCGGGCCAGCCGCAACTCGAGGTTCCGCCCAATGCCACCGTCTACCAGGACGTGGTGTTCCGCGGCTCCGACGTCAAGGACTTGACGGTGTTGGACATTCCGCTCGACCAGGTGGTGCCGGAAATTTACACTCCTCCGCAGCCCCGCGCCCCCCCACCCCCGCCCCCGCCCCCGCCCCCGCAATAGTAGAGCGCCCGCCCCAGCGTGGGGGCCGCCAGACGGGCCCAAAACCGCCAAGGCCCGCCTATCGCTTATCAAAATCTGTGATTCACCGTGAGTC
>JAQRFW010000037.1:0-96112 GCA_039762375.1 Keqinozyma sinolaborantium | reverse complement strand
GGTCCTCTTTACAACGCCCATGGCCTGGTCCCCGCACACGCCGGGGTACACGCCGCTCCATGGGGCGGCGTCCAATGGGCTCAAATCGATCGTTGAGTTGCTCAACGACAAGGGAAAAGTGAATTTAAATGCCAAAGACCAGAACGGCTGGACCCCATTGCACCACGCAGTGGCCGAGGGTCACGGCGACGTGGCCAAGCTCCTCATCGAGCTTGGGGCTGACGTCAATGCTACAAATCAAGATAACCAAAAGCCTATTGAAGTGTGTGTAGACGCTAAGGTCAAAAAGTACGTATTTGGATAGTAATGGAGAATTGCTAAACTGTAAAACCAGGGGCTAAAATAGAAAAGTAATGAATGGCAATGAGCCTTAAACGGTATATTAAGGTCGTAAACCTTGGGTGAGCTGCAGGAAAAAGAACATTGCACCCCATGATTGCTGTCCGCGACGGTCCGGCAATTCCGGTGGTAACTTAAGATTTTTGACCGGGTTTGCTATTTACCGAAAACCCTCGCAAGTCACCCGTTCATTTATTGGTCGGAAATCTATTGCGGTAACTCAAGTGACGTTGACCTATCCTAATTAGGCCGAATTTTGGCTTTTTCTGAAAGCGAGTGAAACTTGACTTGCCGTTTTGGGCATGACAATAAACACATTCAATCGGGCCTGCACACGGGCCACTACTGCTATGAAAACCTGGAAATTAAGGGCAAGTTTATATTTGAAACTACTTTTCCTCAATTTTCTTTATCTTTATCCCCCAAATTCACCTATAATGTTAGCTATCGGAGACGTTGTCTTAAGAGCCGTAAACTTTGTTTTATTGGTGATCGCATTGGGTTTAACCGGTTCTTTGGCTGCTACTACCATCGACCAGTCCAACCCACAAGTCAATTTCGGAGTGTTTGCTGCCGCTTTCGCCCTCTTGACCTCCTCCGTCTACGGAATTTTTGCCTACTTGTTTGCTGCTTTCGCCTGGCCATTGCTTTTGGCTATCTTTGACTTGTTGAACTTGGTGTTTACTTTTGCTGCCGCCACAGCAATTGCCGCCGGCATTAGAGTCCACTCGTGCTCCAACTACGACTACGTCCAGGACAACAAAATTACCCAGGGCTCCAGCGGCCGTTGTAGAAAGGCCCAGGGTTCTACTGCCTTCCTCTACTTCTCGTTCTTCATTTTCTTGGTGTCATTTGTGTTCTCGCTCATCTCTGTCTCCAAGGGCGGCTTGTTCGGCTCGTCGTCCAAGTCTGCTCCTAGAGTTGGCGTGCCAACCATGTCGCAGGCTTAGTTTGTCTAAAATTTGTTATACCACAGTTGAGGCGAGTAAGTCGTATGTAAATTTCCATTAATATATTGTTTGACAAAAGATGCCGGCAATTCATACGACCCGCCCTCCTTGACTACCGTTTGTATTTAAATGTATTCTTATTCTGCTTCTTATGCTGCTGCTGCATTGCATTATCCCTTAATTTTTCACTGTGATGACATAATTTATTTTTTTATTATTTGAGACACCGATTGTCGATATTGCTATTATACAGATTACTCAGTCTACTTTTGGTTCGCCCTTCTCTTCTCCCGCTCGTACTCGTTCCGCTCGCGCCCCTCAACCGTAGAAATAGAATTGACAATCTTGGCCATTTTTCCGTGGTAGTCGGCGTACATCTTGACCTTCTCTTTGATCTTCTCGTTGGCCTCAAACTTGTTCTGTCTGCGGATGTCCTTGACAGTGGCCTTCTTCTCCTTCTTGAGCTGGCTCTTCATCTTGTTGATCTCATTGCGGTCCAAGTCCAAGTCGTAAGACTTCTTATCGGGGTTGAAATTCTCCTCATACTTGGGCTGGAAAGTTTTGATCGCCAATTTCCGATGCAGCTGAAGAGCAAGTGGCTTTCTCTCTTTCAAGCCGTTTGTGTGGACCCTCAAAATTTTATCTTTCAATTGTCCCGTTTTGTGCAGATTTCCTATTCCGTTGCTTAGCATAATATTGACAAACCTTAAATTTGCATCGTTTATCTCCATCAAAACTGTGTAGTCTTTCCATAAAGAATTCATCCTGTCAATAGCCCCTATCAACTTGTTCAAAACCCTAACTTTAATATGGTTTTCGCCGTTTTGGTCGAACGCCTCTCCTAGTGAAATTTGGTCCTCGTCCACCTGTTGGGGTTGGGCCTTCATTTCGGGACTCTCTAACAATATTTGTAAAAGCTTGTTGACACTGTTGACTATTTCAGGGTCGAACCGCTTGCTGATTCTTTGGTACTGCAACAACAAGTCAACAACAAATGCACTCTGAACAATCAACCTGATGTCTTTATTCTGACGGATGTCTTGGTTGATGAACACAATCAACAACTTGTTCATGAGAATGAGGTTGGGTATGATGATTAAATGGTACTTGTCAGACGTAGAGAAGAGCATTCCACTCAAAGTTAAGTACACGAGATCGGATTTCACAATGCTTTTCTGGTCTATTCTCTGCTCGATGTCTGACATCTTGCGTCTCAGCACTTCGACCAATCTCTCGTTGTACAACTCGCTGAGCTTCTTCAAGATCTTGGTAAGCTCGTTGAATTCCTTGACGTCATCGTCGTAGTTGATGATGTACTCAAATAAGATGCCCACAAAAGTGTTCATTTTATCTTTGTTTCCCTCCGCCAAGTGAGGTTTGTAATGCTTGATGATGGAGTTGATATACTCAATAGTGTCTCTGCTGGCAGCCAGCGCCTCGAACTCCTCGAGGGTTTCTGGCATTTGGACCGCTGCTGGTCTCTTTAATGTACGGCCACCGTTGACGTCACCGTCTTCCAGTGCTTCATCGGCAGAGTCCTGGGCCTCTTCTTCCTTCTCGTCTTCGCTCTCGCCCCAGAAGTCGTCCTCCATGTCGTCGCCTTGGGCGTCTCTTTCACCTTCCATTCTCTTCAATCTGTCGGCCTCGAGCTTCTTCATTCTTTCCTCGTACTCATTGACAACTTCTTCCTCTGTCTTTGTTCTGTCAGCAGGCACAGACCTTCTATCGTAGACCAATTCCCTGACTTTGGTGTCGTACTCTATTTCCTCGGGTGTCTTGGTGCTAAATGCGGGAGCTTTCTGAGTAGCGGCATTGGCGTTGATCTCGCCCATGACATCTTGGAAATCCTCGTCCAAGTCGTCGATTTCGCCTTGGGTTTTACGGAACAACTTCTGTCTCTCAGCTTTGTAGAATTTGGATTTGGCGATGACTTCCTTCATGACTTCCTGCTTGCTCTTTTTTCTTTCTGGCTGCACGGAGTCTTCGTCCACGTAGGTCATGGGGGCTTCCTCGTCTTCTTCGTCTTCGGCCAACACTTTACCGGAGTGTGTCAACTGAAAACCGCCATCAAATCCGTCATCTTCATACTCATCATCGCTCTCCAATGAGTACTTGGATTTTTTGCTGGATCTTTCTCTTTCCTTGGTGAATCTCTCCAACATCTTCTCTTCGTTCGACAACTCGCTGTTGGATTCTCCGAATCTCTTATCGACCAATCTGCTGTTTCTTCCTTTGGTCTTCCTCATCAGATCATAGGCCAACTTAAGATTTTTATTCAAAAACGAATTGGACTTGGTGGGGTTGGCGCTCTCCTTGCCAGCAGTGACAAACTTGCCTTCCTTGATCACCGTCACATCACGCTTCACTCTGTTGGTTCTGGAGTCGAATACATTGAATTTCTCTCTGATATTTCCAAGAATCTCTTTTTTGTCATCTCTTCTGGCGTCAACGGGATTTTTGCCCCTCTTGTTCTTCTTCTTGGTGTTGGTCTGGCCGATGAGCCCATTAGCCTTCAACTCGGCCTTGAGCTTCTTCAACTGAGACCCAGCCATAATATTTTTTGCGATTGAAAAAGTTGCGATGAGCGTAAATTCGTTAGCTATTAATTCTTATTTAAATCCTGTCTGTAGAATTGGTTCAACATGCCCAATACTCCAGACCGGCCCATTTTGCCTCCTACATCGTCGTCCGAATTGTTGAGGTTGTAGCTGAGGTTGTATGCAGAGTCGTCCTGGTAAAGCGAGTTCGAGTTTCCCACCGAATATGTAGACTGCAAAGGATTTCTCACATTCTTCGAAGTATCTGGCACCGAAGGATTCGACTTTCGCTTGAGCTGTTGGACACGGTCGTCGGCTTTCGTCTGGTAGCTTTCAAGGAAGTACATGTAGGATTTGATCATTTTGTCGTCTTGATAGTGACTGAAGCTTTCTGCCTCATCGCCATCATCGATATCGGAATCCCGGGACTTTCTTCTGGGACGCTTGTTCTTGCTGAGCATCATGTTCTTGTCCTTCTCTTCGAAGTTGAACATCGAGAAGTAGCAGATGTACCCCAAGCCATCAATGTGAATGGAGTAGTCCCGGAAAAAATCGATTATGGACGAAGACATGTTAGAGATCTTGAACCAGAGCAAGAAGGGCGTGAGAATCAAGCTCAAGATCTCGTTCACTATGATGATGGTTCTCAAGTTATAGAGCTGGCAATACTGGTTTTTCACCAGCTGGGTGTGCAACTTTCCGTTCCAACTGGACGGCAAGTAGTGGGTGAACTGGGCCACGTATCTCAACGACGCCTCCGGATCGTAATAGAAAGTGTTGGAGTTATTGGCCTGGAGGTTCGTGTTGTTGGTATAGTCGTTGGAGTTTGAACTGGAGGTTATGGCCCAGATCGTACCGAATATACTGATGTAGAACAAGGCTGACCGGTTCTCTGTCAACTCGAACGACCAGAAACTGTGGTCTTCGTCGTCGAGCAACAACCCGAAGATCACCAACACCGCAGTTATGGACCCCGCTACAAAATTCAGAAGGTACATCATGTTGACCACGAAAAAGTTGGCGGGAAACTGGTTGATGTAGGTGTTGGAGGGCCCCACCGCGAGCCGCAACCGTTTGTTGAAGAAGTGGGGCAACTCGTTGAACTCGCGGAGCTTCCACTCAGCGTACGGCGTGAACTGGCGCAAACTGATGATGGACGACGGGTTAGAGCGATACTCGTTGAAATACCGGAAGAAGTAGAGCAACACGAAGTATATGACGATGAAGGGGCTCAAGATGAGGTTGATGATGGCGGCCATCTTGAAGCGCTTGTTCAACTCCTGGCTCAACTGGTTGCGGTTGAAGTCCTTGAGGACCCTGGAATTGATTTGCCCATTCGGGTTGAAAATGAAGTTATTTATGCAGAGCTTCAAATTCCACTCGAGGGTCTTGGTCAACACCGACGAGCTCGACAACTCCAAGGGCCCGAGCCGCACCGACAAGTCCAACACGTTGTTGTTGATCAAGGCGACGAAGTAGTTTTCCTTGCGCATAATTCTATTAGCAATATCATGGGCATTCAAGCGGATCTTGGAGTTCAAGTCGTCGATCTTGTTGGACGACGTGAGGCTGTTGTAGTCCTTGAGGAGGATCAACTTCTCGATGATCTTGGTCCAGGAGATGGTCATGAGCTCGTCGTCGTTCTTGATCTCCACGAGCTGGATGTAGAAGTTCTGGATCTCCTTCAACTTGTAGGTGTAGTCGAAGTACAACTGCACGAGGCGCAACCCGATGTAGCCCGCAAACCCCACGAGGAGGAGCTTGACGGAGAGCGGCACCGTCCACAAGTAGTGGTGCACCACCAAGTCGCTCAAAACGATCTTGGTGTCAGTATTTGCGCTCCAGTTCTGGAACATGGCGTAGTCGATGCCCCACCGCAAGAACACCGAGAACCAGAGGATGAACACGAGGATCACGAGGTCGATGAGCCGGCTCGACACGATGTTGCGGAGGCCCTTTCCCCGGTAGTAGTAGTAGATGTCGGTGAGAAAGTCGTCCATGTTGGTGATATTGGCCCACAAGTAGAGCGCCCGCTCCTTGGGCGGGATGCGGAAGCGCGAGCGGCCCTTGGCGAACGGCGTGGGCCGCGCCCGCTTGTTGTAGAGCGGCAAGTGCTGGTTGCTGCCGTTGTTGAACACCGACGAGTTGGGAAGACTGAACTTGATGCTTTTGGCGTCGGCAGCCGCTGGCCGCGGCACGTTCCAATTGACCGACTCGTGCACCGACTCGTCCGACTCCAGGTCAGACTCCGAGTCCAAGAGCGTGTTGGCGGCGTTGACGGTGGTGTTGGCGGGAGCATTAACTGTGGTTTTGGCTGTGTTCGCAAGATTGACGAGGTTGACGGACTGAGCGTTGTCGGCGTCGTCGTCGTAGTACTGGTAGTTGTCGCTGAGCTGGTTGTAGACCGAGTGGAGGCCAAACACCCTCGAGAGGAAGGTGTCATTGGCGCTATCAGACATGATAAAGTCGCACCAAACGCTCGCTCCAGCCAAAACGCTATCTAAGAGCTACGCACTACTACGTGTCGTGTAGGGAAAAGTTTCCGGGCACGCACTACAACAGGGCCCAAGGCAAAAAAACTTTAAGATTGAGAGCCAAGACTGCATTCGCACAGCCATCAGTGTTTATTGTTTCGTGTCGTTCCTGAAATAGCGCACCAACATTCAAAATTTTCTCATAATAAGCAATCCTTCCTCTCGTTGATCCCCCGTGCCCGCCATGTCGCAAAGAGACCTCACGTTGAACTCGCCCTACAACCAGGACGAGGAGTTCAGCGACAACGAGCAGCAAAACCCCTTTATAAATCCCATCGAGGAGCAGAGCAGCGACTCCTTCGTGTCCAACCACCAGTCGTCGTCCCAGCTGGACGAGGACCAGTTCCAGTACGGTAAGCCGTTCTCCAAGTACAACGGCTACTACTCGCAAAACGGCACCAACTCCAACTTGTTGGCGCTGTCGGCCTCGTCCGACCACAACAACCTCAACGTCATAAATAACAACCTCATGTCCGACAGCCCCAACCACATCAAGTCGCCCTCCGAGTACGACCGCTACCCGTCCATCAACGGGTCCCGCGTGGTGTCATCGACGTCGTTATCCTCGCATTTCTACAACGCCGGGCAAAACTCCCACGGCAGCCCCAACGACAAATCCGACGACGGCTCGTCCATCTCCAACAAGTCGTCCAACCCCTTCATGGCCTCCACCGACTTCTCGCCGTTCGGCGGCTACCCCGCCTCCTCGTTTCCCTTGCATATCGACGAAAAAGAGGCCGACGACTACTTGCATAACCCGGACCCCATTGCCGACGCCCAGTACGACAAGAACCGCTTCCTCCACGACATCAAGTCCATGGACAAGCGGTCGCTCGGCGGCTTGGCTGCGTTCATCGTGTTGTTCATTGCCGCCATGGCCGTTTTCGTCGTGCTTCCCGTGCTTACCTACTCGGGTGTCACCGACGGCTACAAACCAGAGTCCTATGAGGTGTTGACCCACTACCAGTACCCGCTCTTGTCGGCCATCAGAACCACCTTGATCGACCCCGACACTCCCGAGGACGCCTTGACCAAGAAGGTGTCCACGGGCGAGACCTGGACCTTGACGTTTTCCGACGAGTTCAACGCCGAGGGCAGAACCTTCTACGACGGTGACGACCAGTTCTTCACCGCCCCTGACATCCACTACGATGCCACCAAGGACTTGGAGTGGTACGACCCCGACGCCTCGTCCACTGCTAACGGTACTCTCAACCTCAGAATGGACGCCTTTGAAAACCACGACTTGTTCTACAGATCCGGCATGGTCCAGAGCTGGAACAAGCTCTGTTTCACCCAGGGCATGATCGAGATCTCCGCCAGATTGCCCAACTACGGTAACGTGTCCGGATTGTGGCCTGGTTTGTGGACCATGGGTAACTTGGGTAGACCCGGTTTCTTGGCCAGTACCGAGGGGGTGTGGCCATACACCTACGAGTCCTGTGACTCCGGTATCACCGCCAACCAGTCCAGTACCGACGGTATTTCGTACTTGCCGGGCCAGAGATTGAACAGTTGTACCTGTAAAGGCGAGGACCACCCCAACCCTGGAACCGGTAGAGGTGCCCCGGAAATCGATTTGCTCGAAGGTGAGGTCGACACCGTGCTCAAGGTGGGTGTGGTGTCGCAGTCCATGCAAGTGGCGCCCTACGACATTTGGTATATGCCCAACTATGACTTTATTCGGATCTACAACCGGTCGGTGACCGTCATGAACAAGTATGCCGGAGGTCCTTTCCAACAGGCTGTGTCTGCCGTCACCACCTTGAACACCACTTGGTACGAGAGAGGTGCTGGTTTGCACAACTTCCAAACTTTTGGATATGAGTATCTCCATGATAACGAGGATGGATATTGTACGTGGTACGTGGGACAGAACCCCACCATGAGACTTGAAGCTCGGGCCCTCTCTCCTAACGGTAACATCGGCTGGAGAAGAATCTCTAAGGAACCCATGAGCATCATTATGAATCTCGGTGTGTCCAACAACTGGGCCTACATCGACTGGCCTTCGATCATATTCCCAAGTACAATGAGAGTCGACTTTGTTCGGGTGTATCAGCCAGAAGACCAAATTAATATGGGATGTGATCCGCCAGACCACCCCACTTATGACTACATTGAAAAGCATAAGAATGTTTATCTGAATGCCAACCTCACTTCATGGACCCTGGCCGGTTACTCTATGCCTAAAAACAAATTAGTCAACGGTTGCTCTTAAATTGTATAGTACATGACATCACAAATTCTTGACGATCTTGTAGGCGATTCTGGAGATCTTGACCTCTTCGATCTTCTTGGAGGTGTTGTTCACTGCAAGGGCGAACGTCTGCGCTTCTATGATGAACGGCTTGATTTCGGCTTCGAACTTTTGCCAGAACTCTTTGCTTTCCTTGTCGCCGCCTTCAAGATACTGCTCTTCCTCCTCCTCGGTCAATTCCTCCTCGGGCTTCAAGTACAAGCTGTATCTCTGGATGAGGAGGCCCCTGAGCTCCTTGATAAGCGCCGGAATCTCGGGGTTACTCAAGTGAGTAAGAGCCTTTACCTCTGGCTCGAATGGAGCGACAATCGAGTACAACTGGTTGATCTGCAAGAAGAACTTGGTGGCCACAGAGAACACGCCGGACTGATCTCCCGAGATCAAGCCCTTGATGTCGTTGACATAGGGCAAAACGAAGAACTTGAGGCTGGTTCTGAGCGGGAACAACTGGTTGAAAATTCCGTATTTCAACTCGGCCCAGCTGCCAAACTTCTGCGTCGACGCCCATACCTGAAGCTGGCCCGAGAGTTTCAATTGCGCCCAAAGCACAATGGTGTCCTCGTCATAACCACCGGTGGTTTCAAATACTTTCAAGACATTGTCTATTTTCACGACCCATTCGGTGAATGGGGAAACGTCGTTGACCTGGAAGCTCTCAGAGCTAAAGGAGTAAGTGTTTTCCACGAAGAATTGAAGTTTGTCCAACGACATTTTTGAACATTTGGGCAGGAACCCCAGCCTTTTATGGTTTTTTTCAATTCTTGTTTTACGAGGTTTTCGTATGTCCGTCCTGTATAGAGATTGCAAAAGCCGTCCTTAAGGTGGGCCATCAGGTCTCGAGTCGGGAACGATCCGTGGGCTATGGGTGTGTATTGAACGGTTCCTATATAAATAAATGCATGTAAAATTGAATAAATATCTAGATTTTCAACCCAGTTATTCTTTCTGCCAATCTCGACAAGAGCGACGAGTTGTCTGGGGTGTCCTGCTTCTTCTCCTCGGTGTGTTTTTCTGTATGTTCCTCTTGAGTGGCCTCCTTCTGTGCGTCACCGTCCTTGGAATCTAAGTTTGTAGGCTCTTTATTCTGTTCTTTCTTCTGTTCCTCCTTTTTCTGCTCTTCCTGCTCCTCCTCGAGCAACTTCTGCATCTTCTGGGTAAACTTCTCTATCTCCTCCTCTAAGTCTGCGCCGAGCTCGACTCTTCCGTGCTGCTTCAACCGCTCCAAGTCTTTTTTCCAGCCCAAGGCCTCGCAAAGCGCTTCAGCAACGCTGTCACAGTCCGACAACAACACGATGTCGTTCTTTCTCTTGTTGCTCTTGAAATCGCCTACAAGCTCCTTGTTCACCAACACTCTGGTGACTTTTCTGTCGACTTCAGTGGGAAGAGAGGCAAATGGGTACACTGTGAGCGATGTTCCGGCGACAATGGCGAGCTCCACGTCGTCGCTGTCCTGGTCCCACGTCTCAAAGAACTTCAGCGGCAAGCCTTCGCCAAAGAACACGATGTCGGGCTTGACAATGCCCTGGCACGAAGCGCAAGTAGGTATTCCACCAGACATCTGCTTTCTTACTTCAGTCACCGACATCTCTTCATTGCAGTCAATACAATGGTTGTTGGCAAACGAGCCGTGGGCCTCGATGATGTACTCGTCTCTGATTCCAGCAATCCGCTCGAGCGTGTCGATGTTCTGGGTGTAGATTCTCTTTAGCAATTTCTTGTCCTGGAGAAGTCTGACAAAATAGTGAAAAGCAGTGGGGTTGAACCGTCCAGGGTACAACTCGTCCGCCAAGGTGTAGAAGGCCTTGGGGTTCAGTCTGAAGTACTCGATGTCGAAAACCGCCTCAGCATAGGGCAAGTCGAGTTTGGCTAAATTAGAGTAAAGTCCGGTTTTGGGACTCCGAAAGTCAGGAATTCCTGCTCCTGTAGATACACCTGCGCCGTGGAAAAAGGTGACTCTTTTGCCTGAGTTGATGGCGTCCACGATCGGTTGCAAACTATCAGTAAAAGACATTGATGATATCTGGGGAAGAAATTGAGATGAGTGAAATTTGTGTGACGTAAAGATCGGATTTTTGGGTAGCGGAGTTACGAAGTGTTGGGCATAAAACTTCAAAACATCGATCACCAGTATTTAAGGTGAATCTTCGACGCCCATGTGATCGGTTGGTCTATTTGTAGATTATGCAAATTTTATTGTTTGATGATGGTTCTATTATTTATTTTATTTGATAATTCTGGCAAATATTCGCTGGAAACCACTTCTACAATGGGAATGTTCCAAAAAATCCAAAAAAATCCCAGTTCCTCCAGCAACACCCTACCATGAACACACACAACTAACATCCACCACATCGCATGTTGTGTGATTCGACCCACTGCGGTTGCTGTGGTGCTCATTTGCAGTCGTTCGCAAATTTTCTCGATTAGTCAAGATTCGCCATGAAAGTATGTGCCACCAAAGCCCGCCAGCAAGACTAACAAACAGCAAAGAATCACGGCGTTGGATCTAAAGATCCTCACCAGAGAACTCAATGACAGTGTTTTGAATTACAGGCTTCAAAATATCTACAATGTGCTAGATTCTCCCAGACACTTTTTGTTGAAGTTCAGCATTCCCGATTCCAAGAAAGTGGTGATGGTCGATCTCGGAAACAGGATCAACTTGACCGACTTCGACCGTGTGACCGACCAGACCCCCTCGAATTTTGTGACGAAGCTCCGGAAACATTTGAAGACCAGAAGAGTGTCTGGCATTAAGCAAATCGGCAACGATCGGTCGCTTGTACTTCAATTCAGTGACGGCCAGTTCTACCTCGTGTTCGAGTTCTTCAGTGCCGGTAACATCTTGTTGCTAGACGAAAACAAAAAGATCTTGATAGTCCATAGAATTTTCGACTCTCAGAACGAAACCTACAGGGTCAACGAGACCTGCCATTTATTTGACGACTCGCTATTCACCGAGACGTTCGAGTACACCCCCCTCGAGTTCTCGCCAGAGATAATCTCGAGCTGGATCACAAAGCATAAGCTGGACTTGGAGTCGAACACTTCTAAGAAGAACAAAGTATTCTCCATCCATAAACTCCTCTTCGTCAACTGTAGCCACATTCCCAGCGAGTTGATCAAGAAGAAGCTCCACGACAACGACATCAAGTATGACTCGTCGTGCTTGGCGTACGAAACTGACGACGCAAAGCTCTCGACGCTTGTGACCGTCATGTACGAGGCCCAAAAATCGTACATCCAGCTCACGAGCACCACCGAGAGCGAAGGTGTCATCTTGTTGAAGAGGAACAAACTAGCTGGCGACGACACACCTGAAGAGTTGAGGTTTCTTTATGACCAATTTCATCCTTTTGTACCCTTGTATGATACCGACACATATAAGATCGAGACTGTCCAGGGATACAACAAGACGTTGGATAAGTTCTTCTCCAACATCGAGAGCAAGAAGAACGAGCTCAACCTCGAGAACAAAAAGCAAGCGGCCATGAAGAGATTGACCAATGCTCGTGAAGAGAGAACGAAGCAGATTGACAATTTAATCCGTGAAAAGGAACTCAACGTCAAGCGGGGCGATGCCATCATTTTCCAAGCGGACCTCGTCAGCCAGTGCACCGAGTCCATTAATTTATTGATCCAGCAACAGATGGATTGGAGTAATATAGAGAACATGATTCGTCTCGAACAGTCCAATGGAAATAAAATTGCCCAGGTCATCCAGTTGCCCTTGAACTTGCTAGAGAACAAAATCAAATTGAAGCTTCTTGATTCGGACTCACTCTACGAGGTTGACGGGAAAGTTGACAGCGATGGCCTGGATAGCGATTCGTCTAGTTCAAGCGAAAGCGACAGTGATAGCGATTCTGAATCCAGCGACGACTCCGATAGTGATGAAGAGGAAAAGACTAGAAAACATCGGTTAAGCTCGAAGAATAAGCAGAAATCGAAGAAACCAGAAAGCCCAACTCTTTCTGTTTGGATCGATTTGCTGTTGTCGCCGTATGCAAATGCCAGATTATATTTTGATACCAAGAAAAACGCCGAAGTCAAACAGGCCAAGGTAGAAAAGAATACCGAGATGGCCCTTAACAATGTCGAGAGAAAGATCAATGCTGACTTGGCTAAATCGTTGAAGAATGAAAAAGAGGGATTAAGCAAAATCAGAGAGAAACATTGGTTCGAGAAGTTCTACTGGTTTCTTTCCACCGATGGTTACTTGTGTTTGAGTGGTAATGACGACCTCCAAAACGACATGATTTACTACCGTTACTTCAATGACAATGACGTTTTTGTCAGCTCTGATTTGGAAGGTTCTTTGAAAGTGTTCATCAAGAACCCATACAAGGGTCAATTAGTTGCACCTTCGACTCTTTGGCAGGCCGGTATGTTCGCCTTGAGTGGCTCCACTGCGTGGAATAATAAATCTTCTAATTCTGCATGGTGGATGCCTGGAGAAGAGATCTCGAAAAAAGACTTCGACGGCAGTCTTCTCTCTTTGGGTAAATTCGATTTCAAGGGAAAGAAGCAGTACATGCCACCTGCCCAATTAACTATGGGTGTTGCTATCTACTGGGTATGTGATGACGAGGGCTCAAAGAAGAATAGAGAAAAGCGAGAGAAAAGACAAGAGGAGTTGGGATTGGAGATTGTTACAGGCAATAAAAAGAAGGACCTCGACGAGAACGTTCTCAAGCAAATCTTATTGAAGCAGGAGAAGGAAGAAGAGGAAGACCAGGTCGATAATTCCCAAAATGCAAATGAAGAAGCAACCAAACCTGGCGATTTAGAAGAAACCAACTCGTCGCCTGAACTAGCCGATGACTTAACATCATCCCTTCCCAACCTCAACATCACTGTCAGAGGAAAGAAGTCGAAATTGAAGAAGATACAGAAGAAATATGCTGACCAGGATGAGGACGAGAGAAAGTTAAGAATGTCTGCATTAGGAACTTTGAAGCAAATCGAAGAAAACCAACAGAAACAGCAAACCAAAGATTCCGAAACGACGCCTAACCAATATGAGAACAAACAGAGACTGTTGGACAAACGTCAGAAACAAGATCAAAGAGAATTACGGAAATACATTTTGGAGCCGTTCAACCAAGAGACAAATTTTTTGGGTGAGTTCGATAATTTCTTACAGAAGCCTTCAGCAGAAGACGAGCTTGTGAGTCTTGTTCCTGTTTTTGCACCTTGGCAATCACTCTCGAAGTTCAAGTATAAAGCGAAGATTACACCTGGAAATAATAAGAAAGGGAAGTCCATGAATGAAGTTCTCGATCATTTCAACCACAGAAAACTCGACAAAGAGAAACAAGATCCCGAGTTAGATTGGCCAAATGAGAGAGAATTGATCAAGTCCTTAAAGTCGTCTGACCTTCTCGGTATAATTCCAGTTTCCAAGCTTAAAGTGGTATTACCAAGTTCGGGTTCAGGCGGTGATAATAAAGGCTCTAAGCCAAAAGGGGGCAAGTCCAACAAGTCAAAACGGAGATGATAGATTACCTCACTGGAGAAGATCCGACTCAGTAGCTTAGATATTTTTTATTTATTTCAAGCTGAAATAATCTGATTGTAGCATAGACCACACACTGCCGGATATATCGTAATTGTCTAACACTACAAGGTGAACCGTATGCCAAACGAAACCGAAAAAAATAATATTTTAATGACGAGGCTTAATTGAATAAAACTTCGTAAAAGTATGTACAAAATAACTCAACGGCTCTCAATAAGTGCATGTGCTCTGATAGGTTTACTCTGACGATTGAAGAGTTATTAGACTTCCCTAAAGAGATTGAATACCGCTCATAACGCTATTATTGTCAATTGATTAACGACCAGGTGGGCTGCTGCAATAAAATAAGCCATTGTCCATCCAAAAAATTAACCAATTAGCGGAAAACTACCTATCAAAAATGTGCCAAAAATTGACAGGTACGGAAGTGTGTCGGATTGACATGCTTTCTCCTGTATGTATTTACTTAAAATTGAGGAAATAATATTCTAGATTGAGAATCTACAGAACGTGGGCTAACGGTTTTTGGCACACTAGACTCTATATAAATCCCCAATTCAAGCCAAGAACTCCAGAAACACAGAGACTTGACAATGGTGAGTTTATCCAAGGTCTTAAACGGAGGTCTCGTGATAGGAGGTAACTATTTCGACGTGGCCTCACCAGATCAAGCTGCCATCGAACAGTATAATATCATCAACTTTTTAGGAGGTTCTGCTCCGTACAAACAGTACCCAGGGTACGGTGTATCTACTGACATCCCACCCCAATGTAAAATTGAGCAGGTTCAATTTTTTGGAAGACACGGCGAAAGATTTCCCACCAAGGGCAGCGGTGCAAGGTTTGAAAAGATTACCGAGAAGCTCAAGCTGCAAAACGTGAATGGGTCGTTGTCGTTCATCCGTGACTATGAATACTTTGTTCCAGACAAGCTGTTGTACGATATGGAAACCACTGAAGATAACAGCAACAGTATCTATATTGGAAGTGAGAGTGCTAGAAGAGACGGCGTTCAATTCAGATTGAAATACAACAGTTTGTTCGACAAGTCAAAGACTCTTCCTCTTTTCACCTCCAACTCTCGTAGATGCTACGACACCAGTCAGAACTTTGCCAGAGGATTTTTGGGCTCAGACTACGCCGCAGACAAAGTCTACACCAGTATTCTTGACGAAGACGACGAAGAGTTGGCCGGTGGCTCGCTCACGCCAATCAGGTTGTGTAAGAATTACGACGACAGCTTCGAAGTGAAAGGCTTGGACAGATACTTCAATCCGATTATTGAAAAATTTAAAAATGACGGTAACCCCAACTTGAATTTGACGATACTGGAACTTCAAAACATGTTCGCCATGTGTGCTTACGAAATCAACGTCAGGGGAAGCTCGCCATTCTGTGAGCTTTTCACTAAGGACGAGTTCATTGCTTATGAGTACTACAACGACCTCGATCTCTACTTCAATTCAGGACCAGGAAACAATTTAACAGGTGTTGCAGGTTCAGTGTTTGTTAAAGCCTCTGAGAAGTTGTTGACTCTGCCACCAGATCACGAAGGGTTCAACAACAAGATCTTCGTCAGCTTCACTCACGATAACAATCTCGTTAATTACTACACGGCGTTGGGAATTTTCGACGATGAGCCATTGCCAACCGACGATATCGTCTTTGGTAACAAGTTCAACAAGGCTAAGATCATCCCACAGAGCACCAGGATTATTCTCGAAAAGTACAGCTGTGACGACAAGGAATACGTTCGTTACATTATAAACGACTCTGTGGTTCCGTTGAAATGTCACAATGGCCCTGGTTTCAGTTGTGAGCTCAATGATTACAAGCAGCTCATATCAAAGACTCTTCAAATTGATTACAATGCCCAATGTGGCAACAATGGTACCAACGAGATCCAATTCTACTGGGACTACCCAACGGTCAAGTACAATGTGTCTTTGATCAATAGCTAAAATATACAATATAGACATTTTAGACCTTTTAACAGATCTGGATCTGTTCGCTAAAGGTAGATCAGATGCAGCAGATGTAGTATTTTCAACCAAGTTCAGTGATTATTGTGAAGACAAGTTCCTGAAGGGCATATGTGCAGCAACTCAGGGTATTCTTGCAACAATAGTGAGCCCTTGATTATCTCCGTAACCTGTAAAAGAACAAATTTTAGTGTCTTAAAATAGCCATGGCGTGAAAAAATACTTCTCGAAACAGCAAGCGAGATTCTTTTGCATAACAATTGCAAAAAGTACAGACACTGGGAATACTAGTAATGTTGATGACTGCCATTGCAAACTTCGTGTTTACGGTTTGTTTTATGTTGAATTTGCCCGTGGGGGTTACCGGACAGGAGTTGGTGGGGTGTTTCTCCAGCGTGGATTACGTGAAAGACTTGGGGTATAACCACTACCAGGCGCCATCGGCGTGTTCCCACAGATGCCAGACAGCCTATGTTGCTCTTTCCCAAGGAAGCTTGTGCTACTGTTTGGAGTCGATTCCGACGGAAGAGCTTGCGTTGTCGGCATGCAACCAGAGTTGTTTTGGCTACTATCCGCTTAAGTGTGGCGATGCGACTACATTCTCTGTCTACGAAGGGGTGGATTCGCCGGCCTAGAAAAAGTTGTGGATCGCTCCCCGAATAAAGTACATAGTTAAGGTTAGTTAATGGATCGTAAATGATTGTTCACGACAAGTCGAACACAATAGGCAGCAGGCATACGAGTAAAAACGCATGATGGCGGTGGGGCGCTGCGGTGCTGGGCAATGACTACATGCGTCAGGCAGCATACCGAGCGAAAAGGACACCTACGAGATTACGAAGGGGCGACCAGATCACCCACGGGCGCAAGCGGCACCAGGACGTCCGCCTGAGCGCCCGCCCAGCCCCAGCCTCCTGTGCCGACACTCCCGCTGCCGCTGATATGGCCCAGGCCAGGCTAACCTGCAAACCTGCCCAAAAGGGCAGTAACGCGAAAAGTGGTTTTGTGGTTGTCCCTTCCATCTAGAACTGCTGCCTACACGTCGTGCGAACCGCTGGGCCCTGCACGCCCATCTACACGATTCACACAGCATTTTAAAAACTTCAACCTCAGGTCACTCGTTATCTGTCACTCTTTATACCCCGGGAACATGTGGTTCATCTTCTACGTATTAGCGGCCGTCCGTGCCGGGTCGTTGGTCGGGTGCTACTCCCAGATCGACTCGGTCAAGGCCCCCGGCGAATGGCTCTACCAAAGTTCATCCTACTGTGCCGACCAGTGCAACACGCCCTACGTGGCGGTCTCGCAGGGCAACACCTGCTACTGCCTCAACTCCAAGCCGTCCGGCAACGAGGTGTCGTCGGACCAGTGCAACGTCAAGTGCTTCGGCTACGGCCAGGAGATGTGCGGCGGCGCCTCGCTGTACTCGGTGTACGTGGGCAACGGCAACGCCCAGGTCGTCGACAGCTCGAGCGCGGCGTCCAGCCGGCTGTCGCTGAGCTCGCTGAGCTCGTCTTCGTCATCGTCGTCGCTGTCTTCCAGCTCGTCTTCGAGCTCGTCGGCCTCCACCACCGACGCCCCCTCCACCGTCGTCACCACGTCCAGCGCGCTGGGCTCCGTGGTGTACCAGACGGTCACGGAGCCCGAGTCGTCGCCCACGGCCTCGGAATCCCCCCTGGCGTCGCCGCAGCCCGACGCCGATAAGAAGAAAAAGTCCAACCTCGGACCCATAATAGGCGGCGTGGTCGGCGGCATCGCCGGCATCATCATCGTGGCGTTGGCCATCTTCTTCATCGTCAAGCGCCGCAGAGAGGACGACGACGAGGACGAGGAAGAGTATTTCGACAAGCCGCCCGGAGGCACCATCAAGCGCAACAACGGCACCTTCAAGCTGAAGGGCTCCATCAAGAACAACGCCCTCGACATGCCCATGACCAATCCGTTCGACCACCCGAACGACGAACTCGCTGACCGCAAAAAGTCCGCCCTAATAGACCCCAGATTGAACCCGATGATGTTGGGCAGACGCAGACTAAGCGAGGGCTCTTTGGCCGACGAAACGGACTACTCCCGGAAGATCTTGCAAGTAGCAAATCCGGAGTGATATAGAATGGGTTACGATGTATAATTGATTTAATCTACGGCGTATGATAAATGTGTAGCCTGAGACTAGAGACAGACGAGACTGGACGAGACAGACTAAGAGACGAGACTGGACGAGAAAGACTAAACAGACGGGACTAGACAGACGAGACAGACTAGACTACTGACTACCGACTAGACTACAGAAGACCAGACAGATGCCCTGGGGCTTAGACGATTTACCGATCGCTCGCTAGAACCGGTCCGCCCGGTCCGTTTGGCACCCAGCCGTTGATGTCGTCCCGCACACCACCGATGACGTCGACGGGCCCGCCACGGCCCGACCCCAGACCCGGTGGACCAATTTCGGCGGCACACGACACCCACCCATATCAAAATTCGGTGAGTCTCGGGTCAAATCCTCAACACACCATGAAGAACGTGCCCGGCTACGAAAAGCCGTTGAACGTCAAATTCCTGGAGATCTACAAGACCCTCGGCGAGCTCAAGAACAACAGATCCAAGTACATCAGCTCCAAACAAGTGTACTCCATCTACAACCAATTCTTGAATCTCCTCAACGACCTTTCGATCGTGAGAAAAGATGAAGAGCTCAAAGGCATGAAGCTCGAATTGCCCAACGCCAACGACTCAGTCATCGACGACGTGTGGCAGCTCCTCTCGTTGTGCTTCATCACCTGCGGCCTCACCAAGTTTGTCCCCGCCACCTACTCGTCCTTGTCTACGGTTTTCAAGCTCTTGAGCCACTTGAAAGAGGCAAAATTGTTCACCCACGAGGACCTCGACCCCATCGCCCTGCGCTTGAAGGAGATCAAGCAGATCATCGACGACTACCAGGACCAGGACGACGAGTCCATCGGCGACTTCCAGAAGAACGAGCAGATTCTCTACATCAGACGCAAGTTCAACATGTGCCAGAACTTGTACAACGAATTGAACACCAAGGTCAACCGCGTCCCCGCAGAGGTCACCGACATCTACACCGAGCTTCTCAACTTGCGCAAGAACTTGATAAACCTTGTTATTGGCGAATCCACGGCGCAGCCCATCACCGGCGACCTCGCAACGTACCAGAAGCAGCTCAAGGCCATCGAGCAGAAGCGCGACAGCGAGGGCAACTTCAACTGCGACGAGAGCACCCAGAGCGTGTTGAATGGGCTTCTTGACGACTGCAACAACTTCATCAAAGACAAGGAAGCCAACAAAGACAAGAGCTTGGACGAATTAATGGCCGACTTGTCGCTCAACAAAGACGAGTTTGCCGAGTTCAAGTCCTTGTACCGTAAGCTCATCTCCATCAAGCTCAACTTGGAGAACTTGCTCATCACCCGCAGATGGACCTTGAGAGAAACAGACTTATACAACTACCAAAACGACTTGAAAAAAATCGAAGACCAGCGGTTGGCCTTGTTGAACAAGATCGACTCGTCCGTGCACAACAACTTGAAGTTTAAAAACGCACAACTCCTTTTATTGTATTTATTAAGAAGATGCTACTCATTGATCTACAAACTTTTAGAAAGTTCTGAACCCGTCAGTGAATCTTTGCAACCTATTCATAACCAGTTATCCACCGTCAGAAGATGCTTGCTTGTCATCAAAAGAATAGACGGCCTCAACAACTTGCGGGAGCTTTATCCCTTCCAGTTCAAGTTGGCCTCCATTGACAACTTAAGAAACGATGGCAAATTTATCATCAACAACCAAATCCCAGAGGGACAAGGCACATTAAACGCATTGTTGGCCGAATGCTTTGATATCATCCACGAGTTGAAGATCGAACTCGAAGCTAAAGAGGAAGAAAGAGAAGAAAAAGGCAAACCAGTCGAAAAGAACTTGACTGATGATGAAGATATCAATTCGGATGATGAGATCGAGCTCAAGAGAAAGAGATACGTGGGATTCAACGAGGCCGACTACGACCAAGAATCCGCCTACGACTTTGACTCCAGCTTGAATGATGATGAAGAGGATGATTCCGAATATGAAGCCAATGATTATTATTGATGTAAATAGTGTATGTATAATATGATAAGTAATGTCTCTGGAATTGCGCCTATTTACTCTTCGTCTTCCATGCCATTTTCCTCCTCGTCGTCTTCTTCTTCGCTGTCGCTTCCTTCTTCTACCGTCATAACGTTGTCATTGCTGTCACCCTTGTACTTTCTGGCAATTCTCGAGGCCTTACCTTGGGTCTTGGCATCTTCTCTAGCCTTCTTCTGAAGGTCTTGCAATTCAGTTTTGAAGGAATTACGTACCGATCTGTTACTCAAGATGTCCCACATCTTTAAGCCACCCGAAACTCCGCCAATTGCCAAGTTACCAGCCACTTCGACATCACCAGCAAAACCGGTGGTTAAAACATTACCAACATCGAAGTCTCTGGATAACACCATGGATGGGCCCTTGGTGTTGGATCCTTTCCATAATTTGACGGTCTTTTCACCCATAGCAGATGTCACAATCATTCCTGGAATATGACTGTTAATATCCAAAGAAGATATACCAGCATCATGTGCATGCAATGTCCACAATGGCTTGTCTTGTTGTCTTATATCGAAAGAGTAAACATTACCACTATCAGTTCCACAATAAAATATTTCTGGAGTTGCTCCATGTCCCCAACGGACGTTCTCCACATCTTCGCCATTGACATAGTAGCTCTTGGTGGAATCGTCAGCGATTCTCACATCAGTTATAGCACAGTTGCCGTTGTAACCACCAGTCAATAAGATGGAGCTTTCAGAAGGATGCCACTGAGACGAGGCCACTGTCTTTTTATTATGAATAGAGTCGAAAGATCTTACAGCAGTAGCATTGTTCAAGTCCCATAATTTGACGGTGTGGTCAGCAGATGATGAAGCCAACACATTTCTATGAAGTCTGTTGTGCGTCAAGGATAACACAGCATCAGTATGATGGGTGGTTATGTGCTGAGACTTGGACTTTTTCTTCTTCTTGTTCTTTTTGGATACAGAAGAGAATGAGTTCTGTTCTGGTTCACCAAGGATCACATCTGGGAATGCTTTATCGATACAGTCAAGGTTCCAGATCTCGATTTGAGGATCGAATGTACCAATTGCTGCAAAATTTCCTATGTTGTCACCTTCAACATTGGCTTGACCAGGACGGTAATTCACCCATTCCACACATAATGGAAAAGCAGGTAACATGAGGTCATGATGAACATAAAGAGCAGCATCACGCACGAGGCCCTTGGCCACATCCTTATCCAATTTATCTTCTTCCTCTTCTTCAGCACCTTGAGGAGCACCAGCACCATCATCGTAGACGTACACATCAAGGTACGAGATTTCGTCTTCCGTACGGGTGGCTAACAACAAGTTGTCGGTAGGATAAATCTGGGACTCTTGTCTTTCTTCTTGAACTTCATCTTCGTTAGGTAAAGTCAAGTAGGGGTCTTTACCATCTTCACCATCGTGATATTTAGCACTTGTACCAGACAAACCTGGCAACATGGTAACATCGCTACCTTCTTGCTCATCGTCATCATAATGCTCTAAGTCGTACTCTTTCAAGTCATCATCAATATCCAAGTCGTTTTGAAGCTTCTTGGTCTCGACTTCTTCATCTTCAACTTCTTCATCTTCAGCATTTCCGAGCTGAAGTTTGGCCATGGCAGAGATACGTTCCATCTCCACATCGTCCAACTCATACTTCTCTGGAAACTCAGCTGCGAAGCCTCTGGGGACCCAAGCAGTAGCAGAAATCATCACTGAAAAATTCTTCGATGAGCTGCGAACTGTTAGCGATGAGGCAGCTAAAAGTAGCATAAATGAGTACGGATTATTTTTGTGCTAGCCCACGATAGGACACTCTCCTCTACATCTAAAGTACTATGTGGGCTCAATTGACCTGATGGAAGCCCGGCTTGATGGAGGAAAATTTGTGATGATTTAATTATGTAGATAATTCAAAACAGTAGAATCAAGCGCCCGTTGTACACAGTAGAACCATACAGATCAGCAGACACCGAACCTCTCGTGCTATATATATAGTGGTTCATTTATTTAATATTTCATGATGGACTAACTAATGTGTCTGAAGAAGTCTAGTTTTTTAGTGATCCGGTAGTCCTAGACAGAGCTATTCAGTTTGAATCCGACGACCCAAAATCCAGGTCAATCCTTTCGAAGTTAGGATTGCGCTTCTTGACATTTACCAAAAATTTGTTCAAACTAGTTCGGTCCAATTCTTCATTATCGTAGAGGGCAATTTCGACGAGCAGTGAACTCTCAGAAAGGTCAATACACTGTTCTGGCTGCACTATATTGCAGTCAGTAAGATCCAAGTACTTTAGACTTGGGGGTAAAGTGAAAGTCACATCCAAAAGATCAGTAGAGGAGCACTCCATGCGAATAAGTTGCTGCAAATGTTTAACATCCCCATCGAATGAAGCAATATCGATATTTACAAGAAGCAAGGTCTGTAGGGATACAGGCAAGATATCAAAGTCAATATTTATGAATTTAATTGACCTCATATCAATGAATTTAAGATATTGGCAGCCAGATAAAGATTCAAAAAATCTATCCATGGGGAATTCTCCATTAGCTACTTTCAACCTCTCAAGTTTTTCAGGAAGCACGTAGCCAGCACTCTCGTCTCGTGCATCTTTTCCCCAAGATATATGAAGAAAAGTTAGGGACAGAGGAAGCCTCAGGAAAAAGTTGCTTTGGGTTAGGGCAAGCCTAGTATCATCAAATCTGAGAATTTTCAAATTGGAGGGAAACAAGAAGTTCGGCTCAACATGCACGATAGGGTTGTAGTTGAGATAAAGCTCCTCAACCGAGTCTGGAAGGTTCAATTGGTCGTAGGATAAGTTCTGTAATTTGCAATTTGTCAAGTTTACAACTTTCAATTTTGCACATTTGTGCAAGTTGACCAGCTTGATATCGTTGTAAGCCAAAGCGAGCGACTCAAGACTAGCCGGCAACTGCGAGAAGAAAGATTCATCCTCAAGGCCATTCCCCACTAACCGCAATGATACCAATTGGTTAAGCTCAGAGATGTTAGTTTTGTTGAAAGACTTGAGACTACATTCATTCAAAGTGAGCCTTTTCAAACGACTAGGGAATTGAACCCCCTCCAATCCTTCAAGCTTGGTCATGTGGACTTCTATAGTTTCTGTTGTTTCGGGAAAAACGATTTTGTTGAAGTCGAATATAATATGAATTCGAGACAACTTTATGGACTTCAAGCAAGGCGGAAGCTGTATTCCAGAGATTATGAGGGATGGGCTTTGGACATCAAAATGCTGTAAGTTTTTTGGGAGATGAAACCGTTCATCGATCATTAAATGTCCGCTGATTCTGTTGTGGTCGTGGTCTTCGAAACCGTCGGCGGCCTGAGAAACACTCCGGAAAACGAAGGGCCTTTCCGGGTTTGCAAGAGAGGGCATAAGTTGCTCCAAGTCGATTAGATTGTGGGGAGCAGTCTTGATGAACTCGAGAAATACCAATTTTTTGATGGAATCTGGTAGCTTGGACATGACGAAAAAGCTCACAATGCTGGAGGTCTTGCCAGAGGAAACTGTGAGTGACTCTAGGGACTTGAGGTTCGCTACAGCCGTGATGTCATCCAATTCAATGCACCCTTTGAGCCTCAACCGCTTGAGATGGGACGGGAGCTGGATATCATATAGGTTTTCGAGATCAGAGACCTCTATTGACTTCAACAGGTGAAGATGCCTTATGTTGATGTGTAGCTCTTGCATTCTGTCGAGCAACGTCATGTCGATAGTGTTGAGGTCCAAGGTTTTGAGGGACGCCGGCAAGCTTGAGAGATCTGAACCCGTCAAGATCAACAGCCGGATCAACGTCAACGACTCGAGCCCGCTGGGGAGGTGCGCCAACTCTGTATCGCGGACCTGGACCCCATTCAAAAGAAGAAATTTCAAGCTGTGTAGCGGCTCAAAGAACGAGCCGACGTTGGAGAGCTCGAAATAAAATAGCGACAACAGCGTCATCACCCCAAGCGACGTTAGCGGTAGCGGCACCTGTAGTCTCGGTCTTCCGGACGTTGAGTAGTGGCTTGTCAGAATAGACAATTGGTGGATAGGATTCACCAAGATGGAGTTGAAATGTTCAAGCAGGTCGGGAATAAACAGGTCCCCGGAGATCTGTTTGCTGGTGAACCTGAGCTTCAAGCAAACGTGTGCGAGGCTCTGCAAAATCCCGGGGGCGTTGGCCTTCAATTGCTTGTAATGGTCGAAATCCACGAACGTCACTAGTTTGTAGTCCAACCTGTGGGCATTGTCGGTGGTGAAAGCAACAAAGTCGACGACCGAGGAGAACCTAATATCCACAATGTCGCCTTGGTCAATTGTGGCCGTGGCTCTTGAGTTCAATTTCAAAAACCCAGAGTCTTCTGTCATCTCCATTACGGTCCATGAACCGCTTTTTCCAATGAAAACTTCATCGTAGAACTGGCGGAAGCAAAGATCGCCAATGTACGGCAACCCAAGCAACTTCTGGAGCTGGACCTTGGGAATGTACGACACGATCTTGGCCTGCAATTCCTGGGGAAGCGTGGAGAACATAACGAAAAGTCGCTTTACCGATTTTTGAGATCGGAAATGGTCTGGCGCCGAAATCAACATCGCAAGCGACCCACAACACAGCAGCCGCATCCGGTCACACGAGAGCATTTACTTCCGAAATTACTTATGCTATTATTATTTACGCTACAACAAAACGGCTCCCATGCCACTTCTCTTATCGGAGGTGACCTCTTTGGTCACGGGATCTATGCCGCCATGCACGGGGATCTTCTTGTAGTTGAACAAGTAGTAGTTCAAGAACCCGTCGCCCGAGCCGAAGTTCAAGTTTTTGATAAAGTACGGGTTGTCCTGGGTGGTCAAACAGTTGAACACATCCACGTTGTACTGCTTGGAGGTGATGAGAATGTCCTTCATGAGCGAGTTCAACCTCTTCTTGTAGACGGTCTCGTCCTTGTCGTTTTCGTCCAAGCCAGCGTCGCTGGCGTAGTAGAACAAGTAGGCAATGCCCAATTCCTTGTGGTCGGGGTTGTCCAACACCGTGAACGGAAGTAAGTAGAACGAGAAGAAGTCGGTGATCTTGCCGTCGGACTCCACCACGTAGGTCTTGATGACGTTGGACTTGCCGCCGGCCGGCACACTGGCGCCGCCCAAAAGCCAGTGCGACAACTCCTCCTTGTTGAACGACTGGATGACCTCGTAGCGCTGCTGGAACTTGTCCAAGAGGCCGTGGACCTGGTCCAAGTCGGCAGGCTGCATTTCTCTGAAGCCTGGCGTCGACGTGGTCGTGGGCAAGGTGTACAAGGCGACCATTTTGGACTTGGTCTGGCCCGCAGGCAAGTGGCTGAAGCCCACGTCGTGCAACTTGGACCAGTTGATCGGCCTGTGGGTGTAGCGGCAGGTGGTGATGGGCGAGGGCAAGACGTTGCCGCCGGTGTAGAGACCCTGCCAGATGTCCTGCTTGTTGATGCGTCTGGTGATCTCCTTGATCAACACGGGCGCCAACCGCTTGTTGCGCAACTTCTTGTGGATGCACAAGAAGTCGATGTTGACTACGGTGAAAGAGGTGTTGGTCTTGTTCAACTTCAAGGTCCCGGGCGTGCCTCCGATGAACGAGATCAATTTGCCCAGCGCCTTGACCCGCACCCCGAGGTGCCACTCCTTGCGCCACCCCGGTGGCTGCAACGCCCACTTGAAGAACTCGTGCGAGTACTTGAACCGGAAGGTGGCATCCTGGTCCTCGACGTAGTTTTCGTACAACAACTGGTACACCTCGTCCAACTCCGCGGGGTCGTTGAGGTCGACGGTGGTCCACTCGAAGTCGGCGATGAGCGGCAACGGCGTGTCCGGGACGTCGGCGGTGGTCTTGTGGGCGTCGATAGGGCCCTCGGACTCGACTTTTTCGTCGAGACTGGGCACCGGCTGGGTTTTCCAGAATTTGTAGTCCTTCATCTGCTTCTGCTGGGCCTCGTTCAACTCCTCGCCCATGGCCAAGAGTTTGAGGAGGTCCTCGATCGACTTCTTCGACGCTGCGTCGGGCTTGGGGGCGTTCTTGTCCATGTTCTCTGTCTTTCGCAGTGAATTGAGACCCACCCGAAACCCGCCATGGTGTTGAACAAACACGACCGCCAGGAGAAGTACCGCTACAAGCTCCGCCACGGGCTTGTCAAGAAGGAGGCCCCGAAAATCCAGCCCAAGTGGTCGGGCAAGCAGAGGAAAAACGAGTTCGAGACCATTACGCTCGATGTGGACGAGATGACCAGCGACTGGGACTCCGAGGTCGACGAGGACATCGTCAACCACTTCTACCCGCAGGTGGGCGACGAGCTCGACTCGTGGCCCGACGAAATGAAGCGCAGAATCAAGCGCCAGGTCATCGAAGACCTCAAGCGCCATAGAGACGAAGCGTTCAGCCGCGCCACCGAGGAGGACGAAGAGCGCCACAGCGACGGCATCTACTTGGGCGACGAAAGCAGCCGGCCCGCCGTGCGCTTGGACAACTTTCTCCCGGAGATTTCCATCTCCAAGTCGGCCAAAAAGGCTCACAGGAAAATGCCCAAGGCCCAAGAAGGGGAAGACATCCTCGAGGAGTACGGCTTGAGCAGCTACTCCGACACCATCAAGAAGACGGACGACTACGACGACGTGCACCGCAAAACCATGGCGACCAGAAAGCTCGAAGATATTCCTGTTTCCCAGCTCGCTGGGTTCCGAATTGGCGAGGACTCGCTCGCCGACTTGGCCACCGAGAAACGCAAGGACCTGGTGCGCAAGCTCACGCCGGAAGAAGTCAAGCTTGACGAGGAGCGGGCGGAAAAGGACCGCCAGAACAGACTCTACGCTCAGATGAAGAGTAAATTCGGGAACCAGCCCTCAAAAGGCAAGGTTCTCGAGCTCAACAACTTCAGTGACGACAACAAGTCGCACGTGGACTACGTGAACAGGCTCCTCACCAAACAGGGCCCCATAGAAGTGGAGGAAGAGACATTTGACGAGACGCTAGATGAGCTACTCGGCACGAAATTCTCCAAACAAAAGGAGAAAGAGACGCCAAAAGTGCAAGACTTCGATGCGTTCATGGCCAGCATCGACCAACTGAAGGTGCTGCTGGACCAGAAGCAGAAGAAACACATCAAAAAAGATGTCACCGATGAAGATTTCCTCGATGGCCTTTTATGAGACGAAACGAATATTCACCGCCGCAATTTGGTGCCACCGGTGGCCTGGCCCCGAACCGACCCGATCTGCTTCGACTGCCGCTTGCGTCGTCCCAGATCACCCAACGGCCTCCATAATATATTGACGTCAACTACGACCTGTATATAGCAATGAGTCATGTCCTAATCCGGTAATTCATTTAAAAAACCTGTTAACCGCGATTCGCTATCAGCAAAATTTTCACTTCCATTTCCTGACTTGTTGAAGACCTTCTTAAGCAATGATCAGTTTTGTCACTTCTAAGCACTTCCAGAAGGCTGCTAATTTGGCTGTTCGGTCCATGGCCACAGCAAGCAAGTTTAACAAGACTTCTTCCCTTGACAGAGCCACTCTTACTATCAAAGATGGTCCAGTTTTCAACGGATACTCGTTTGGAGCCAACAAAAATGCCAGTGGTGAGGCTGTGTTCACCACGTCGTTGGTGGGCTACCCAGAGTCGATGACTGATCCTTCCTACAAGGGCCAGATCTTATGTTTCACCCAGCCATTGATCGGTAACTACGGTGTGCCCTCTTCCACCGTGAAAGACCAATTCAACTTGTTGAAATACGTGGAGTCGCCTACGGTGCAATGCATTGGTATCGTCGTGGCCGACGTGGCCTTGGAATACTCCCACTGGACCGCAGTGGAGTCCTTACAGCAGTGGTGTCAGAGATCAGGTGTGGCTGCTATAACTGGGGTCGACACCAGACAATTGGTTTCCTACTTGAGAGACAAGGGATCGTCTTTGGGTAAGATCACCATCGGTGAAGAGTACGACGCTGACGAAGACGCTGCTTTCGAAGACCCTGGCTCCATTAACTTGGTGCACAAGGTCACCACCAAAGCCCCATTCCACATCAGCTGCCCCAAGGAGTACAGCAAGAACATCCACATCGCCGTGTTGGACTGTGGTGCCAAAGAAAACATCTTGCGTTGTTTGGTGGAAAGAGGTGCCTCGCTTACGGTCTTCCCATACGACTATCCTATTCACAAAGTTGTCAACAAGTTTGATGGTGTATTCATATCTAACGGACCCGGTGACCCAACCCACTGCTCGTCAACCATCGAGAACTTGAGAACCACCATGGAACAATACCCCCAAGTGCCAATTTTCGGAATCTGCTTGGGACACCAGCTTTTGGCCTTGGCCAGTGGCGCCAAAACCGTCAAGTTGAAGTACGGTAACAGAGCCCACAACATCCCTGCATTGGACCTTCTCAGCGGCAACTGTCACATAACCTCGCAGAACCACGGTTACGCTGTCGATGCCAGCACTTTGAACAGCGACTGGGAACCTTATTTCACCAACTTGAACGATTTGTCCAACGAAGGCATGATCCACAAGCATCAACCGGTGTTTTCCGTTCAATTCCATCCTGAAGCCAAGGGAGGACCCTTGGATACCGCTTTCCTTTTCGATAAGTTTTTCACCAACATCCAAACTTACAAATCCGAAAACGGCTTAAATCTTCCCAACATCGACGACAGCTTGTTAGTCGACATCTTGCCACTGGAACGAGTAGTGTAACCTAGAATAATATATAATACGAACGTTTGACTGCCTCGTTTATCGTCGTATAGCTCTGGAACCTGTTTGCTGACATAATCAATGAAAAATCATCTGATCACTGGGAGCATATATAAAGGCCAAAAATAATCACCCGGTCATGTTTGACGATACCTCTTCGCTCGCATACTTGGTGACAAACAAGCTGGTTTCGGGATACACCGAGATCCTCGGCGACTTGAAGAACGTGGACTTATCACTCGTTGAAAAATTATGGGCTTCTTGGTACATTTGGATCAACAACGACATTTTTGCTACGGGGTTGCTCTTCTTCCTCACCCACGAGATCATGTACTTCGGCAGATGCATTCCGTGGTACATCATAGACCGCATGCCGTACTTCCGCAAGTGGAAGATCCAGCCTACAAAAATCCCATCTGATAAAGAGCAGTGGGAGTGCATTAAAGCGGTGTTCAAGCTGCATTTGATGGTGGAGGTGATCCCCATCTGGCTCTTCCACCCACTCTGCGCCAAGCTCAACATCTCGGTGCAGGTTCCGTTCCCGAGCTGGAAGGCCATGATGGGCCAAATGGCGCTCTTCTTCTTCTTGGAAGATTTATGGCACTACTCGTTCCACCGGCTCTTCCACGTCGGAATCTTCTACAAGTACATCCACAAGCAGCACCACCGGTACGCGGCGCCGTTCGGGTTTGCCGCCGAGTACGCCCACCCCATCGAGGTCATGGCGCTCGGCTTGGGTACCGTAGGGTTCCCAATTCTTTATGCCTACTTGACGAAATACCATTTTACGAACCTCCCCATCTTGCACTTGTTCACCATCACCGTCTGGATCACGTTGCGGTTGTTCCAGGCCGTCGACTCGCACTCGGGCTACGACTTCCCCTGGTCGCTCAACAAGGTGGTGCCGTTCTGGGCCGGCGCCGAGCACCACGACGACCACCACCACTTTTTCATCGGCAACTACGCCTCGTCGTTCCGGTGGTTCGACTACTTCTTGAAGACGGAGTGCGGCGAGTTGGCCAAGGCCAAGAGGGAGCAGAGAATGAAGAAGGTCGCCGAGTATAGGTATAAAAAGCACATCTAAATAGGAATATAATTTGCAGTTGACACAGGGCTCACATCTCAGTAGTGCACACGCGAAAAACCGTTGGACCCGCGCACCCAGGGCTGGTGCCCCAAGGCTGTCACCGCACGCACCAGATGCCTGCACACACCCTGCGACTACTGAGAAGAAAAAAATTTCAGTTTTTCAATCCATCACACTTAACGTATGTATTTCGAAAACCGTCCGGCGGCCAGCGAGCCCACGCCGTCGCCACAGGCGTCAGATCCATCAACCAGAAACCTCCGATCGGCACCGCCAGCCAAATCCCTCGAACCTACTAACTCCAGATGTCTAGATTGAACGAATATCAAGTCATTGGTCGTCGTTTACCAACCGACGCCGTTCCAGAGCCAAAGTTGTACAGAATGAGAATCTTTGCTCCTAACGTGGTTGTTGCCAAGTCCCGTTACTGGTACTTCTTACAAAAATTGCACAAGGTTAAGAAGGCTTCCGGTGAGATTGTTTCCGTCAACGTCATCGCCGAGAGCAACCCAACCAAGGTCAAGACCTTCGGTATCTGGATCAGATACGACTCCAGATCTGGTATCCACAACATGTACAAGGAATACCGTGATGTCACCAGAGTTGGTGCCGTCGAGACCATGTACCAAGACTTGGCTGCCAGACACAGAGCTAGATTTAGAAGTATCCACATCTTGAAGGTTGTTGAGTTGGAGAAGACCGAAGACGTCAAGAGACAATACGTCAAGCAATACTTGACTAAGGACTTGAAATTCCCATTACCTCACAGAGTCCAAAAGTCTACTAAGGTCTTCCAAGCTCACGCCCCATCTACCTTCTACTAAGTATGGTTAATTGTAATAGTTCAGAAGAATAAATAGTTCATATCGGCAAATTGGCTGGTGCGATTTTTCAGTTTCATGTCCTACGGATCCAAAGCTGCTGACAGATTGGCCGGCAAGATCGCCTTGATCACCGGCTGCTCCGCGGGGATTGGCGAGGCCACCGCCCGCGAGTTGGCTGAGACTGCCAACGGCAACATCAAGTTGATTTTGACCGCCAGAAGAAAGGACAAGCTCGACGCTTTGGCCAAAGAGTTGACCGACAAGTACCCCAACATTGCGGTGCACGCCGCCAAGTTCGACGTGCTGGACTTGGATTCCATCCAGCCGTTCATCGACGGCTTGCCTGCCGACTTCGCTGACATCGATATCTTGGTGAACAACGCCGGAAAGGCGCTCGGAAGAGAGGAAATCGGCGAAATCGCCCCCTCCGACGTCGTCGAGATGTTCCAGCTCAACGTCTTCGGGTTGATCAACTTGACGCAGGCGGTGTTGCGCATCATGAAGAAGAAGAACTCCGGCGATATCGTCAATTTGGGCTCCATCGCTGGCAGAGACCCGTACCCCGGTGGAGGAATCTACTGCCCCACCAAGGCCAGCGTCAAGTCGTTCTCGCACGTGTTGCGCAAGGAATTGATCAGCACCCGCATCCGGGTCCTCGAAGTCGACCCCGGTAACGTAGAAACCGAGTTCTCTCAGATTAGGTTTAGAGGTGATTTGGCCAAGGCCAAAGCCGTCTACGAGCGCACCGAGCCGTTGTACGCCGAGGACATCGCCGAGGTCATTGTGTTCGGACTCACCCGCAAGCAGAAGACCGTCATCGCCGAGACCATGGTGTTCTCGACCAACCAGGCGTCGGCGTCCCACTTGTATAGAGATCCACAGTAGCAATATCACGTGACTGAAAAATCCCCATATTCCGCTCGCACACTGCTTATCGGCATGTCGTTTGGAAGCAAAGCCGCCCAGAGATTGGCCAACAAAATCGTCCTCATCACCGGTGCCTCGTCGGGCATCGGCGAGGCCACGGCCCGCGAGTTCGCATCCGCCGCCAACGGTAACATCAAGTTGATTTTGGCCGCCAGAAGAGAGGAAAAGTTGCACTCGCTCCAGAAGAACTTGATTCACGACTACCCGGCCATCAAGGTGCACGCCGCCAAATTGGACGTCACCGCCACGCAGACCATCAAGCCGTTCCTCGAGGGGTTGCCCCAGGAGTTTGCAGACATCGACGTCTTGGTCAACAACGCCGGAAAGGCCTTGGGAAAGGCCCAGGTCGGTGAAATCGACGCCAGCGACATCGAGGGCATGATGAGCACCAACGTCTTGGGCTTGGTCAACATGACGCAGGCCATCCTCCCGTTGTTCAAGCAGAAGAACGGCGGTGACATCGTCAACATCGGGTCGATTGCTGGCAAAGAGCCTTATCCTGGAGGAGCCATCTACTGCGCTTCCAAGGCCGCCGTCAACTTCTTCACCCACAGCTTGCGTAAGGAGTTGATTAACACCAAGATCAGGGTCATGGAGGTCGACCCGGGTGCCGTGTTGACGGAGTTCTCCATCGTGCGGTTCCACGGCGACGCCGACGCTGCCGACAAGGTGTACGAGGGCACCGAGCCGTTGGACGCCAGCGACATCGCCGAGATCATTGTGTTCGGGTGCTCGCGCAAGGAGAAGACCGTCATTGCCGAGACGTTGGTGTTCCCAACCCACCAGGCAGGCGCTGTGCACGTCCACAGAGGATCGCTTGGAAAATAGATTAAATATGCAAATGCTAACTAAAAACTCAACTGCTCCAACGTCTTGGTCAACTTGGCCGCGCCGTCTACCGTAGTATCGCTGTCGAGACTGAGCTTGGCCCGACTGGCTGCCAACCCATTAAGCAAAACACACGCTTTGCAAATCCGGTTGGATGATAAATACCCACACTTCTCACACTTGTTGCCGTCCTTGAACTCCTTCCTGCCCAACGACACCGACCCGTCGCTGTTGACCTGCTGCTCGGTCTTCTTGTTGGACTTGCGGCTCGGCGTCTGCTTTCGCTTCTTGAGCTCAAAGTGCTCTCCGCTGTAGATGATGTCCATGATGCACGAAGGTCGTATCGACTCCAACGCCTTGAGGAGCTCTCTGGTGGTGCCGCGGAATGCCTCAGGCGCATAAGTGCACTCGGTCGAGAAGTAGTCGAGTTTCTTGTAGTGGGCATAGAGCACGATTTCTTTTTGGTAGGTGTATTTGAATGGCTTTGATCTCTTGATGGGAGACCCCGACGATTGGGTCAAAATCGAGCACGACTTGGCCAACCGTAGCGTGTCGCCGCGGAGAATGTTCATGAGCACCGTCTCGGCCACGTCGTCGGCGTTGTGGCCCGTCACCACATGATTTATACCCAAACGAGCCGCTCCTCTATCAAGCGCTTGTCTTCTGAGCACCCCACAGTACGTACACGAGTTACGCATGCCGGAGCATGCCACCACCTCATCCATCGACCAGTCGTAGAGCTCCTTGTACGAGACGATCTCCAAATCCATCTCGTATTGTTTTTGGTTTCGCTTCACTGTGGCCAAACTGTCATCTCGGTAGCCCTTGATGCCCTCATCGATCGAAAGCAACACCAACCGCAAGCCGTAGTTGTAGCGCTCGTTAAGCGTCTTGAGTATGCTGGCCAACACCGTGGAGTCCTTGCCTCCGGAGGCGCCGATGGCGACGCTTTCGCCAGGCAGAAATAATTTGGCATCCACTATGGTGTTGTGGATTTCGGTCTCGAACACCTTGAAAAAACACTCCTTGCACAACTTCTGGAGGTTCTTGGGCCGTTTCATGACGGCCTTGCGCCCGTGGCAGAGCTCGCAGAGCGCCGTGACCTTGATTTTCTTGGGCTGCTTCTCTAGAGTCATCTTGAAAAATTAAGATGCGATGGCTGCAGATGGCATTTTTCAATACATTAATTATCTATGTACATAATTAAATGCAACTAGTCTAATTTACACACTAAGAGGTAGATTGGAACTCGTCGTTATTCGAGTTGACGTTCGCATATCTGAACTTGCTGATATCTTCATGGGCTTGAGATTGCTGTTGTTGCTGTTGGAGCTGCTGTTGCTGTTGCTGCTGCTGGCTCTGTTGCAGAGCGTTCTTTCTGCTGTGGCCGTTAGAAGCGGTCTTCTCGTTCTTCTCCGTCAACAAACCAACCTTCTCGTTCATGATGATGGCCAACTCTTGCAATCTTGTTCTTTGAGGCTCGTTACTGACAAAGCTTATGAATTTGTTGTTGTCGTCAATAGAACCGGCTATGTCACCGCTCAGAATCATCTTGTCCAATATGCCGATGACCACGTCGCTGTCGAGCTTGAAGTTGGACGAGAGGTAGTCCATCGACAACTTGGAGTAGATCGATTTGTAGGTGAAGATGTAGGTTCTCAATCCTTCAACCTGCAATTGGTTCTTCATCATAGCCAACAACTGTTCGTTATCGGGGAACAATTTCCAAATCTTGATGGAAGATAACAACTCATAAGCCTTGGCCCAGTTACCCTTTTGCAAAGCTCTAGAAGCGTGGATGATATGATCTTTGATACTTTCTGGTGGTCCAGTGAAGTACTGTCTGTCATGGAACTCCAATTTACTCTTGAATGATTTGACATGGACTTTACGTTTGGAATCTTTAGTAGAATTAGAAGCTGCAGCCAAGGCAGGAATTTCAATGAGTAAAGAACTAGTCATGAAGACACATTCTAATAATTCTAAGTTAGTATGCATGTGGAATGGTAATAATCTTTGTCTTTCACCAACGGTGGCTTGACTAGGATATTTGGTGTTGAAACCTTGTCCCAATAATTCCTTCAATCTCTGACTGTTGGCAATTTCATTGAGAGTTTGGTGACTTTCTTCGATAAATCCAGCTCTGAAGGCACTTAATCCTAATTGCACCAAAGCTCTGTTGTACATCACTTGTAAAGAAGAGTCAGCTGTGTGAATATTAGCATAAATTTGGGATGACAAGAATAACTCTCTGGCAGTGGAGTACTGGTTGTTGACGGCAAAGTAGTAGATCTTACCCAACAAGGCTTTCTTAGCGTACAAACCGGTGGTCTGCTTGGATAAAAACTCCACTATACCCACAATCAACTCAGCTGGATCAGCCTTTCTTGACACGATAGTCGAGTCAATAGAGCCATCAATGTCGTTCCATGCAGCGCTTTCGTTAGCAGAGATCAATTGGTTAGGCTTGTAGTAGATGTGTTCCAATCTTCTCAAGATGACTCTGGATAATTGGTCACCCTCGGAAGCCTGTCTAACGGTCTCAGGCGTGGCAGATTCCACGTACAATTGACACTTGACGATCAACGAGTACACGGAGGACTCGTCCTTCAATCTCTCAACGTACTCGGTGGAGTGAGGATCGGTGTTTTGCAAGTATCTGATGAATTCGTCAGATAATCTCTCCACCAACGAGGCCACAGACCCAAAAATGACCTTAACACCCTGGTCGTTCTCCTGTGGCTCGATGTCGATGTCGTCGGTCGAGCGGCCCAACTCCGAGATCTGGTATTTGGAAGAGTTGTCGTTCAACAATTTGAGGAACAAGTTGATGTCCTTCAAGTTGTTGCTCCATTGGTCCAAGGGCATGAAAACCTGGTTGGAAGAGGCGTCAAATCTGATCGATATCAACATCTGGTACATCGATATCAACTCAAAGATCTTGGCGTTAGGCGCATGCTCTTCCATCAACGACTCCAAAATCTGTATTTGCTCATACTTGTCAATGTTCTTTTTACCTCTGCTCTCGCTGATCTGCTTCAAGGTCTGGAAGACTGGCGACAACACTCTGGAGGCGCCAACGGGCGTGAAGCCCGACACCTCGTCGTCGAGCGGCTTGGCTTGCTCCAAGGGCTCTTCGTTCTCGAAGGCCTCGGGATCCTTTCTGTATAACTCGACCAAGTACTGGAACTCCTTGATCTGCTTCTTGAGTCTCTGCTTCAAGGTGTTGAAGGCCCTGCTCTGGTCGGCGTTCATTTTTTTGGTGGCCTCCTTCTCGTTGGTGGTAGCCTCATCGGCAAAGTCTTGCAAGTCGGCCAAGCCCTTTATGTAGAAGTTGGGCACGGCGATGTTCTGCTGCTGGGTTCTGGTCAAGAGTCTGCCCAATCTGTCGAACTCAGAGAGCACATTGGCCCAATTGTTGATTCTTTTGGCTACATTCAATTTTTCAATGGAGTCTCTCAAGTCGTCCACCAACTTTTCCTTGGCCGATTTGACGACCTTTCTGTCTTCGTCGTCGGAGTCGTCGTCGGAGCCCTTGCCGCCCTTCATGAAGGACGACTTCAAGAAGTAGGAGGGGCCCTTTGGTGCCTCGTCGTCCGAATCACTGGAATCTTCATCTGAGTCGTTGTCAAAGTCGAATTCCGAGTCGTCTTCCTCGGAGGAAGACACAAGGACCTCCTCCTCGGAACTCAACAAGTCTTCTTCTTCGGAAGAAGAGCCGGAGCTATATCCAGACACGAAAAAACGGGACATAATAGTGTGAATCGAAAAATTCAGCGAGGAAAAATTTTTTTGATGGCTCGCGGTGCTGAGGTTTACGCAGCTGGACGGGCGATTACCACGACATAAGGACACGAACTACAATAGCATTGTTCGACAAACGATAACCGAACCGATTATGAAAAGTTCAGCCACCCCAAATTCCAACGGCGTCGATGCAACACCTGTCATACTCGACCCACTGCCCAAATGGGCCCATTGTCCATTTTAAATATAACCGTAGGTTGTGCGACTATCCGCAATTTTCATCGTCTGATACCATGAGAAGCATTAAAGCAGTGGTAGTGGGAGATGGAGGTGTGGGTAAAACGTGCTTGTTGTACTCGTACACCACCAACACGTTCCCCAACGACTACATCCCCACCATCTTCGACAACTACTCCACCACCGTGATGGTGGAGGGCGAGCCAGTCAAATTGGGGCTCTGGGATACCGCTGGTCAGTCGGAGTACGACCGATTAAGACCGTTGTCGTACCCGCAGACGGAGATCTTCTTGTGCTGCTTCTCGGTCATCAGCCCCGACTCGTTCCACAACGTCAAGTCCAAGTGGATCCCCGAAATCTACCACCACTCTCCCAAAGACATTCTTATTTTGCTCGTAGGCACCAAAGTCGACTTGCGGGAAGACCTCCACATGCTCGACGAGTTGAACGACAAGAACCTCCGGCCCGTGTCGTTGGACCAGGGCGCCAAGTTGGCCAAGGAAGTGGGCGCTGTGAAGTATATGGAATGTTCAGCGGCCACCCAAATGGGCGTCAAAGAGATCTTTGAGTACGCCATCGAAGTGGTGTTGAACCCTCCCGCCCAGAAAGACACCATTACTAAGCCTGTTAGCAAGCCCAGCGCTACTTCTGCTGGTCAGACTCCCACTCAGAAGAAGAGGACTATCAAGAAATCTAAAAAGTGTACAATTTTATAATTGCATAGATGTTGTAATATACAGATTATAGTAGTCTGGCTACTGAATATGCCTGGCCCGCGATGGGTGCACGCCCTCGAGCCGCTTCTCCTTGGGCTTCTCCTCTTTGGCCCGGCCCTTTCTCTCATCCACGAGTTTTTCGTTCTTAGCCTTCAACTTGTTCACCCGAGCCTCCGAGTTGCCACCACCGCCCACCGTGAGCTCCACGTTGATCTTACGGTTGCGCATGGTCGAATGGTGCATTCTGAGCGCCACCTCCATCTTGCTCTGGATCTCCTGGGTGTCGTTATCGAACTCGAGAAATGCAATGCCCTTGTCCTGTCTGATTCTGAACCGGTCGGGGTTCGAGTTCTTGAAGTGCGCCACGAGCTCGGTCTCCGTGACATCGTACGGCAAGTTGCCCACAAAGAGGATGAACCTGGGGCCTTTTCCGCCGTTCACGCCCTTTCCCTTCTTGCCTCGTCTGGTCTTTCGCTTTTTAGGCGCCGATTCAGAATTTTCACCGTCCTTTGGCTCCTCTTCCGCCTTGCGCTTCTCCACCTTCTCCGGCTTGTCCTGCTTCTCGATCTTGTTCCGGAACTCTAGCGCCTTCCGCTGCTTCTTGGTCAATTTTTCCTCAGACATGGTAAGATGTTCGAAATTTCAGGGCATCGCTGTACTGCATAATCCTCGTGCACTCAATATTTCATGAAGCTGATAACGGTCAACCTCGGTCTGAAGCCGGCTGCGAGACCCCGTTCCTCGTCCAAGGACCGCGAGATCTCCGACCGCAAGCGGCTCCACACCGATTCCGAGGCGGCGGACCAAAAGACCGAAATTTCGGCCCCAAAATCCACCAAGGTGGTTCCTGAGCGCCCACGTCAGCGCCTGGACCGGCAAGAGGAGGCACCAGAAACACCAGCGACCGACCAGCGGGACCCCAGCACACACACTCCCGAGGAAAGAGGCCGGTCCAAGGATCGGGGCGCCGAAACCGCCGCTACAGACGACTACGATGACTCAATGGTGAGTTTAATGGGATTCTCGGGGTTTGGGTCCACCAAGGGCAAGCACGTGGCGGGAACCAAGAGCGGCGGTGCCGAGAAGACTGCCAAGTCGCAATACAGACAGTACATGAACCGCTCCAAAGGGTTCAACCGGCCATTGTCACCGTCCAGAAAGTGACGAAATTACTGTACATTAGTTATACACCTTGCTGCAACAAGTCCTTGTGGTCCTTCAACAACTGCTCGTACTTGCGCTTCAAGTCGTTGTAGGCCTTGGTCACCTTGGACGTCTTGTCGTCCTCCACCACCGTCGAAGAAACGGTGGTCAAGTTCTTGAACGCCATCTCCTCGTCCGCCTTGGAGTCCAACCACGCCTCGAAGTCGGCGTCCTCCGGCTGCTGCCCGGGGATCTCCATGTACACCTCGTGGGCCGCGTCGTTGGGTTCCACCAAGTTTCTCTTGAGCGACGGGATCAATCTTTGTTTCTTGTCGACCTTGGCCACCTCGTTGTTGACCAACGCCTTGGCAAACCGGTCCACCTGGATGCTGGTGATGGCGGCATTCAACGGCTGCAACGTCTTGATGATTTGCTTGGTGACGGTGTCGCTGATGAACACCCTCCCCTTAGAGTCTCCACTAACTATATTCATGCCGTCCATAGAAATGCACACCTTAGTAATGCTTACGTCCTCGTCGTCCGCCTGGTGGAACACAGACGTGTGGGCGAGGTCTGGGTCGTTGTCGAGCGACACGATCTGGCCCATTCCGCCCACCGCCTCGAGAGTGGAGGTGTGCACGTTACGCTGGTACAACGCAATGGTGCGGATGGCACCGTTGCTCATCCCCACGTACAACGCTCTGTCGGCGGGGTCTCTGGTGATGCTGGTTATAGGGAATGGGAGAACAAAGGTCGTGAGGAGCTGCTTGGACATGACGTTGTAAACACGCACCGTGCAGTCCTTGGACACAGTGTAGAGCTTAATGTCGTTGATGAGCACCGAGTCGCTCACGGCGAAGTCGGAAACCGGCAATGAGTGGTCGGTGAAAATACAGAACGGCTTGATCACCGCATCTCTGTCTTTGTTGTAGAGCGCCACCAAGTCGGTGACCCGGTAGACGATACAGCGCGAGTCCTCACTGGAACTGAAGAGGAACGTGCCGCACTTGCTGAACTGTAACTTGGTTACCGACTGGTAGTGCACATCTTTAGCAAATATCATGTTTCCCGACAAGAGCTCCCACACGTAGACCTTTCCGGACTTGGAGCCGCCGACCAAGAGCCACGGCACGCGGTAGCCCGGCTTTGAGCTGAAGACGTCCGCCTCGCGGGCCTGCGTGCTGGCTGGCATCTTGCACACTGCCAAACAGTTGAGGACTTCTGGGACGGGAATTCTTTGGTCGATGCCCTCCTTTCCCCAGACGTACACGTTTACGAGCGCCTTTGTGGGAGAGGCAACGATGAGGCGCTCTCCTGGGCCTATCCCGGTCAAAACGGCCCCGTTGGCCGAGCAGTCGGCCTGTCTAAAAGACGAAAACTGCGATGAGGTGTGCATGGACGTACAAATTCCGTGGGACTCCTGCGACTGCTTGTCCTGCGGGTCGCCCTGGCCAATGTAGAATACCAGCTCTTCCATTCTGTTGAAATCAGTAAAGATGTAGGTTTTGCAGCTGGAATTTTTCACGATGAGATCGCAGTAAGTTCACACCTGGAACCACCGACGACTGCGAATTTGAGGCCAACGCACATATAAACAACACACAGCATCTACAGACACAATGCCCATCGACATTTTGACGACGGCAATCGTCAAGGGGCCCGACAGCATTGCCGGGTGGCCCTATTTAAAGGCCTACGGCCCGGCTGTAGCGATCATTGCCGCCACCAAGTACTATTTCCGCGGCTCCACCAACACCTGGGAGCGGGACTTACATGGGAAGGTGTTCATGGTGACTGGCGGGACGTCGGGGCTCGGCAGAGCGACGGTGGAACAGTTGGCCAAGCGAGGCGCTCAGATAATCTTGCTTGTGCGGTCGACGGAGGACTCGTGGGTGACGGAGTACGTCGAGGACGTGCGCGAGGGCACCAACAACTTCATGGTGTACGCTGAAGAGTGCAATTTGGACTCGTTGTACTCGGTCCGGCTTTTCGCCACGAAATGGCTCGACAACCAGCCGCCGAGACGCTTGGACGGGGTCATCTGCTGCGCCGCCGAGGCGTTGCCCGTGGGGAAGCCGCGCCAGGTCACGGTGGACGGCGTGGAGTTGCAGATGGGCGTCAACTACTTGGCCCACTACCACCTCATCACATTGTTGGCGCCGTCGTTGCGCAACCAGCCGCCCGACAGAGACGTCCGGGTGGTGTTTGCCAGCTGCGCCACGCAGTCCATCGGCACCGTCGACCGCGAGGACCTCTTGTGGGAAAACAAGCGGTACCCGCAAAGACGGCCGTGGCAGGTGTACGGCACCTCCAAGTTGCTTTTGGGGCTCTTTGCCCGCGAGTTCCAGAGACGGTGCAACGCCTACGAGCGCAAGGACCAGGCGCCCTCCAACGTCAAGGTGGTGGTGGTGAATCCGGGGGTGTTGCGGACGCCGTCCACCAGAAGAACCATCAGCATGGGAAGCGTGTGGGGGCTCTTGCTCTACGTGCTACTCTGGCCGGTGTGGTGGCTCTTCCTCAAGAGCGCGCTCCAGGGAGCGCAGTCGGTGCTTTTTGCGGTGTACGCCCCGATCTTCCTCAAGTCGGAGGGCGGCCAGTACGTGCAAGAGTGCAAGGTGGTGCCGACCGGCAGAAAGGAGTTGGCCGACGCCGAGCTCCAGAAGCAGGTGTTTGACGACACGGCGGCGGTGCTCGACCGGTTGGAGCGCCAGAGCGCCATCGAGAGAAAGAAACAGGAGAAGCCCAAGACCAAAGAGCAAAAGCTTAAAGAGTTGAAGGAGAAAAAATTGCAGGAGATCAAGGCCAAGCAGAACATGCGCAACAAGCCCGAGTCGCCGCAGGAGCTCGAGCAGAAGCTCAACTACATCCGGCAGCTGTTGAACAAAGACATGCCATTGTTCCCGGACCGATAAGAATGTGTCAAGTGGGGGGTTATATGCAGGAAATGCCGATAAGCGAAGTTCGGCCGACGACCGACGGCGCCCCGACTCGTAGCAATACACACACCGTATGACCCGTGTAGCTCGGCGCACTACAGCTGGAGACCAGCTCCGAGACCCTCTGATAAGATCGCGCTTATCTGCGTAATTCGTGTCCCGTCCTATCAACGAGCATTTCATTCGTTGAACATTTCATTTATCTCACCCATGGAAGTTGATCCCAAAGACGATTCCGGCTGCGCGCCGGCGGCCGAGGCGTTCAGAGCGTCGCCCAGCCCCGTGGCAGGGTCCCGGGCCCCTGTTTCCTCGTTGACCCGGCTCTTGCACGAGAGCAACTCCAATCTCAGCACGCCGCTCCACACCAACAACAACTCCAGCGTGACGCTCTCGGAGCTCGCGCCCAAGGCATCCGTCGAGTCCGAGGGGCTTGTGTTCGGCAAGACGGACGACGACGACGGCGGGCTCGTGCCGCATCTCCCGTCGAGCCTCTCCAAGTCGTACCACGGGCGCATCATCCCGATCAAGCCGCCGCTGAACTCGAGCCCACGGGTCATCCGCACGGGGCTGGTGTCGCACGCGCTGGCCCTCAACTACGGCGAGAGCTTGTCGTCGCTGATCCCGTACTCTGCTCCCGGCGGCCGCTCGCAGCTTCTGAACTCCTTCAACAGCTCGCTGAGCCTCAACACCCTCGGAAGCGACGGCCACGTCCCCAACTTGCCCAACGGCCAGCCCATCAGCTCCATCCACATCCAGTCGCCGCAGGTGACGTCGGCGTCCATCGAGCCGCGATTCATCGTGTCGAAGCAGCGGGTCGCCCAGGCTCACGCCCAGGCCCAGGCCCAGGCCTCGTCCGCCCGCGACCGCACCAACTCGCAGTCGGGGCTTTCGTACTTCTTCTCGTCCAAGGGCAAGACGGCGAAGAAAAACTCCTCCACCGACTTGGGCTCGTTCTACAACAACAGCTACCAGGAGCAGGTGTTGCCGTCGTCGCCGTCGTCCATCTCGTCCAGCGAGTCCAACTTCTTCCCGCAGTCGCGCCACAACTCCATGGCCAACTTGAAGCGCTTCTTCAAGAAGTCCGGCTCGCCGTCGACCACCCCCACCTTGTCGAGCTCGCTCCGCTCCAACAACGGCAGCCTCGCCAACACCCCGGTGACCTCGGGCGTGCAGCCGTTGACGGCCGCGTCGTCGTCGACCTCCATTTACTCGCAGTCGCCCGGCAACGGGCCGCTCCAAAATAAGATCAACTACCAGCACGAACGCAGGGGCTCGGTGCTGAACTTGATCAACACCCAGCACCAGCAGCTCCCGTTCTCCATGCGCTACAGCAAGCTCGGCGAGAGCTTGGGCGCCGGCGCTGGCGGTGCTGTCAAGCTTGTGAAGCGCTTGAGCGACAAACACACCTTTGCCGTGAAGGAGTTCAGGGCAAAGTACCAGAACGAGACCAAGCGGGACTACGCAAAGAAAATCACCGGCGAGTACTGTATCGGGTCGACGTTGAAGCACCCCAACATCATCGAAACTATAGAGATCTGTTATGAGAACGAGCGCATCTACCAGGTCATGGAGTACTGTGACTATGATCTCTTTGCCATTGTCATGTCCAACAAAATGTCTCGGGAAGAAATTAACTGTTGTTTCAAGCAAATCTTGTCGGGTGTCCACTATTTACATTCCATTGGCTTGGCCCACAGAGACTTGAAGCTCGACAATTGCGTCATCGACACCAGGGGAATCGTCAAGATCATCGACTTCGGCTCGGCCGTGGTGTTCTCGTACCCGTTCTCCAAGACGTTGATCGAGGCCCAGGGCATCGTCGGCTCCGACCCCTACTTGGCGCCCGAGGTCTGCGTGTTCAACAAGTACGACCCCAGACCCGTGGACGTGTGGTCGGCCGCCATCATCTTCTGCTGCATGATGTTGAAGAAGTTCCCCTGGAAGGTGCCTAAACTCACCGACAACTCGTTCAAGTTGTTCGCTACCAGCGGTGAAACCATCCCCATCAGCGAAATGTTGAAGAAGACCCCCGACATGCTCACCAACAACGAGGGCCTCGACAACCTTCACGACATCTCGCAGGCCATCCCCGAGGACAATACGCTCGACCATCCTGATTCCAATGGCAGCGATGGAAAGAACAATGGAAAATCTCATACTTCCAACGAAGTGGGACCTGGCAGATTATTGCTTGCGTTGCCTGAGGACTGCCGTGATCTCATCGGCAGCATGGTGGAGTTGGCTCCAGCCTGCAGAATCACCATTGACGAAGTGATGAACAGTGAATGGTTGAAGTCTGTTCACATGTGTACAGTAGTTGATAAAATGGGGCCAGATGGACAACCTATTTATGAGGCCCTCAAGGCCGAGGACCACGACCATACCGAGGTCGAGCAGGCCAAGGCCCACATAGCAGCATTTGACAAAACCAAGAAAAAGTAGCATCAATAGAGAATATAAACGTTTAATGATCTATGTACAGAATTTTTATATACATCATGGCACCACCTTGACACCAATAACCTCTGCTGTCAGTATCACAGCCCCACAAATCGCTTGCAATGTGACGTCTTTATGTCTTTCGTCGGTCTTTTTTATCTTGGCGATTTCATAAATATGCTTTAAAGACACTTGACCCACGGATTCGTGGACAGGACGTCCAGCTCCTTGCTTGGCTCCGGCCGCCTTCAACAACAACCAGGACGTAGGGGGCGATTTCATCTCAAATGTGAAGGTTCTGTCGGGTTTAATGGTCAAAAGACATGGAATAGGAAGGCCTGGTTGGTAATGGGCCGTTCTGGCGTTGAATTCTTTACAAAAATCGATGGCCTTGACACCCTTGGATCCAAGAGCAGGTCCAACAGGGGGTGCGGGGGCAGCCTGGCCAGCACCCACTATCAATTTAACGAGAACACTCTTTCCAGCTTTAGCGGACATGGTGAAAAATTTTGTGCGATTGGAAATGTCTTAGTTTCTACAGAGAAAATGGTAGATTGGTTAAATTGTGTTTTGGACTTGTGATTGTGGTTTGTGAGTTCTAGTACCTGAAGGGTGGGGTATTGTGTACAAATCCAACGAAAGAGCACAAACGGAGTAAAAATGGGTCAAATAGAGTGTTAGAAGAAGTAAACGTGAGCTAGATTGTAGAATTTTGGTGCGGATAGCGACTAGAGTTCTCTGTAGACTAGCATAGACTAGAAAGGCTTGTGCTAGATACAAGTCCTTTATTGGCGAGTAGTCCTGTGAATGGTTTTGTGGATGGTTTGTCCATACTCTTACTTCGTCTATTTGATTCGGAATGAGTTTATCGCTATGTATTGTTGAAAATAGTGTTAACTCCCAACATTAAAAGCTTACCTAGATGAAGATATACCGTGGAAAAGTATCTGGTGAATTGTCAAACTTGGGTATTAGAGAATTAGTCTTATTTTTTGTGTTTTGGACCATAAACCGAATGCACACCTAGTCTACAAAGCTACATTTAACAAACATCAACTCCCGAACTGCTGGATTTTGATCAAATATTGGAATGCTTAGCAATTTGAATTTGTCTGGAGATAACCAAAGCCCAAAGCAATATAATGTATTTGGCAATTTTTATAAAATACTAATCTTGATTCAAAGGTGTTCATTTGGCTTCCCCAAACATTAAACCTATTTTGGTGAAGGCTGCATATTAAAGTCTCAATTACGACATACCAATCGTAAGGCAAATTCCGTTGCGTATAAAACATCAAATGGCTTCGGTGACAGATTCGCTAAAACGTAAATCTTGGCGGATGCAAAATACACTATGGGGTATCAGGGAGATGCCGCTACTTATTGAAAGAACCGTTACGGCTAAAATTAAAAACTACTAATAGGACATCGATGTACCTAGACTTACAAATCCCGACGGACATCTTTAGATCCCGTCCGCTAAACAATTAATAATCGGAAAAAGATAAGTACGTCAAAAAAATGTATAAATATTCCGTTGCTCCCATTTGAACAGCACAAAGCAATGGTCAAGCAAATCCCAATTACTACAGCCGGTTTCGGTACCATGAGTATGACTTGGATGCCCCAAGCTCCAGATAAACAAGAGTCGATCAAGGCTCTCAAATATGTGTATGAGCAGTACGGTGTAAGATTTTTCAACGGTGGCGAATTTTACCAGATGGTACCCACGTACCTCAACTTGGAGTTATTGAGGGATTTTTGCAAGGAGGTGAATGATCCCGAGTTGGTGGTCTCCATCAAAGGTGGAATTAACTTGGCCACACTCACTCCAGACGGCAGCAAAGAGAGCATCGATAAGTCAATTGACAACATCTGGCGCCACTTCAAAGACTTGCCAGTAAAGCCAAAGCTTATCTTTGAAATGTCCAGAGTCGATCCCAAAGTCCCATATGAGGATACAATTAGCTACATTTACGATAATGTCAAAGCAGGTAAAATCGATGGGATTTCTTTAACTGAAGTAAGTGCTCAAACCATCCGTAAGGTTGCTGACAAAGCACCAATTTCAGTCATCGAAGAGGAGTTTTCGTTATTTGCTACGGATATTGTTGAAAATGGAGTGTTGGCAGAAGCCTTTAAGTTTAACATTCCAATCGTTGCTTATTCGCCATTGTGCAGAGGTATCTTGACAGACTTTGCTGTGGAGCATACCGATTTCTTGGGAACTATCGATGGAAAAGATGTCCGTAAACGTATTCCTCTCGATAAGTTTACTCTGAAGATCTACGAACAGAATTCAGTCATTCAGAAGAAGCTTTACGATTTCGCCCATTCTAAAGGAGTTCCACTCGAGAATTTGGCTCTTGGATACATAAATAAAGTTTCTGAATCCATGGACTACGAGGGAATTCCTAAAGTAACCAAGGTGGTGGCCATTCCCAGCGGTTCGTCTATCGACAAGATCGATAGGAACTTCAAAAATATAATCAAGCTTTCGGACGATGACCTCAAGTACATAAGCCAATTGTTGAATGACCATCCTGTCGTGGGCCATCGCTACAATCAACGGCTCAAAGATAGTGGACTTTTGAACGCTTAGAGAATTCTGATCTACAGAACGTAATACATACTTGAATAATATGGCTTTAATGACTTGTACACTAACCAAACCCATAGATATACACAATAATAGATTGGCAGATTCCACAGGAAACGTTGCTGTTTTTGTATTGTATTTATTCACTAAAACTACTTTCTTCATGAATAATTATCACGAACATTTAGACAGTTGTAGCAAACTTCTTGACCTTGATTGGTTTACAATCCTTGTCACTTGGAGCCAGATCTTTGTAGAAGTTCACAGAATAGTATTTTTCTGAATATTTGTATGGGTCGTAGGTAATGTTTTTGCATGCAAAGAAATGTTCACTTGTGCCATTGTACACCAAGTAGTCGTCTGCATCAAAAGTAACTGGTTGGGCTCCAAATCCATCTACCACAGCTGAGTCATACTGAACACTGAAGTTCTGATAATGACCTTCTGAGATAGGAAAACCTAACATCAAATCTTGATCATCATAAAAGAAAACCTGGCCAGGAGCAGTCAAAAAGAGATTGTTCATGATTGCACCCTCATGTAATGAAGTAATTGGCAAACTGTCGACCTCAGGAATATGAGAAACAGAACCTAATGTGATGTTGGTAAGAGTAGCTTGAGCAGCAGCTAAGCAAAAGGCGATAGAGAGAAATTGCATTTTTAGGCGATTGAACTGTAGTATGAATGAAATCAACTGGTTTATTGATACAGACCACAAATCAATGGCTTCTTATATAGTTTTGAAATCCTATAAATAACCACCATTTATTTTGAAGTTGTTAGCTACTAAACGACGTATCACAGAAGTAAGGACATATGATTGAAGGTAACTTTGAAACATGAGGCTTCATCGTGTTTTTTAAGATTATTTTACGTCATAATTGGAAATACGGGTTTCCTTCTTTAACTCAGAAAGGTATAAATTCATAGATTGAAGGCACCTGTCACCGAAAAATTTAATACCACGTTGTAGCACTGACAACTTGCCATATATTTAAGATAAAGGTTTTGAGTTGAGCCAATAATTTCAAGAGAACAATGTATTTACTACAGTATTAAACATCTATTTATAGCCTTTCGCTTTAAAACATCAACATCAAGTATATAGACGCTCGCAAGGAGCCAGGTGTTCTGACGTAAAATAAACTATTCCTACAATTGTTCAGGGAAATATCTAGTATTTTGAACCGATAAGGAAGTTTAAAGTCCATAGGAGGATGTAATTACATTTACGATGATGTCAAAGTCGGTAAATCAAATGGAATTTCTTTAAACGAAACAAGTGCTCAAACAATCTGGTCGCTGACTAGGCACCAATTTCAGCATGGTAAAGTTCTCATTGTTTGCTATGACCAACCAGTAATGTAACATCGCTCCAATCAACTGCTCCAGGATATGTGTTCTTGAATGTTTACAAAATATAGCGAGTTAGCAGCACCAATTCTGATTGTGATATACAAATATATTATTGATGTTAGTTTTAGTAACTTGTACGTTAACACCGATACATTATTATAAACTTTGGAGTTTATCAAGGGGCTACAGAGAATGATACTAAGGTATTAATTTTCATTATTACTAACTATTTCTCCATACACAAATTATAACACGATGGTTTAGTGTTTACAGGTAGTATACTTCTTGACTTTGATTGGTTTACAATCCTTTGGAGCTTCATCTTTGTAGAATGTAACAGCAAAATTTGTCTGAGAGATTAAGTTTCTGTCATTGGTGATGTTCTTGCATGCAAAGAAATGTTCGCTAGTACCATTGTAGACCATGAAGTCATCATCATCAAAAGAAACTTTCTGAATATCAAAACCATTAATAACCGCAGCGTTGTCATGAATACTGAAGCCCTGGAAACTTTCGCCAACGGGAAAACCTAATAATAACTCTTGATCGTCATAAAGCAAAGTTTCAGCGTGAGTATACAAGAACAAGTTACTCATATATGATCCTTCATGAATCGGAGTAATTGGGAGACCGTTGACTTCAGCAATACGGGAAATAGAACCTAAAGTGACATTGTAAACAGTAGCTTGAGCAGCAGCTAACAAGAAAGCGACAGAGAGGAATTGCATTTTTAGTTGATTGGATTGTAATGTGAATAAAATCAACTGGTTAATTGATAAACTACAAATCACAGACCTCTTATATAGTAGTTAATTCCTATAAATAGCTATGATTTGTTTTGAAGCTTAGAACTATTAAAAGCATGGAGTATCAGATACCATGACTATCATTAGAGAAACTTTTTAAAATATGGGGTTTGATCGTGCATGTTTTTAAGATTTTTTTACGTCATTTCCGGAGGTACGGGTTTCCAGAGTTCCCAGAAAAGCAGATAACTAGCTATTACGGTAAGATTTGGTGGGCTTATCATACATAACACTAAGAGCACGTAGTAGCACTGACAGGCTTCGATGGCTTAAAAACCCAGAATTTGAGTTGAGCCAATAGTTTCAAGAGCACATTTTATTTACTATAGCAGTTATTTATAGTCTTGCCCGATGATTTGACTCTAAAAGATCAACAGTAGTTATATAGAAGCTCAAACAGAGATAGGTGATCTGACGCATTTCAGACCATTCCTAGAAGTGTTCAGCTTTAGTTCTAGTTTTAACCGATAAGTTATCTTGAATTGAATAAGAATACTTTCTGGTATTTCCTGCGCATTCAAGAGACGTGTAGCGGACTTGTTCGCAGTTATCGGGAGTTAGGTATTTTGTTCTTTGGTTGCAAAACTTTATGTTTAATATTGCTTATCGTCCACATGTAACTTTCATTTTGGTAAACATATAACTATTTATATCATGTCATTTATCATTTTGGGACAAATGGCTGACTCCCCCGGCGGGTATTGTATTTTTACGGGTAATTATGGGGTGCATTGAGTTAATTCTGATAAAATTGGTGTTCTTGCAGAAAAAGAAATTGGCCCATTAGGCCAAACAGTCTTTACAAGTGACTGATGGCGAAACGGAAGAATATTGGCTTTTGCATGAGGTCATTGAAAGAATCCGGTAAAATTACAGACCGGCTTGTGGCCATGAACCTGACAAATACAAATTGACAGACCGGTATCACTAGACCAAATAAACCACTAGACTGAGACATACCTAGAAGTTATCGGCTACAACCATCAATCAGGTCCAATTATCGATCGCATCCAATCATCGGGTGCTACGGTATTCAAATGTTATGACTTATATGCTATTATTTACATTACCATTAAACTATTTCTTCGGTGAAGCGAGAGCGGGAGTTGTTGCTCTGGCCGCCGTCGTCGCCGAAGACCTGGCCTCGATCGACCATGGGAAGTCCTTCCTCTTCGATGTCTGATGGGTAAAAATTAAACTCGTCACTTAGATCTCGATTGTGGCCTGGATCTGGGGATTCATGGTCGTAGGGCTCTGCAGTCGACGGCTGGTAGCTCATGGAGTTGTACCGCGTGTGATGCGAACTGCCAGGCCCGGTATTATTGCCCGAATTGGTGGCGGACGACTTAAAGAGGGAATCAAGGTTGTTATTAGTGACTCCACGGTACTGGAAGTCGTTGTCCTGCTTCTCGTAGTTGTCGGGCGAGTGAAATACATGGTCGAATCCCTGGGGGGAAGCAGCCGAGCCTGCGCCAGCGCCTGCGGCGTCCGTCTTGGATCCAAAAAGTTTCTTGAAGCCGTACTTGTCGTTGAAGGAGTCGCTCTCGCGCTCGTCGTCGTTGAAGTCCGGGTTCTGGTTCTTGAGCGAGTTTCTCTTGCGCTTGCGCAAGTAGAAGAAGAGGAGCACGAACGAGCCGATCAAGATGGTTCCACCGATGGAGCCTACGAGCCCGCCGACCAACTTGCCGGTGTTGCTGGAGCCTCCACCGGAGGACTCGTTGGAGACGTTGGTGGGCACGGCCACGAACGTGGTGATGGTGGTGCCCTTGCTCTTGAGGGTGGTGAGATGGGGCGTGAAAGAGGAGGAGGACGACGGAGGGTCGGTGATGGTGGACGAGGAGGTGGAAGAGGTGGACGTGGTGTCATGCAGGGTGGAGCTGGCGATGGAGGAGGAGGACGAGGACGAGGAAGAGGATGTCGAAGACGAGAAAAACGTGGACGACGGCTCGAACGACGACGACGAAGGCACAAACGAGGACGAGAACGACGAGAACGTCGACGACAGCTCGGACGAGAAGAACGACGAGGACGACGAAGGCTCAAACGACGACGACGGCTCGCTCAGCGGCTGGAACGAGGAAGAGGGCTCAAACGACGAAAACTCCAGCGACGACAGCGACGACACCACCGCCAGCGACGAGAACGACGACAGCGGCACCAGCGACGAGGGCTCGGTGGACAGCGAGTCCGACAGGAAGGTGTAGGAGGAAAAATCGAAAGAGGGCTGAGACGAGAGATCAGATGAGGCTGAAGAATCGGCGCTGAAAGTGGCGGACGGCGACGAAAGCGTCGGGAACGGGCTGGATGAGGGCACCGCCAGCGACGGGGAAAGTAAGGAAGACATGGGGCCTGAGGTGGAAAGGTCTTCAGTTAAAGTTTGGGACGGTGGGATGGAGGTGCTAAAAATAGACGAAGAGGAAGAGACGACATTAGACTGAATGTCGCCTATACTCGAATTATTGTCTCTTCGGAAAAGACCCTGGAGGTTGAGGTGGCGCATCTGGGACTCCTGGGGGCCACGATACACGGCGGCCGGGATGGGAGAGTTGATGTTGATGAAATTGGGAGACAATGCCGCCTAAACTGCCACCAGTAAAGAACACGTTTGCGGTACCAAAAGGTCGATCAAAAGGAACGAGCTACTTATATTCTACAAATACGTTTCACTTACTGCAACTCCTTCTCCTGCATACCTTAAAGTCAGTTTACCACGCACTATATGGCAACTTAATTTTAGATTAATCACATTGCTGTTTACGGTGAGATCTGCCGCCGATTTCGCGGCGGTACCTTTTCAGCCCTCCTGTGCGCCAATTGCTGCGAAATGCATTATGTATGTAGCGTATACTATATCAGCATTGTCTGGAAACCCTTGCCGCTGACGACGCCGAGCCAGTCGCCCAGGGCCCCGCGCCAGCACACATTGTTGATTTCGAGCGTCTCCTCGTACTGTAGCACCGGACAGTCCACCACGGCCGGCTCGCTGTGGGGTTTGAGCGACTGGTATAAATTGTTGCAGTCCCATATAAGCGCCTGGCAGTCGTCGCCGCCCGTGAGAAGAAAGTTGGAGTTGGGGTGCCACTGGATGCTGTTGATGGCCGTGGCGTTGGCCCCGCCAAACGACCCGTCGAGAATGCACACCGGCACTCCAGGCATTCGGGTGTCGATGATGATGATTTGGTTGGAGTTGACCCCCACCGTGGCCAAGTAGTTCTGGTCGATGTTGGACGCCGCGAGCTTGAGAAGCGCCTTGCTGTTGTAGTGGCCCGAGTTGCTGGCGGCGGCCACATTGGCGGGCGGCTCGTATATAATGGTAGAATGCTCTAGCGACCGCAAGTCAAACACCCGCATCGACCCGTCGTTGCCCACCGATGCAAATAAGTTGGTCGACTCGTGCAAGAACTTGACGTCAAACACCTCCAGGTCGTGGGCGATGAGCTGCGTCTTGACCTGCGCCGAATCGCCCTTTTCTACTGAAAGGGCCCGATTTAGGTCCCACACCGTGCAGGTGGTGTCCACCGACAGCGCGATGATGATGGAGTTGTCGACCTTGTTCCAGTCGAACGACGTCACCGGCGGCAACGTGTTGACGTCGCTGTTGCCGCCGGTGCTATTACAGAGGTTGTGGGTCTGGGTCACCAAATAGTTGTTGTTGGCGTCAAGCTGGTCGTGGTCGACCTGGTAGAGCCGCAACGACTCCGACGACGCTGCGAGCCGCTCCACGAGCCCGTGGCCCGTCTTGTTCATCATGGGGTCCCACTGCAACTTGGTGATGGGGTAGTCCACGTTGATTTCGGCCACCTTGTGGAAATCGAACCCCTCGATCAGGTCGTCGCCGAAGTGCACCGCCGTGGGCGACTCGGTGTCCTCGTGCGTGGCCTCCTTGCCGTACTTGATCCCATGTACGATTTGAAGGTTGTTGGTGAAGCCCTCTTTATACGACCCTAGCGCCACGCACTCCGTCTCGAACTCCGCCAACGTCGCCCAGTCCGACACGTAGAGCGGCAACGTCGAGAGGTAGTACGACGATCGGTCCAGCACGGGCGGGCTGGCGCTATTTGATGGCCCAGCATCACCTCGATCGGTTGCGGCGCCGGGAGGAAGCAAATACTGGCTGTAATACGGGCTCCGCGGCTTGCCGGGGCTGTAGGACGCATTGAGTCCGGGGTACGGCAAGATGGGGGGGTTTTGCCGGGCGCCAATGTTTTCGGACCAGTCCATGTTTGTTGAGGACAGTGCACTCGGGCTTCGTGAGTAGATCGTGTGTCACGTGACCAGAGATCTGTTGGGCTGGGCCGGTGGTGTCCGGGTGCTGCAGTGCCCTCCGGTGCTGTGCGCTGCTGCTACGGTGCTGTTATGTTGGGTGTGCTGGTAATCGTGTCTATTATTCTATAATTATTGATCGTTGGCGACCTCTTCCACCGAAGGACATGTACACATCAAGTTCATGTCTCCGTAGGTGTCGTCCACTCTGGCCACCGTAGGCCAGCACTTCGACGTTTTTAAGTAGGGCAATGGGTAGGCAGCCTGCTCTCTGGTGTAGCCTCTGGCGTCCCATTCGCTTTGAGGTGTCGACACAATATCGTCCAAAGAGTGAGGGGCGTTCTTCAACACTGTGCCCAATGGCTCCTTGTTAGCGTAGGCGTCGATCTCCTTTCTGATCGAGAGCAATGCCTCGATGAATCTGTCCAATTCGGCCAAATTCTCCGATTCAGTTGGTTCAATCATCAATGTACCGGCCACTGGGAAAGACATGGTTGGGGCGTGGAACCCGTAGTCCTGCAATCTCTTGGCCACATCGATGGCCTCCACTCCCACAGCCTTGAACTCTCTCAAGTCCAAAATAAACTCGTGGGCACAGTGTTTCAAGCCTTCCTCCTTTGAAGCATTGGAGTCAATGAACAAGATCTGGAAGTCGTCCTTCAACTTGTGGAGCATGTAGTTGGCGTTCAACATGGCCACAGCAGAGGTGTATGGCAACGAGTCGGCTCCCAACATCTTAATGTAGGAGTACGACACTGGCAACACGGCAGCGGAACCGTAAGGCGCAGAGTTGACGGCCTTGATCGACTCGGCAGTAGAGTGGGGGGTGCTAACAAAGTGGTGAGAGGGCAAGAATGGCTTCAAGTGCTCCTTCACACACACTGGGGCTTGACCGGGACCTCCTCCACCGTGGGACAAGGCAAAGGTCTTGTGGATGTTCAAGTGACACACATCGGCACCCAAGTCACCGGGAGACGTCAATCCAACCTGGGCGTTCATGTTGGCACCGTCAAGGTACACCAAACCGCCGTTCTCGTGAACGATGTCGATGGCGGTCTTGATGCCGGGCTCGAACAAACCGTAGGTGGAAGGGTAGGTGATCATGATCGAACACAAGTTTTGCTTGTGTTGTTCGGCCTTGGCCTTCAAGTCTTCCAAGTCGATGGAACCGTTGGCCAAACATTTAACTGGAACAACCTTCAATCCACACATGGCAGCAGAAGCTGGGTTAGTACCGTGGGCACTGACAGGAATAAGACAGATGTTTCTGGTCTCGTGGTCGCCTCTGGACTTGTGGTATTGTCTGATCAAAGACAAACCGGTGTATTCACCCTGGGCACCAGAGTTTGGCATCAAGGTGGTGGCATCGAAACCAGTGATGTCGTTCAAGTCCTTTTCGAACTCTTCGACCAACTCCTTGTAACCCTGGGCCTGGTCCAAAGGAGCGAATGGGTGGATAGAGGTGAAGCCGGGGATCGACAAAGTCTGCATTTCGACGGTGGCATTTAATTTCATAGTACAGGAACCCAATGGGATCATGGAGTTGGCCAACGACAAGTCCTTCGATTGCAACAAGTGCAAGTAACGAAGCATGGCGGTCTCAGAGTGGTGTGTGTTGAACACTGGATGAGTCAAGATCTCATCGGTTCTGAGCACCTCGGAAGGAAGAGTTGGCAACTCGGCGACAGAAGCAACGTTGGCGGAGGATCCGGTGAACAACTCGACCAACGAGCTCAAGTCTTTTTCGGTGACGGTCTCGTCGAAAGTCAACGACACGGTGGAATCGTCGACCTTGAATAAGTTAATGTTGTATTTTGCCAAAGCCTGGTCCAAAAGCTCAGCAGAGGAAACACCAGACAACTTGACAGTCAAGGTGTCGAACCACGAGGCGTTGGTGACCTCGTGAGCAGAGTTGTTCTGGATCTCGTTGGCCAAAATGGTGGTGAGGCCGTACACTCTGGATGCGATATCCTTTAAGCCCTTAGGGCCGTGGTAAACGGCGTACATGGCGGCCATGTTGGCCAACAAGGCTTGGGCGGTACAGATGTTGGAGGTGGCCTTTTCACGCTTGATGTGCTGTTCTCTGGTCTGCAAGGCCAATCTGAGAGCGGGCTTGCCCAATCTGTCCTTGGAAACACCGATGATTCTACCAGGAATCTTTCTGGAGTATTTCTGGGACGTAGCAAAGTAGGCAGCGTGGGGGCCACCGTAGCCAAACGGCACACCGAATCTCTGGGAGGTACCCAAGGCGATGTCGGCGCCAAATTCCGATGGAGGCTTGATCAAAGTCAAGGCCAACAAGTCGGCAGCCACAGCCAAAAGACCCTTTTGCGAGTGGACGATCTCTGCAATCTTAGAGTAGTCGTTGATAGAGCCGTCGGTGGCGGGGTACTGCACCAAGGCACCGCAGATGGTGGGGGCGATCTGCTGTAATTTTTCAATGCCCTCGGCGGTAGCAAGCGGCAACTCCACGAGCTCGACGCCGATGTTGCCGGCTCTGGATCTGATCACGTCGATGGTCTGCGGATGCAAGCCGGTGTCGACGACGTAGACGTTCTTCTTGCCTCTCAAGTTGTGGAAAGACAACGACATGGCCTCACCGGCAGCGGTACCCTCGTCTAACAACGAGGCGTTGGCCATGGCCATGCCCGTGAGCGAGGTGATCATGGTCTGGTAGTTCAACAACGACTCCAAGCGGCCCTGGGAGATTTCCGGCTGGTATGGCGTGTAGGAAGTGTACCATTCTGGCGATTCAAGCAAATTTCTCTGGATCACTGGCGGCACCTTTGTTCCGGCGTAGCCCTTGCCGATAAGCGATTTGGCGAGCTTGTTCTTGCCGGCGAGCGCGTGCAAGTGCTCCAACATCTCCAGCTCGGAGTAGCCTCGGGCGGGCGACACCTGGAGCTTTCTTTTGAACAAAACGTGTGGGGGAATGGCTCTCGACAAGAATTCGTCGAGGTCTTTGTAGCCCAAAGCCGACAACATCACGTCGACGTTGCTGGGGGTGGGGCCGATGTGGCGGCGGGTGAAGGTGTCAAGGTCGTTGAACTTGGTGGTCTGGAAGTCTGGATCGTAGATTTTGCTGTAGTTGGCGGAAGAAGTATCGGCCTTAGCTCTTAAAACTGCGGCCACCGTCAACAGACGGCTGATCTGCTGGGGCTTGACGCCCACGGCAACACGACGCAACGAGCGGGTCAAGGTTCTGGCTCTGATCATGTCTGCAGAATAGAGGAAATGGTGTGAATATATAGTTGCCTGCACACGAGTCAGGTCCGAGTTAAAAAGTGACTCTTGTGCGATGGCCGGGTTTCGAATTTAGTGCCAGGCCGGGACTTTCGTGGCGCTTTCCGTTCGTGTCGGATGCGGCGTACCGTGGGGTCGTGCTGTTGTAGTTTGGGGCGGTGGTCTCATGGGGCCGCCTTTTTTTTGGCGGGCCCTCTTATCGGCAGAGTCTCAGATGAGACTCTGTCACATGTGATAGGGCCGAATATTGCAGCCCCAAGAGTCAGATTATTTATTTAGCGGTGGTGCCAGACGCTGCCGTGGCTGTTCGATGGCCTACATTTATTTACGGTCGTAGAGTCTTTGGCCGTTTCGTAGTTGAAGAGCCGACAATTGTTCTGTAGTTCTTGAAGCTTGCGGTGGCTGCAGTGGCTGCGGCAGCTGGAGAAGTTGAAGTGCCATTCAGTGGAATGGCCAGTTGGCGATAACGAATAAGAAATACGAGATCAATTATTGTTTATCTGCTAAATAACGAAAACCGTATTTTGCAGCCTTACATTCAGACTTTATATACGCTTAAAATTCTTAAGAGGCAGCGCATCCCAACGAGGCCCATCGGCCATACAGCGCTGCGCTATCATGACCAAGCTTTACTATTCAGTCATTCAATATCTATTCTTATATATTCTTGTAATACCTAATGCAGTGTATTATAATCAAATTTACCCCACACAACTCCAGCACCGTCAAACCAGTACAATCCCAGCACCTCATCAAACTCAGTAACTCAACAAGACCAGGCCCTACACTTCCAATAATGTTGTATAATAAATACTACCAACCGTGATCAAATAACATCGACACCGACTCTCCGTTGTGGATCCTCCTGATTGCTTCGGCCAATATTCTCGACACGTCCAACACCTCGAACCGCTCCTTACCCAAATATCCTAGGTTTGAAGTTTGAGGAACCGAATTCGTCGTGATCACCTTATCTATGGCACTCTTGCTGATTCTGTTGATGGCGTCGCCGCTGAAAATACCATGCGTCACCAAGGCATATACCTGCTTTGCGCCCTGGTCCTTCAACAACTTGGCGGCCCGGGTAATCGTGTAGGAGGTGTCGACCAAATCGTCGATCAAAACACACACTCTGTCCTTAACGTCGCCAACAAGCATCGTGGTGGCGACCATCGAGGCGTTGCTGATCGTGTTGATGGACGAGCTACTGGAGACGGGCAATGCCAAGCTGTTGGTGGCATTAGTAGAAGGTGGGTTTTTGGCGATTTTGGCCCTTCTTTCCTTATGGATCAAGGCGAAAGAACACCCTAAAGCGTCGGCAATAGAGGTGGCTCTCTTGGCACCTCCAGAATCGGGTGACACTATCACACAATCCTGGTAGTCAGGAATATAGTCTATAATGTATCTTTTTAGTAACGGCTTGGAGTACAAATTGTCCACGGGAATATTGAAGAAGCCCTGGAATTGGGGGTCATGCAAGTCCATGGTGATACACCTGTCTGCGCCGGCCGTGGTCAACAAGTTGGCGATTAAGGTGCCGTTTTGCGCTACCCACTGTTTATAGCCGGAATCAGTTCTGCCGTAAATGTCCACCGATGCGAGGTTAACAGCAGAAGCGTTGGTGCCGAGCACCTTGGTGAGCGTAGGCACTCTCAAGGGCGACGACGGAAGGGGGTTTTTGACGTTGTTCAAGGCGGCTTTTTCAAGAAGCGCCGCTCCGCCGTTGGCACCAGTGTCCAAATTCAACGATGGAGGCGGAGCACTGAGAGCATCGAACGTCTCGTTACGCGACAACGGTCTGGGCGTACCAGGCGCACTCTCAAACGTGTACTGATCCTTTTTCGTCGCCAAGGCTGGGGCTCCTGTCAAGGACGCAGCGTGGGGCACATCAGGCTGGCGAGAATATGGGTACAACGGCAACACCGCCGTCACACGCCGGGCACTGGCGGTCTTGCATGCGGCGATCATGATCAAGAGCTCGATAAAGTTGTCGTTGACATCACCACATCCTGATTGGATGATGAAAACGTCTTTCTCTCTGACCGAGTCTTTGATCTCGATCGAGGTCTCACCGTTCGAAAACCGGGTCGAGAGAACCTCGCCCTGCTCGATGGTCAAGTTGCGGCAGATAGCCTTGGTCAAATTCGGGTGGCTGGACCCGCCTAAGACCACAATGTCTCTCATGGGCGATGTGCGAATTGAGATGAGATCCATTTTGGGAAATGCTAATATCGAATTTCGTAGGACCCGGCCCGGGAACTATACTTGACCCATTTTACGGTTCTGTAGTTGGCCTTCTCGTGAATCTTGAGGTAATTGACCGAAAGTCCCGAACAGGAAAACATTTCGATCAAAAACTTCAAGCTGATGGGCGGCCGGGGCCAGTTGGCGAGCGTGTTGGCGTCCTTGGCGATCTCCACCTCCGCCGTGAGCACCACCTCCTTGTCGCCGTACAACTTGTTGAGTTTCCACAAGAGGATATTTTCCTCGGGGTGGAACTTGGTTTTGCCCGCCGACGTCGACTCGTAGTGCGCGAGCACCCCCGACGGCGTGGGGATGCGGATCTGGAGGTCGGTGGCGCACAACTTGCCCTGGAACAACGACGCCACCCGCACCTTGTACTGGAGCCGGTTGTGGCCCAATTGCTGGACTTGGGTGTAGACCTTGAACGGCACGTTGACGTTCAGGATGCAATTGTAGCCCATGAGCAGGAACTCGCCGTCGGGCGGCACGAACTTGATCACGCGGTCCTTGTCGAACGTGTTGAGCTCCACACACTGGTGAAACTTGCAGTCCTGGAGCACCACGCTGTTCTGGGACTCCGAGAGGTGGTTCATCGACGTGACCACGAGCCCGTTGTCGTTCAAGCCGAAAGTGCAGTTGGGCATGCCCGAGAGGTGCGCCTTGATGTTCATTTTACCGTCGACGGAGCTGGTGAGCACTTCGCCCTGTTCGTTCATAAGCACGTTGATCTCCTCGTCCACGTTGACAAAGATCTCGTTCCGCCGGTACTTGATGCCCTGGTCGCGCCAGGTGACCGACCCAAGCTTGTCGGTGCTGCGGTTCAAGTGCATGGTGAGGCCGGAGGACGACTTTCGGCGGCCCAAGGTGTGGTTCAATTTAAACCCGTCCGACACCGCCAAGCTCGGCACCAACGCCTTGAGATACGCCGGCTCGAGGTTTACCGGGTACCCGAACTGCACCACCTCGTCCAACACCTGGTACACCACGAAAAAGTTGTTGATGAGGTTTTCGGCGCTGACAGTCGTGAGCATTGACTTGAGCAACACCTCGAACTTGAAGAGGAACTCGAGCACCGCGGCGCAGTCGTGGTTGGAGCGGGTCACCGCCACAAGCCACAAGTTGTTGGCCTTGATATACACAAAAGACGTTGAGCCTAGCGTCAAGATAGGCGACCGCACTTCCTTTCCATGGATGGCCAGCGGATTGGCCGAGATGACCTGAATTCGAAACACGTCCGACACATTGCGCTTGACGCCCTCTTTGTACATCTTCGACATGAGCACGTCGCCCTTGGCGTCGAATATGAAAAATGCCGTTATCATAAGTAGAAGGTGTTAATGTGCGACTATAAACTATGGAAGCAGGCCCCGATTTTTTTTATCGTGGTTGCGCTTACGATTGTGGTTGGCCCGCAGCGCCTTGTTCTTCTCGTTGAGGGCGAAGGTGCGCTGGGGGTTTTTCGGCGGCGTTTTGTCGCTGGCGGACGGTTCGGCTTTGGAGGCTCGATTTGGGTTTCCGCTTCCGTAGAGATAATTCTGTTCCATGAGCTGGAACCGTTTAGGCGACTTCACCAACATCCGCATCCACCCCTCGATCTGCTCGTCCGACCACGCCGTCTCCTTCTTCATGGCGCCCCGGTCGGCAGATTTACGGGCCGTTTTGCCAAATACCTCTCCGCCCTTTTGCTTGTAGATTGCAAAAAGATATTCTTCTTTGGGATTGAACACCTTTTGCTGGTCGCCCTCGGCCCGTGTGACCTCCAGCTCCGCATACGTGTCGTCCGGCTCGTCCTCGTCACTCTCGTACATCATGCGGAGCGCAGACGACAAGTTGGCCTGCTTCATCTGCTCGAGATCGATGGTTTTCTTTTTCGACACCTTGACAAAATTGTCCTGGGCAAACCTCGACTTGTCCTCATCTTTGACCTCTACGGGCGTCATGGGCTCGTCCTCGGCCATAAGCTCGGGGTCCTCGAGGATCTGGTTGGTGACTTCGTCCACTGAGCCGTCTCGCAAGAGCGCTTTGGCCCGGGAAATGCTCAAGTCTGGGAACATCGCCACCAACGTAGAGATATCCTCGGGTGTCACCTGCTTGTACTCGAAGCTCTTGATGAACGGGAGGTTGGTCTCCACGGGGACCAACTCTCGGAACTCGTGGGACACGATGATGGACCCGAACAACGGGCTGATGACCATGGCGTTGAGGTTGGATATGCCGAGCTCGCCGGCCAATCTGGCCACCTTTGAAGGCGACAAACTGATCAATGAGACGATCATGACGTTCTTGGCCATTTCGGAGTGGATGGCCTTGCCGTTCGAATACAACTTTTCCAAGTCTTCGATCCACTGAGCATTGACAAACTTCTCGGCAAAGTCAAGCGACGTCTTCTTGTTCAACGACTTCAGCGAGTTCTTGCCCGAGTTGAGGTTGACGGTGGTGGACCGCTTGATGCTTTGGCCCAAGAGCAGAGACAAGGTGTCCAAATCTTTGGGCGTGAGTTTGTTGGAGGTGAGAAGATGAAGTAGATGTGCTTGGACAGACCCAATTGAGCTGATGTTGCCGGACTTCTTGTTGTCGTTGAGCTTGCACTTGAACGAGCCATCCACAAGGCCTCGCACCACCGTCCTGTCTCTATAAATTGAAATGAAATGCCAAATTGACTCACCAACCAAGTTGAGTTTAAGAATGCTATAGGCCTTGACCATCTGGAAAACGAGGTTTTTCAACGCCGCCTCGTTGTCACGGATATCGGGGTTTATCACACCCAACGAGAAGATCTTGGACTCCTCGTCACTTGTCTCCAGGAGGTAAGTCTTGAGAAACTGGTAGAGCAGCTGCTTCAGTTTGACGTTGAGATGCTGGAAATTGTCGAGGAGAAGCCACGTGAAGAGCTGCATGTACGATTCCAGGAGATGCGCCCATATCACCGGGTCCTTGTCGATGAGCGACGACCGGAGCGTGAACTTGGGGTACGTCGGTATAAGAAGCTGAACTGACATAATGCGAAATGCCCTAGCTGAAAAATTGGCTGCACTTAATGGGCTGGGACTGTGGAGCTTCAAGAGAAGACCGAACGCATTGTAGGGGCGGGATGGTGTCGTGGGCCAAGTCTGGGGGGTTTTGCGTCGGCGCCACGTGAAGTGGGTTTTTTAATTAACCAGAGTCAGACATTTTGGCACTAGTCGTTCTCCGCCGCCGTGGCTCTGGCCCCGCCACAACTCGGCCACCGGTGACCTTGTCGGCAGCACTATGGCCCAAGCCATGCTCGTATGTCTCACGCCTGGCCGTTCGGAGTTTTCCGCCAGCAACCTTGTGTCACGTGACGGCCCGATGACTCAAGGCCCGCATCGACTTTTTCAGTCGCTGTAACTACCCATGTGTGACGTAGTTCTAGGCTCCCAGTGGGGAGATGAAGGTAAAGGAAAGCTTGTGGACATTTTATGTGATGATATCGACGTGTGTGCCCGTTGTCAGGGCGGAAACAACGCCGGTCACACTATTGTTGTTGGCGATGTGAAGTACGACTTTCATCTTCTTCCCTCCGGTTTGGTCAACCCCAAATGCTCCAATTTAATTGGATCCGGGGTTGTTGTCCATGTGCCCTCTTTGTTCGAAGAGTTGGAAAACCTCGAGAAGAAAGGTCTTCACTGCCGTGACAGATTGTTTATTTCGTCCAGATGCCATTTGGTGTTTGATTTCCATCAAAGAACCGATAAGCTCAAGGAGGCGGAATTGTCCGAGACCAAGAAGAGCATTGGTACCACCGGAAAGGGTATTGGGCCTACTTATTCCACCAAGGCTTCCCGTTCGGGTATCAGAGTCCACCATTTGGTGAGCGACGATGAAAATGCCTGGGAAGAGTTCAAAACCAGATACCACCGGTTGGTGGAGTCCCGTTACAAGCGTTACGGAGAGTTCGAGTACGACGCTGAGGCTGAGCTCAAGAAGTACGAGCAGTACAGAACCTTGTTGAAGCCGTTTGTGGTCGACGCCGTGGATTTCATCCACAAGGCTGTTCAGCAGAAGAAAAAGGTCTTGGTCGAGGGTGCCAACGCCTTGATGTTGGACTTGGACTACGGTACCTACCCGTACGTGACGTCGTCGGCCACCGGTATCGGTGGTGTTTTGACCGGTCTCGGTGTTCCCCCAACTTTCATCAGAAACGTTTACGGTGTGGTGAAGGCCTACACCACCAGAGTCGGCGAAGGTCCTTTCCCAACTGAGCAGTTGAACCAGTACGGAGAGGCCTTGCAGGACATCGGTGCGGAGTTCGGTGTCACCACCGGCAGAAAGAGAAGATGTGGCTGGTTGGACTTGGTGGTGTTGAAGTACTCGACCATGATTAACGGCTACACTTCGCTCAACATCACCAAATTGGACGTCTTGGACACCTTCAAGGACATCCAGATCGGTGTTTCCTACTCGTTCAAGGGCGAGAAGCTTGCTTCTTTCCCCGAGGACTTGAACAAGCTCGGTAAAGTCGACGTTGAGTACGTTACTTTACCAGGCTGGGAACAAGACATCACCAAGATCAAATCTTACAAGGACTTGCCTGAAAACGCCAAGAAGTACTTGAAGTACATCGAGGACTTTGTCGGCGTGCCTATCAGATGGGTCGGTACCGGACCTGCTCGTGACTCCATGTTACATGTAGAGTAAATCTCAATAGACGCTGATTTCTGATAATTTTTCACTCGCGATATGATAGCGGGCCTACTTCTAGCGCTCAATGCGCTCCTGCGCACGTATCTGTGCTTGTACATGATCATCGCCGACTGCGATGAGACCTACAACTACTGGGAGCCGCTCAATTTCATTCTCAGAGGGTTTGGCAAGCGAACCTGGGAGTACTCGCCGGAATACGCCATACGATCTTATGCCTACTTGCTTCCGTATGTGGCCGCCGACATCCCGTTTAAGACCGTGGCCGACTACTTACAGCTCCCGTCGTACGCCAGCTTCTACTTCATCCGGTTTTTGTTGAGCGGGTTCACCTTGTATTCCGAATGGCGGTTGTTTTTCGCTATCAAGAACCGAACCACCGCCAAATGGTTTCTCTTCTTCTCCACAATTGCCCCGGGAATGGCCCACGCGGGCGTGGCGTTGCTTCCGTCGTCGTTGGCCATGCAGTGTGCCAGCTTGGCGCTCAGCGCTGCCCTTGAAGACAGCGTTGTGGAGTCGTTTTCGTGGATTCTACTTGGCGGACTCGGCGGCTGGCCGTTTGCGTTGGCCTTGGCCGTGCCGTACGGCTTGTATGTGTTGGGTACCAGGACCAAGTTGGCGCTCGTGTTCTTGGGCACCTTGTCCAATTTGGTGTTCATTGCTGGCACTATTGTGGTTGTGGACTACTTCTTCTACAAAAAATGGGTGTTTGTTCCGGTGAACATCGTGCTCTACAACGTCTTTGGCGGCGAAGGCGTGGGCCCCGAGATCTACGGGGTCGAGGATGCGTCCTACTACGTGCTCAACTTGCTTGTCAACTTTAACGTGGTAGCGGTTTTGGGTTATGTGGGCGTGGCCTTTTTCCGGTTCAACAAGACATACTTGGTGGTCAATGGTCCACTCCTCCTCTGGTCGGCCATCTTCTTCAGTCAGCCGCACAAGGAGGAGCGGTTCTTGTATCCCATCTACCCATTTATTCTTGTCAATGCAGCTATTGTAGCGAACAAGGTGTTTGACACGATCCGGTCCATTGTTGGATACAAGCTGGTGGTGGTTGGCGCCAAGACGTTGTTTGCGGCGGCCACCATGGTGTTGTCGGTGCTCCGGATCGCCAGCTTGGTGGTGAATTACTCGGCTCCGCTTACTGTTTTGGAGCAGCTCCAAACGAACATACAGCCGTACGGACAAATCAACGTTTGCGTAGGCCGGGAATGGTACCATTTCCCCACGTCTTTCTTCTTGCCCGACAACTACAGGCTCCAGTTTGTCAAGTCGGGCGTCGACATCCTATTTCCCGGGGACTTTGAAGGCGACGGCGACATCTTCCAGATAACCTCATCGGTTGACGAGAACATGAACAACCGCAACATATTTTCCAACAGCACGGTGATCCCGCTCGAGGAGTGCCACTACTACATCGACACGTCGGGCCCGGTGGCGGACGGTGAACCGCATATAATTTTGGCGGAGGAACCTGTGGCTGTTAAAGACGGCTGGACCATCGAAAAATGTGCCGAGATCATCGACCCCAACGCCGCCAACGGGATCGGACGGTTGATCTGGATCCCGCCGGCGCTCCGCGGCGTCGTCCCCTACACAGTGCATCACCGGCAGTTTTGCCTCGTGGCCAGACTGGTGGTATAGTCGTTATATATTGTATATATTATTGTGAACGAAGGCCATCATAATTCGTCATCAAAATATTCGTTAAGAGCGGCTCTGGATTTGTCAAAGCCGTCTCTAGCCTTCTCTAGAGCATCTTCAATTAACGACACCCAATAGTCATCGGATTCTGGGTCGTCTCCGGTTTCCAACTCAAAGTTATCAAAGTTATTTTTATGGCCGTAATTCTGGATCCGCTCGCACTGGGCGCTTATCTTGACCAACCCCAAGGCTGCGGCCGAGCCCTTCAAGTAGTGGCCCAAGGAACTTAGCTTGTCCAAATTCTTCTCCTTCAAATTTTTATCGATATCGTCAAACGTTTCTATCACCTGGTCAACAAACGTCTGGAACAAGCTTTTGGAGAAGCCCTCCTCGTCCTCGTCCATGGCGATCAATTCGCTGAACACGGGCCACAGCACGAGTCCCGATTCCTGGAATTTGGTGATTTTATCTTCAGACATGACGGATTAGTGCTCTATATGACTGGTAATGCTCAAGGGTCCCAGAACGTGGTGGAATTGCTCGTTGGGTGCTGAGCTGGCTTGTACAGAAGGGCACGTCAAGAGGATTTGATGACAATCGACGTTCTCACCAAGGAATTGAAATTTTTGTCAACTACGTCACTTTGTTACACAAAACCGCCGTGGAGCTTAACCGATGAATTGGAAGTGCCGTGAGTGCCCAAGCTTGAATAAATAGTGTAAAAACGCTTGTAAGCTTATTTATAGTTAAACCTTTGTACAGTGGGAACCCGGAGTACGGGGCGATTCGACCGGTTTTTTGGTGGCTCCTGGCGCCCTCTGGGCCTGCCGATCGCCAGTAGGTCTCGACATGCGTCGGCAGTGTTTTCCTGTGGTATCCCTCCTGGCTCATGTGTTGCTGATCTCAACTCCGCCATTTGACAGTTATTTTTATCTATTTTAACTTTATTTCTGATGCTTGATAATTCCTTTTTAGACATCCTTTCATGCTACTATTTCACTTGAGGCGACAACGTACGATTATTGGCGTTTACTTCGTATCGGGCATGCCAAAGTCTATCGCCCTTCAACCACGAGAATCTAGTTCTATTGCTGTAAGGCTGAATTTTCTGGCGTACACTGTAAGAATTTTCTGGCGTACACTGTAAGACATTGGCCCTTAGCGAACATTTTTAGGTTTCAGCTTGTTTGGGAAAGATCCGTGGTAAGACACTGTCATCTTACTTGAACCACTTCCCTCTACACTTCCCCTGACCTAGCGGCTAAATAATTAGGGCCTCGGTGTGGCCATGTAAGTCTGCCTCTAGTCTGATTGGATTCACCCAGGAGGCACAACTGTGGAATGTAGTGTACCTTAATCATATCACTATCGGGGCAAATGGATCATAATATACCTCTTTTTTTTTAAGACACCGCTACCTTTGGTGTGGGTCCTCTTGATCTGGTTAGAATGAGCTCAATCCGAAAACCAGAGCAACGTAGCCATCCTCCCCCCTACGCGGTACCTCATCGGAACATTCAAGTGTTTCTAGAGTTGGTTCTTTTTTTCAGACAAGCTTTCTGAATCAAAGTATAATTCACTCGGGCTAATCAACTTAAATGGAAAAAAACAAAATTACCAAGTTCACAATACTGGCCTATCACAGCACAAGCTTACTCTGATTCCTGTGGAAGTCTAACCTAGTCAATGGCTTCGGAGTTCCTCACAGCAAAAAAGTATCGTACTTAGCCAACTTAAATCAGCCATGCATCCACTCGGTGCCTAAATCGATAATCCCAGGGATGTAACTTTGCCAAGACGTCAGAAGTGTTGACAACGATAGATCTTGTTAGATCAGATCAACTCCGAAATCCATTTCAGACCGTTGCAGGTGAACAATTGGTAGAAACCGCTTACGACCACACCCAGAGATCCTAACATGTCTCACAGTGCTCCAGACTGTGGTGTCGTCATTTCATGCAACATACCAAGCCAAACCACCATCTGGAAATGATGGCTGTATCGATGGGCTTGAATGCAGGTAATAGCAATTATAGGCAAATCTGGGGACCATTCCAATTCCACACATTATGGGAGGAAGTGCATACTTGAAAGTTTCCGACGGCACAGACATCTTCTACAAGGACTGGGGCTCGGGCCAGCCAATTGTGTTCAGCCATGGATGGCCGTTGTCTTCTGATGCTTTTGAAGACCAGATGCTATTTCTAGCCTCGAAGGGCTACCGAGTGATCGCCCACGACAGAAGGGGCCACGGCCGCTCGTCTCAGGCGTGGGAGGGCCACAACATGGACCAATACGCTGACGACTTGGCGGAGCTAGTGAACCATTTAAAGCTTGAAAATGCCATTCATGTGGGCCACTCCACTGGCGGAGGAGAGGTGGCTCGGTATCTTGGCCGCCACGGAACCAAGAGGGCACTGAAGGCGGTGCTCATTGGTGCAATTCCACCATTGATGCTCCGGACCGCTGGTAACCCCAACGGGACCCCCAAAAGCGTCTTTGACGATATCAGAGCCAATGTGTTGGAGGACCGGCTGAAGTTTTTCAGAGAATTGGCAGAAACGTTCTACGGATTCAATTTGGACCCCGAGCGCCGGTCGCAGGGGTTGATCGACAGCTTCTGGCTCCAGGGCACCCAGGGCTCAATCAAGGCTCTCCATGACTGCGTGGAGGTTTTTTCCGAAACCGATACCACTGAAGACTTGAAGAAAATCGATATTCCCACGCTTGTTCTCTACGGCGACAAGGACCAGATCGTTCCACCGATAGCCTCGAGCGAGGCTGCTCTCCGGTTGTTGCCACACCCCACACAAAAAGTGTACGCTGGTGCTTCACATGGTGTATGCAGCACCCATAAAAATCAGGTGAACCAGGATCTCTACGATTTCATCAGGCTCTGAGTGTTTTACGATGCTACGATTTTCGGCTGGTGTTTTACTGGATTGGGTTATTGTGTATGTTAACGACGTTGTATTTGCCACTGTGGTTTGTATATTATTTTGGAACCCACTGGAACCAATCTAGCGAGCGTTCTTTTGCATATAAATCAGGCTCTCTCGCAGGGGATTTTATTTTTATTCAAAATGCCTGCAAATAAAGGTGCCGTGATTACTGGCAGCAGAGAATTGGGCAAGTTAATTGAGGTCAAGGAAACCCCGTATCCCGACTTGGAAGATGACTTGTTTATTTTGAAGACCGTGGCTTCGGCCGTCAATCCTACCGATTATAAGCACATTTACCCTGAATCGTTTAGCAGCTTCATATTGGGCTCGGTGTTCCGAAAATTCGGCTTGGGTATCGGCGTGTTCGAGCGGCCATGGGCAGCATTCGGCAACCACTTTGGCTATTTTTTGGGCAAGCAATTGACCCGGTTCCAAAAAGGTAATGTGGCTGGCTCTGATGTGAGTGGAATTGTCGAAGAGGTCGGAAGCAAAGTCACAAGGGTCAAGAAGGGCGATATTGTGGCTGTCTCGCTCCACGGTGGTGTCAACAAGAACGGAGGGTTCGCCGACTACGTCAAGGTCAGTGAAATTCCCGTTCTTAAGTTCTCACCTGATACTTTCCTGCAAGAACCACTTTCCACCGGCAACCACCCCGGCTCCAAGATCAATTCTTTCGAGGCGGCTGCGTCTGTAGCCTTAGGTCTTAAGACCGTTGGCTTAGCGTTCCACCACCACCTCAAGATTCCCACCGACCAAGCAAAGAACACGGATGACTACGTTTTAATCTGGGGTGGAGCCACTGCCACGGGAATCTTGGCCATTCAGATCGCCAAGTTGATCTACGGTATCAAGGTCATCACTACAGCCTCTACGAAGCACCACGAGTACTTGAAGAAATTGGGTGCTGACTTGACTTTCGATTATAAGGAATCGGACGTTATTGCCCAATTGAAAAATGCCGGTGAAGGTAAAATTAAATACGCCTTCGACTGCGTTTCGTCACCTCAAACTTTGCAGTCGGTTTACGATGCTACAGAAGGCTCGAAGGATGCCGCTATCAATAATCTTTTGTTCTTGACTCACAAGGACATTATTCTCAACTCTTCGAGGGAGAATGTTCCCATTTCGGCCAGTGATGCTTACTTGACCGACAAGAGGACGCACTTTGGCAAGAAGGCCCTGGAGGAGTTTATTGCCGACTTCCTCGACTTCTGGGACAACCACCTTCCGCCAGTTTTGGATAAGATCGAGACTGCTCCTCTTCAAGTTTTGGCACCCGGCTTGGATTCCGCCAACACTGGACTTCGCTTGTTGATCGAGAATAAAGTCAGCGGAGGTAAGGTTGTGTTCAGAAATAATGCCACTTCGACTTAGTATGTTAATGTGTAGTTTGTAATTGATAATGAATATTTACTCTATAATCTATTTGGCCGAGCTATGACCGACTAGGACTCGCAAATGCTTTTCATGTGGGTCGTTTCACGTAGGAGACGGAGGAGACGGAGGAGACGGCGGACGAGAATCGAAGGTGCTAGAAGACCAGCTGGAATTTTTCATTCGGCTGAACCGCTTTGCGGAACCAAATTGGTCCCGTTTGCCGCTCACAGGGCTTGCTTCATAAAACCTGAAAAAAAAATCCTTGTCCCCATACATGCTCTTGAGCTATATGAAGAGGGATACAAAGACCAGACCGTATTGCTCTTCGTCTGCTGCCGCAACCCACTCGAACGTAGATTTTGTTGCACCCAATAGATTTTGCAGCTGCCATAAAAAATGAGCCTCTACGCTTTTATCAGGTTCTGTTTTGCCGTTTTGGGCAAGTGTCTAGCGGCGATCTTGAAAATTTGTCAGCTTGCTGCAAATGGTGCAGCCTTCTTTGGGTATAAGAAGGCTTTCGCATCAGGTTATTTCACTAAAATGCCTGCAAATAAAGGTGCTGTGATAACTGGCAGCAGAGAATTGGGTAAGCTTATTGTACTCAAAGAGACTCCGTACCCTGAATTGGAAGATGACATGTTCATTTTGAAAACCATGGCGTTTGCTGTTAATCCCACCGATTATAAGCATATTCGTCCTGAGTCTTTTGTCAGTATCATTATGACCTCATTTTTCAGAAATTTTGGTTTGGGTATCGGTGTGCTTGGGCGGCCATGGGCAGCTGTGGGAGGCCATCTTGGTAATTTTTTGGGAAAGGGATTGACAAGATTTCAAAAGGGAAAGGTCTCTGGTTCTGATGTGAGTGGAATTGTCGAAGAAGTCGGCAGCAAAGTTACCAGAGTAAAAAAGGGTGACATTGTATCTGTTTCTCTTCACGGAGGTATCAGCAAGAACGGAGGATTTTCTGATTATGTCAAAGTCAGTGAAATTCCCGTTATCAAGTTCTCACCTGATGCTTTCCTGCAAGAACCTCTTTCAATTGGTGATCATCCTGGTTCTAAGATCAACTCGTTCGAAACCGCAGCTTCGGTGGGTTTGGGGTTAGAGACTGTTGCTTTGGGGCTTCACCACCACCTCAAAATTCCTACAGACCGTGAAAAGACGAAAGGGGAATACGTTTTGATTTGGGGTGGAGCCACTGCCACCGGAATTTTGGCCATTCAGGTCGCCAAGTTGGTGTATGGTATCAAGGTTATCACCACTGCCTCTACCAAGCACCATGAGTACTTGAAGAAGTTGGGTGCTGATTTAACTTTCGACTATAAAGACACAGACGTTGTGGACCAATTGAAAAATGCCGGTCAGGGCAAAATAAGATACGCATTAGACTGTGTATCATTGCCACATACATTGCAGTCTGTGTATGATGCATTGGAAGGCTCTGAAAATGCTGCTATTAACAACCTTTTATTCTTGACTCACAAGGACATCATTCTCAAGTCTTCGAGACAGAAAGTGCCCATTTCGTCCACCAATGCTTATTTGACTGACAAGAGAACACACGTCGGTATGAAGGCGCTGGAAGAGTACTTATCTGATTTCCTCGATTTCTGGGATAACCATCTTCCCCCAGTGTTGGATAAAATTGAGACTGCTCCTCTTCATGTGTTGCCGCCCGGTATTGGATCGATCAACACTGGTCTCCTGTTGTTGGTCGAGAACAAGATCAGCGGAAGAAAAATCGTGTTAAGAAACAATGCCTAGTCAGTATAATTGTAATTATATTTGTTTAGTCTATAACTCTAGCAATCATTGTACCAATTCGTATAAGTCACCAAGCTTGTCGGCGTAGTACGTGGGCTGGTCGGTTTGTAATTCTTTCACTCTTTGTTCAGTCTCGATTCCAGTAAGCACCAAGAGTGTATCTAAGCCGCCGTCTCTTCCGAACTTCATATCGGTATTGAGTCTGTCTCCAATCATGAGTCCCCTGGCAGGGGTATCCTTCAATCCCTGGTTGTCTGCCTTGATGGAGTTCATCATACTCTGGTTGGGTTTACCGCAAATGGCGTCTGGCTGTCTTCCACTGGCGTAGGCCACGGTTTCTATGATGGAGCCGGCCCCAATGAGTAATTTGCCCTTCAGGGGGAACGTTGAGTCAATGTTGGTTGCAATGAAGGGCAATTGCTTGTTTTGAGCAAGCAAATATTGCATGGTGATCGACAACTTCAAGTAGTTCAAGTTCAATGTCAAACCGGCGACAACACAGCCTACCAGAGGGTCCAAGTCGGTCAACATGGGATGATCAGGGTCAAATTTGGACACGTCCAACTGCTTGTCGGTGCCTCCGACGGTCTGGTACCCCAATTCTGCGAGTTCCCGCTCAATACCTTCCTCACCAAGAACCCAAACTTTCTTGTCCTTTGGCAATTGCAAAATTTTACTGACGTAAATGGCCGTGGCATACGACGACCCGAACACTTCTTGTTTGGTGATGCCGGGGATGCCCAACTTTTCGAATTTTTTCAAGTAATCTTCTCTGGATTTGGTGGAATTGTTGGTGACGAAAATCACAGTTTTGTTCTGTTGCTTTAACAAGTCTAAGGTCTCTTTGATTTTTGGCAAAAGGTGGTCGCCCAACCAGAGCACACCATCGCAGTCGAATAGAAAATAGTCGTACTTGTCCACCAACAGCTGGGCTTGCTCTTTGGTACTGATTTTGATAGACATGGTTAAGGTGCGATTTTCACTCAATGTACTCCATTACACTTTTTAGAATTAATTCCGAAACAAGAGAGTAGTTGTGCCGGGCAGTTTTATTGACCTCGTGGCCTCTCTCAAGCAACTTATTGAGAAGCGGCTGGTCCTGGAGAGCAACAAGCCGATACTCCTGTAATGCGACAGAAAAATCTTGAAATGGCTTGGAAAACTCAAGAATACGCCGTTGGTACTGGACCGTAGGGTAAAGGACCCGCAAGAGAGAGATCTCTGAGTGGTTTGCTCCTTCCACTAAGGACGGTGGCGAACCCGGGGATCTGGGGAGTCTGATTCTCCGAAATCCCATTACGAGGGTCTTAAGTTGGGTCAATTGCAGGGCGAACTGCCAGAGCTGATGCTCGAGTACTCTTGCGGCCCGGTCGTTTACGGGGTCCACAAATTCCTTTCGAAGAAAATGGTAGTATTCGTAGGAAACGGTAATGGCAGCCTCAGCAGCAAATACGAATTGCGGCAACGTAGCCGTGAACTTCTGGAGAAACTCTTCGTGAAAGTCATCGATGGCCTGCGAAAACTGCAAGATCTCCTCGGCGTTGTAGAGGATTTCTTGCGAGTCTGTAGCGATTTCTGGACGTCTTTTAGTAGTTTCTTGTTCTGCATTTTCTACGGGTTCTTCACCCTCTTCCGGCTTGCCCGTCAAATCAGCTAGGCGAATTCCTACGACCGGTTCACCGGGTGACGGTGCTGGGCTGTAGTTGAACCAGGTGCTGAAAATGGCGTCGTCGTCCGGCGGTTTCATAGCAATATAATTACTGCAAAATGTACAGCACAAATAGAATTACAGAATAGCAGCACCAACACAAACAGTAGGACCCATACAGCAGCCCGCAAACACAAACGCAAAACCCCATCACAAACAGCGGCTACAAAAATAATAAATATGATTTATTTATGACTACATGAATATCATTACTCTATCACCTCTCACTAGGATGCACGCCAGCAACGTATCTTGGGAAACGGGTCTTGCTCTTATCATGGTAGATTTCTTGTTCAAACTTCTTTTTGGTGTCTTCAGACATGGACTGCTTGACCTGTTCTTGTCTGGCTATTTCACTGTGATATCTTCTGGCCAAGTGTCTGTCCTCCTCGGCCAACAACAAGGGCTGCAAGTAGAATCTGGCCCACTGCTTTTCTCTGGAAAGCTCTCTTTGTTCATCGGCACCTTTATATAACCGGAAGTAACCGAGGCCCATAGCTCCGGTGATGAGCCAGAAATAAATGACTGGGCGGAACCCTCTGGATGGAAGATTTCTCTTCCATTGAACTGGTTCATATCCTCCAATAGGTGGTAAATCTTGCATGGTGAATGGAAGTGAATAATCGCACAAATTCAATTGGTGAAAAAATTGTTGTGAGAATTTTCGGGCAGACTGCCCAATGCGGAAATGTACGTTTGCATTGACTAACCTAGCTACCATCTACTTTATATCAAACACCGGCTTAAGCTTCTTAAGAAGCACCCAATCATCTCTGGTGACACTGTCACGGAATGCAGGGTCCTTTAAGGTGTCGATCGACTTTCTCGTGATCAACGAGTACAAGTTGTCGGTCTCGTCCACATGACGGCCCCAAGTAGGTTGAGCACTCGATGGGTTTTCCAATCTCATGGCCACACCAGCAGAGGTTTGGCCCTTCTTGACGGTATCCTTGGCCTGGTGATTCACCTCAAGCGACACAACTTTTCCGAGCACCATGATGTTCGGCGTCTTGGTGGCAGGATCGTATCTGACAGCACAAATTGGCGTGCCGAGTCTGACAGCTCCTTCCACCACGTCAACACCGATGATCATAGGGTTACGCTTGTTGATGATTTGGATGGTCTTCAACACACATGGGAAAATGGCATATTCCATGAAATCCTTACGACGTTGTTCGAGTAACTTGCCTTGGTAAGCGGTAAATGCATCGAACAAGTGGTAAATGATATCGGCGTTGAAGATCTTGATGTGCTGTTCCTCTGCGTATTGCTCAGCTTCTTTATCTATCTTGACATCGAAACATAACATAACTGCCAATTCTGGAGCTTTGTCCAACATGGTGGTAGCCTTCATCACATCTCTCTTGAAAACCGGTCCTAAACCAATAGACATAACTGGAATCTTCATGTCCTTTAAGAAATCTAAAAGAGCTTCCAAAGAACCCAAGGTAGATGCTTGCACAACCACACCTTTACCTGAAGTATCCACAGAGTCAAGTAATCCAGTTAAGTCGTCCATGACATCTTCCATGATCTCGTCCTCGTCATCGTCTTCACCAACAACGATCAATCTGGAACCGGCAACGGCCTTCTCCAAATCGTTGGCGGCAATCTTCACACCCAAAGCAGCCTTGACTTCTTTGTGGTGGATGTATTCCGATTTGATTCTCAATTCTCTCGATGGAGGTGGCGTCAATAACGCCCTAATATTCGTGGCGATTGGTCCATTCAATCCACATAACACAACTCTGTCACCTTCTCTCAACACACCGTTAGAAAGAACCACATCGATGGTGTAACCGAAACCTTCAACGACCTTGACTTCCAAAATGGTAGCTTCCACCTTGGACAAGTACATCAATTGTTTAGACATTCTCTTTTGGGTCAATTCCAACAACAACCACAACAAATCAGGCACACCTTCACCAGTGACAGCGGAGGTAGGAACAATCGAAACGTATTTAGCCAAGTTCTTGTTTTGGAAATACAATTCAGAGTTCAAACCCTGTTCAGCCAATGCCAATTTGATTTGTTCGTATCTGGTCTGGAATTCATCTTGCACAGACTTCTTTTGTCTGGTGAAAGAGTCACGGAAAGAGTTGTTTGGAATGGTTTCCCAGTCATATAATCTATCGATCTTGTTCAAAGCGACAATAAATGGAGCTTTTCTGTCTCTCAACAATCTGATAGATTCCAAGGTTTGTTGTTCCAAACCGTGCATAATATCGATAACCAAAATGGCGATGTTACACAAGGAAGAACCTCTGGATCTTAAATTGGTGAAGGACTCGTGACCTGGAGTATCGATAATCAATAAACCTGGAACTTCGAACAATTGCTTCTCATATTTGGCCATGACGGCCGTCTTTTGTTTAATGGCTTCAACTGGGAAGTAAGTGGCACCAATTTGTTGGGTAATACCACCAGCTTCACCACCTTGAACGTTGGTTTGACGGATTTTATCTAATAACTTGGTCTTACCAGTATCAACATGACCCAAGATACAACAGATAGGAGAACGCAAGTCTTTCTCTGTCGACTTCTTGTCAGAGGACTTCGATGCAGCTTGCTTTGTCGCAGCCTCAGCCTCAGCGATAGCTTGTTGGGCCTTAAGTTCCTTGAGTTTGAGTTCTTCAGCAGCTTTCAATTCCTTTTGGTTGACTTCTTCTTCGACTTCTTCCTCTTCATCTTCTTCTTCAGCCTCGGACTCGGACTCGGACCCTGGAACTTCTTCTGGTGCTTCTTCTGGTTCAGCAGCAGCAGTCTCCCAGTCATCCAAAGGTTCATCATCATCGAGCATCTTCTCCCAGTCGTCAGCAATCTCTTCTTCTTCTTCTTCAACCTTGTCGACCTTTTTCTCGACCTGAGACTTCTGAATAAAGGTCTTAGGCTTAGTAGACTTCTTCTTGCTGTAAACAGGTTTCTTTGGCTTTGCAGCTTCAGCATCGCCAGATTGTTGCAAACCAGCGACCACAACGTTACCTTGTAACAATTGCTCACGACGACGCTCTTGAAGCTTCTTCTCTTCCTTTTGTTTCTTGGTCAAAAGCTTACCTTCGGCCTTCAATTGTTTCTTCTTCAATCTTTCCTTTTCTTTCTTGGCGGCTCTGGCAGCTTCTTTCTTTTCCTCCTCTTCTTGAGCAATCCTTTCGGCTTCTAATCTGCTCAGCTCTTCCTCTTCTTCAAGACGACGCTGTTCTTCCTCCAATTGTTTCTTTAATTCCAATTGTTTCTTTAAAGCCGAAAGACCAGCAGGTGCTTTCTTACCCTTTTTAACGGTCTTGGGTTTAGCAGCCTCTGGCTCGGGCGTAGCTTCGCTAGCCGACTCAGAGGCAGCCTTAGCAGCAGCAGCATTTTGTTTGTTGGCCTCCTTGATCTGCTCCTTCTTTTCGGCCTGTTGAGTTTTCTTCTTAGCAGCTTGTTCCTTCTTCTTCTGCTTTTCTGCTTCCTTCTTCAACTTCTCCTTCTCTTTCTTACTCAAGATCTTAGGGGCGTCCTTCTTGACTTCTTCTTTGTCTTCCTTTTTCTTTTTGGATTTTCTGATGGAACTCAAAAAGTCATCGGCAGTCGCTTCTTGAGGAGCAGCTGGTTCCTCTGAGTCCTCATCTTCGTTCGAAGGCTCAGGCGTCTGCTCGATCGTTTCGTCTGCGACTTCCTCGTCGTCCCAAAAATCGCCTCCAGCTTTCCCTTTTGACTTCTTTGCCATGGTAGTTAAAATTTTCAATGCTCACAAATTTTTCACTACTATGACTACCGTTGAAAAAATCAAGGCCATCGAAGATGAGATGGCCAGGACACAGAAAAACAAGGCCACGTCGTTCCACTTAGGTCAGTTGAAGGCGAAGTTGGCCAAATTACGTCGTGAACTTATTTCAGATGGTGGTTCTGGTGGTGGTGGAGCAGGTGTTGGATTCGATGTCGCACGTACAGGTGTTGCTACCGTTGGATTTGTGGGATTCCCGTCGGTTGGTAAGTCCACCTTGTTGTCCAAGCTTACTGGAACCCACTCGGAGGCTGCTGCGTACGAATTTACTACTTTGACCACTGTTCCAGGTGTTATAAAATATAAAGGTGCTAAGATTCAAATGCTTGATCTTCCTGGTATTATCGAGGGTGCTAAGGATGGTAAGGGTCGTGGTAAGCAAGTTATTGCCGTGGCCAGATCCGTCAACCTTCTTTTTTTGGTGTTGGATGTGAATAAGCCTCTTCAACATAAGCAGATCATCGAGCATGAACTCGAGGGAATGGGTGTCCGTATCAACAAACAACCACCAAACATCGTCATTCAGAAGAAGGAACGCGGTGGTATAAACATTACCAACACTGTTCCATTAACACATCTCGACAACGATGAGATCAGAGCCGTGATGAGTGAGTACAGAATCAACTCTGCTAATATTGCGTTCAGATGCGATGCTACTGTCGACGACTTGATTGACGCCATTGAGGTCAAGGCCAGGAAGTACATTCCTGCCGTTTACGTCTTGAACAAGATTGACTCGTTCTCCATCGAAGAATTAGACTTGCTTAACAAAATTCCAAACGCTGTGCCAATTTCCTCCGGTAACGGGTGGAACTTGGACGATTTGCTCGAGGAAATGTGGGATAAGTTGAACTTAGTTCGAGTGTACACTAAACCAAAGGGTAAGTTGCCCGATTTCAATGAACCAGTGGTGTTGCGGTCAGATAGATGCACCGTGGAGGATTTTTGTAACAGTATTCACAAGTCGTTAGTGGACGACTTCAAAAACGCATTGGTGTACGGTACCTCCGTCAAGCACCAGCCTCAAGTGGTGGGTCTCAGTCATGTGTTGGAGGACGAGGATGTCATAACCATCTTGAAGAAATAGGAAATAGACTTAATGATAAGACAAGGGGACCGTTATTCACATCAGCATCTTTGTAGTTTTTGTATTTGCAGAAAGAAGAATCCCATTGATCTAGATCTACCAAGATATAGACTAATACCATGAATCTTCAACTTGTGCCCAGGCAAATTCTGAAAAAGTCATTGACTACGAACACGAATGTTATTGTTGTGTCTCTGTATCTATTTGCATGTATACCTCTATACCACTATATTTTTTCCTGGTGTACTTGTATCTTATACTTGTCTCTTATTCTTGTATCTTATACTTGTATCTTATACTTGTATCTTATACTTGTATCTTATACTTGTATCTTATACTTGGGTCTTATACTTGGGTCTTATACTTGGGTCTTATACTTGGGTCTTATACTTTTATATTGTCCTTGTGCTTTTAACTTCTGATTTGTACCTCTGAAAATCCATTATTCACTTCAAAGCGACTTGGTGTTCTGTAACTCTGAACTTCTTCTTTTCTTCTGTATTTTTGTGCCTTTGTGCCTTTGTCCCTTTGTGCCTTTCACATTCCATTATTCTCTTCTTGGAGACTTTGTGTTTTGTACTTTTCTACCTCTGTACCCATGAAAACGGAAAATATGTCCGATTTTGTTTGTGGTCAGTACTTTTGTAGCCGCAAAATGAGAGAAATATGTCCCATTATGTTTGTGTTCTGTACTTGTACATCTGTACTGTACTTTCGAATATGAGAAACTGACCTATTTCATTTGTACCTTTGTACCAACGAATTGGGATAAATCTGTCCGATTTCATTTATGTTTTGTGCTTGTTCCTTTGTACCCTCAAAATAGGAGAAAACTTTCACACATTATTTGTGTTCCGTGATTGTCCCCATGACATGGGAGGAATCTGTCTTAAATCATTTGTATTTTGTATCTTTGTAGTTTCAAAATGGAAGAAATTGACACATTTCGTTTGTCTCCTGTACTTGTAATATTTAAATGGGGGAAATATGTCCCATTATGTTTGTGGCTTGTACCTTGCTACTCTCGAAATGGGATAAATTTCTGCCATTCATTTGTGTTCGGTACTTGTATACTTTTTTACCCTCCAAATGGGGAAATTTTGTCCCATTACATTTGTGTTTTGTACCCGTTCATTGAGAGAAAACTGACCCATGTCGTTTGTGTTTTGTACCTTTGTACGCGTGAAATGGGAGAAGGCCTAGATCTCTTCATTTCCGTGCCAGAAGATAAGCAAGGTTGCTTATATAATTGTTATATAATCCGGAGAGTTTACTACAGGCAGCAATAGATTTGCATAAAAATGATATACAACAATCTCTATGATGTACTGGAAGATATTACAAATAGTATTGTGGTTATATGAATTGACATGGAGAGGTGAGCCTCTCTTAGATGATTGTTTTCGCCTATTAGATGACTTTCTAATTCAATAGTCAAGAAAAGTGTGATTCAAATCACGTGCAAATCTGAAAAGTCCAGGTCTTGTTCAAGATTTCATCAATTCGACGTTTCAATATTGGCACGTCCACGAAATTACTTAAATAGGGCATATTCAGGCATATAGAGGGGTAGTGTAGTTGCCAATTTGTCAAACCGCGAATTGATGGTTTTCTGGAGAAGACTGGCACCTGGGTAGTTCAGTTTCCTAAATACGGACTGAGAATGGCTGGTATGCTACGTACTACTGTCTTTGATGATTCTTGGTAAAAAAAATTATTTTGTAGATCTTTAGAGCATCTTTTGAGTGCGCTGTGGTCATTTCAAATCCGGGTCATGTTTTCACATTTCATGAGATTATTCTCTCTGAAATGCTCATATTTGGGTGGAAGAGGCTGGACTGCATAGTTATACTTTGTCCGAGTCTTATTCGACAAACAGATGTACTTTTACGGCTTTTGGTGTGATGATACAACAACTGTTCACTTCAAATTTTCAGACCAGTGCTTCGTGACCAATAAGGCATCTTAACTGTCCAAACGTCTGCAGAATATGTCAATTCAAGACCCGAGTACTGTGACTAGCTTTCAGCAAGCTAGCAAATGTTGTAAGCTTAGTTATTTAGGCTTCAAGTCGCATTTCGGTGACAATTCGCACTTCCTATCCGCCTTTTAAACTATTTGGGTGCAATTGTCACGAGCCGTGAAAGTGAGACGTAGAAACTTACCGGTAACATGGACTATATCATGATAGGAAGCAGAATTAAAAAGTTATGACCAGATTAGTGGTGAAATCTGGGGAAATTACGTAAGATTTTTTGTCCCATTTGAAGACTTTTTTCAGGGTTTTCTCCCATTTGGCAGCTTTGTGTCACTAAATTTCTCCCATTAGAGCACTTTTTTTGCCTAGTTTCTCCCATTTCCCTGCTTGTGTTGGTACAAAAGCGAATATTTTCATCCCTAAACCTACTTTCCCACGTGAAACAAGGTCATAGGCTATTAGTAGATTTGCATGTAGATGATGTTTCTGTCGCGTACAAGAGATTTATGTGCAGTATTTTGTTACATGCTTCGTTGCGGAAATGTAGGGCCATTCAGGCGCCTCTCTTCCTTGACTGAACAGTTTTCCATCCCATGTTGAAGAAAAACAGTCACTGAAGTCACGGGTGAATATAGAAGATGAAGCTCATTCTTCTGAAGTCCATCAATTCGAACTTTCGAAATTGGCACGTCCACGAAATTACTTAAATAGGGCATATTCAGGCATATAGAGCCGTTCGTGCAGTTGCCAATATTGAAAATGCGAATTGATGGTTTTATGAAGAAGAAGGGTACTGGGGTACCTCAGTTTGTTAAATATGGCCTGAGACTGGCTGGCATAGAATGCACTACTACTTCTGATAATTCTTAGTAGAAAAGTTTACTTTATAGATCCCCAAAATCTGTTTTGAGTGTGCTGTAGTCATCTGAAGTGTGCTTCGAATTTTCACACTTCATGAGATTGTTTTCTCTGCAGTCTTCTAATTTGTATTCTAAAGGCCCAGGCGTGTAGGTATACGTTGTCCGAGTCTTGTTCGACAAACAGAGGCACCTTTACGACTTTTGGTGCGACGATTGACCAATTGTTTAATTCAATATTTCAGGCCAGTGCTCCGTCACCAATAAGACATATTAATTGTTCAAACCTCTGCGCAATATTCCATTTCGGGATCTCAGTATTGTGACTATCTTCCGGTAGGCCAGCTAATCTTGTAAGATGGGATACTTGGGTTTAAAGTCGCATTTCAGTACGAAATCGCATTTTCTTTTCAACAACTGAGGTATTTGGGAATGTTAGCGATGGATAATGAAAGGTAGAAGCAGGAATTTGCCGATGGCATCGACTATGCCATGATATGAAGCCGAATTAAAAATTTATGACCAAATAACTGCCGAAATCTGGGGAAATTACGTAAGATTGTTTGTCCCATTTGAAGGCTTTTTTCTGCATTTTCTCCCATTTCAAGCTTTGTGTCATCAAATTTTCTCCCATTAGACCACTTTTTTTGATGGTTTTCTCCCATTTTCTGGTTTGTGGCTACTCATTTTCCCATTTGTGTATACACAAAGTTGAAAAACGCTACTCGCATTGATCTAAATCTATCACGTGATTGACTTGGACAGGACTAAAAACAGAGTCGATTTGAAGTAAAAATGATCTAAATCAGTCTTTACGATGTTCTGGCCGACTCTACCTGTAATATTGTGGTTCCTTGTAACGACAGGAATTGAAACCCAACCTGTAGAAATTTTGTCTTGTCACGTGTTTATGATCACGTTCTTTATACTATGGACAGAAATGAACTCTTACATTGAAGTAAATATTCTCTACAAAGATATACCTATTTCGTGTGTCTACGCCTGTAGATCTACCTTTATCAGATCCACGTGCCACCCTTGGATTTTTCACTCTAACTATCCTTATCCCATACCCAATAGTACTGGAAGTTTTTACCTTGCTGCTCTCTTCTGCCTCCGACGGCTGCGATTGCATGCGAGGTTCCTTCTTCATCTCTCAAGGTCAATTCATCTAGTATCGGTGTACTAATCCTGTATGAATGGAGTTGTCAAGATCAGAACCGGACTTTGTGGAACACAACTTGACATTTTGCAATCATCCTGGTTCACATTTGTCTTTTTGGGGTCCCTCTCAAGGCCATGAGGAAGCCCGAGTTGCGTGACTCAAGAGGTTGCTTCCACAATTTGCTACGATATAATTGATCCTCCAACACTTCAGTCAATGAGAGGTACTGTTTTCAAGTTACATCTAATATGTGTCCAAAAGACATTCCCTTGAATTGTATGTCTTGTCGTGAGACACATGAGGCGCGTGGTTGGTTTGGAAAGTTAGCTGTTTCATGACCATTGATCTCAAAGTTCAATGAAAGAGTACATCAAAATACTGAATTTCGTAAAATATACCATTCAAAAGTTATCGGCCGAAGTCTTTCCGAGATCTAGACCTGTTTATCACGAGCGATAATGTGTCGTATCCTTTTGACTTTAGCTAGCATTGGTTTTGAATATCTTTAGGATATCACTAATCACGTTTCTTTAAGTCACGCTTTAGGAAATAGTAGTGTGCCTACGCTACACAAAGCTAGCTGTATCGGGTGATCTGTGGTACTTGTAATTCCATTTTGTAACCGCTGATTAGAATTTCGTCTATGACCACTTCGGGTGTAAATATTTCACAGGTCGTGCACGCTCGACCAAAGAGTTTTTTTTCATATACAACTTTTCATCATGACTGTCCTTCCCCAAGACGTCAACAACTCGTTGTTGGACCTCTTAGGTAAGTTGTCTTCCGCCGATAACGCCACCAGATCGACGGCAGAAAAAAGTCTCGAAGAAAATTGGTCGAATTTGCAAGCAGTAGAGGTATTGTTGGTGTTTTTGGCTGAACAGGCCAGCAAAGGTGATTCTGACACCATTAAATCTTTTGCTTCAGTCTTATTCAGAAGAATCGCCATCAAGGCCCCAAAGGACCTCACCAAAGTCACAGATAGAAATATTGGGGTCATCAGCGACCAAGCAAGATTGCAGATTAGACAAATTTTAATCGAAGGATTTGGATCTCATCAGCTGAATCAAGTCAGACATAAATTGAGTGATGCAATCTCTGAAGTCGCCAAGGAGTACACTCAGCCAGGCAACACATGGGATGAATTGTTACCCACTTTGTTCCAAGCAGCCCAAAACCAAGATAGTTCGTTGAGAGAATCGGCTTTCAGAGTGTTTGCTGCAGCCCCAGAATTGATTGGCAAGCAGTATCTCAACCAGGTGTTGCCTGTGTTCAACGCAGGGTTCGAGGACAAGGACGACGACGTGAGAATCGCCGCTTGCACGGCGTTTGTGGCCTTTTTCAGAGGGTTGCCCAAGTCCACTTGGCAATCGTTATCACCATTACTCCCAAACTTATTGAACTCGTTGCCCATCTTCTTGGAAAATGGCCAGGAGCTTTCTCTTACGCTCGTGTTGGAAGCATTGATCGAGTTGGTGGAGCTTGCCCCCAAAATGTTCAAAGATATGTTCCCCACGATTATCGAGTTTTGTTCGAATGTGACAAAGAACAAGGAAATGGAAGGTTCTACCAGATGCGCCGCCCTCGAAATCTTAACAGTGTTCGCTGAGGTATCGCCTGCCATGTGTAAAAGCTTGCCTGCTTATACTAATTCGGTGGTGTTGATCACTTTATCTATGTTGACAGAAGTGTGCATAGACGACGATGATGCTGCAGAATGGAACAATAGCACCGATAATGACGACGACGAGGAGGAGATCGAGTACGACACTGCACGCCAGGCTCTTGACAGAATAGCCTTGAAGTTGGGAGGCCATTCTTTAGCTAGTCCCTTGTTCCAGTTCTTACCAGCCATGATTGCTTCTAACCAATGGAGAGAACGCCAAGCTGCTCTCATGGCCTTGAGTTCTGCCGCCGAGGGGTGTGTTGATGTTTTGATCACCGAGATCCCCAAAATCCTCGACATGGTGTTGCCGTTGTTGAATGATGACCACCCAAGAGTGCAATACGCATGCTGTAATGCCTTGGGTCAAATGTCTACTGATTTCGCCGATGTCATCCAAAGAACCGCCGGCGCCAGAATCTTGCCTGGCTTGATCTCCAAGTTGACCAACCGGTCGGTCCCAAGAGTCCAAGCTCATGCTGCCGCCGCTTTAGTCAATTTCAGTGAAGCCGCTACCAAGGAGGTTCTCGAGCCTTATCTTGACGACTTGCTCACCAACCTCTTGGGATTGCTCAACTCTCAGAAGAAGTACGTTCAAGAACAAGTGTTGACTACCATCGCCATAATTGCTGATGCTGCAGAGCAGAAATTCATCAAATATTATGATACCTTAATGCCTTTGTTGACCAACGTGTTGCGTTCTGATATTGGCCAAGAAAACAGATTGCTCCAGGCCAAATGTATCGAATGCTCTACCTTGATTGCCGTGGCTGTTGGAAAAGAAAAATTCAGCCCCCACTCTCATGACTTGATTCAACTTTTTGGCCACATGCAAGGTACCATTGAAGATGACGACGATCCTGTTAAGTCATACTTGGAACAAGGTTGGGGACGCATCTGTAGAGTTATTGGTAAAGACTTCTTACCATACTTGCCAGAAGTGTTACCTCCGTTGATCGAAACTGCCAAAGCTACACAAGATATCTCATTATTAGATGAAGAAGAGGCAGAAAAGTACACCAACAGTGAGGAGTGGGACGTGATTAATCTTTCTGGAAGACATATCGCTGTTCACACTGCTATTCTTGATGAAAAGGTTACGGCCATGGATTTATTAAGAACATATGCTATTGAATTGAAGGGCGACTTCTTCCCTTGGGTTCAGCAAATAGTCCAAGAGATTGGAATCCCAGCCCTTGACTTCTACTTGCATGATGGCGTGAGAGGCTCTGCTGCTTTGACTTTGGCTTCTCTTTTACAGTGCTGTGTCTATGCTACAGGCACCACTTCTATGGAGACTACGCATGTTTGGGCTCAAATCATTGACAAGCTTTGCACCACCCTGGTGAGTGAGCCAGTGCACGAGTTGCTTGTGGCGTACTACACGGCCATGAAGGAGTGTGTGGGTACTATTGGTCCTAACGCTTTGTCTGAATCACAAATTGGGTTGTTTGCTACGACCGTCAACACAAACTTGGTGGAGATATTCGACAGAATCAAGCAGAAGGAAGATGACGATGACGATGAGTACACCGAGGATGTTGACGAGAATGAAGACGAATATACTGATGACGAAATCTTGGACAAGATCAATGTCACCGTTGCATCTGTGTTCAAGAGCTGCCGGGAGAAATTTTTACCTGGGTTCCAGACCTTGTTCCCAACCATCAGCTCGTTCTTGAGAGACGACAACGTCTCCATCAAGCTGTGTGGATTGTCGGTGGTGTGTGATTTACTCGAAAACACTGGAGCTTCTTCTGCCGCTTACAAAGACATGTTCTTGGGAATAGTGGGAGAGTCAATTACATCGTCCGATGCTACTACGCGGCAGTACGCGGCATTGGCCATTGGTCTGGCTGCTGAGCATGGCGGCAAAGAGTACACGGAATTCTGTGTCGCGTCGTTGGAACCAATGTTCAAAATGGTATCAATCCCCGACGCCAGAGCTAACGAAAACTTATATGCCACGGAAAGCATGATCAGCGCCATTGCCAAGATCTGCCACAGCTACGGGTCTACGATTCCCAGCTTGGATGCCGTCATCCAACAATGGTTGACGTTATTGCCAATTATTCAAAACGAGCAAGCCGCCCCATACGCCTACAACTTTGTGGGCGAGCTCGTCAAGTCGCAGCATCCGGCCGTCAAGAGCAACATCACCAAGATCGTCGACTCGATCCTCCTGGCGTTGTCGCACGGAACTCTTATAGGCGCGAACGCCCAAACAAACGCCGAGGTGGCCCGCCAATTATTGTCTACCATGGCCCAACCCGATGCGGTGAGTTTGTTGCAGCGCCACAACAATTCCGATATCATCAAGAAGTATTTCTCATAATGATAGACTAACGAGCGTACTCTAATTTATATACTATGAACTACACTATCGCGGTGATTTCTGGAGAAATTCGCACCTTGATCTCATGTCTTCTAGGCAAAGTAAGCGGCTGTCGCTCAGTTCGATCGAGTCCAGCGTCACCCGGCTCCTTGTGCTGACCAAGCACTTGCTCGAAAGCTTGACGCAGTGGGCCCGACTAGAAGTCGACGATAAATATGTGAGTGATGCCTATGTGAAGTTGGGAAACGATTTCAGGGCCGCCAGCCGGGCCTTTTCGGGGGCTGGTGTCGACATTTCCGACATCGGCGACGTGCCACAGGCGCTCCGGGTCATTCTCGAGTCCACGTTGAGCGAGGCGCCCTCGCAGGAGAACTTGGACCGGTTCCTTCCCAACATTAGAAATATCATAGTCACCCTTTTGCAGACCCTCAAACAGAAGCAGACCAAGGCAAGAAGCCTCACGGGCGAGACCCAAGACAAGATCTTTGTCGAGAAGCAGCGCAAGCCCGACCGCTCGAGCGGCCCCAAGCCGGAACCTGAAGAAAAGCCCAGATCGCCGGTTGTGAAGTCTGACGCTTTGGCCCAGCTCCAAAACGAGAATGTGCTCCAAAGAAGAGCGTCCAAGCGGTTCAGCGCTTACCAGTACGCCAAGTTGGCCAATATGAACCCGTCACTCACGCTAGCGCCGGCGACTCCCTCCAGCAGGTCGGCGCTGGCCTCGACAGTGGTGAGAAAAGACTCCGAGACCGTCCAGACGTCTGCCCCCAGCACGCCCAACACCACCGTGGTAGAACACCCCAAAGAACTGCATGACATCTCGGTGTTTTTACGAATAGAGTCTCAGACCAAGAAGGTCCCGTTGAAGCTCCCGGTCACTTTTGCATCGATCAGATTGCTCTTTGTAGAGAAATTTGCCTACTCGCCAGGCACCGCCAGCTTTCCTAATATCTACATCTCCGACCCCAAGACGGGGGTGTCGTACGAGCTCGAAGACGGGTTTTTGAAGGAGATCCAAGATGGCACCCTTTTGTGTCTCAATGAGGTCAAGGCCGAAGAGCCCAAGAAGCACCAGGATACCGCGGCGCTCGAGCAGCTCCAGGCCAAGATCGAGGCGCTCGAGACCCTGTTGTCGCGTACCATCAAGGAAAGCATCCAGGATATCAAGATTCCGGCTCCTGCGCCGGTGGAAAGAGCTCTTGCGTCGCCAGCGTCGTCTACATTCGACTCGTCCAAAGAAGTCGAGGACTTGTTGAAGCGGAATAAAGAGCTAGAGGCGCATCTCAAGGCTGTCCTGACCGAACTACGGGTCATCAGACAATTACAATCTTCCAACAAGACGCTTGTATCCGACTTTGTACGGGACTTGGGGTCCAAGATGAAGAAGCTACACGAGAGCAGTGTGGACGTGTCCAAGTCGGAGAACAGAGAGTACATGGCCAAGTGCCACAGTAAATTGTCCGAAGAGTCCGACTTGTTGTTGACGAAATTCGATGATTTGCAGGACATCATGGAGGGCCTCAGAAAGGACGTGGTCCAAAGAGGCGTGAGGGTGAATCAGCAACAGTTGAGATTGACGACCAAGGAGATTGAAGACTCTGCAACTGCATTGAAGGAAATGACCAGTTACATCGAGAAGGAGAAGACCGTGTGGAAGAAGATCTGGGAATCCGAGTTGGACAAAGTGTGTGAAGAGCAGCAATTCTTCAACCTCCAAGACGATCTTACCAAGGATTTGGAGGAGGATTTACTGAAGATCCGTGAAACGCTCGACCTCATTGAACAATGCTCTCTGGAGCAGATCAAGCATGGTTCCAGCAGACGCAACAAGTTTGTGGCCAACTTGCGGATCCCTGAACCGGGCGAGAACATCCACTCGATCAAGGACGCAGTTCTTAATGAGGTGGCAGCGCTAACACCCGACCACGAGTCAAGGGTTGAAGCTATAAATCGGGCCGAGCGGTTGAGAGAAAAGGAGCGGGAGCTCTTGAGCAAGACCCAGTTCCAGGAGGAGCTCGGGAACTTTGTTGATGATCATAAATTAAAGAAATCGGGTGGTATAGATGAAGTAGAGAGGCAAAGGAGACAGAAAGATTCTGACAATCTCAAAAGCTCATTTGCAAATGTTTAGTAATATAAACGATGACTAAAGATACTTTAGGGTTCTATATGCTAGTTTTATGAGCTTGTTCTTCTTTTGGTCAAAGAAACAAGACTTGAATTGGAAAATTAAAAGGTCGTTATAAAGGTCGTTATTCTGGGCTTTCCAGCTTTCAACAAGAACGTCTAGGGTCGTGTAAGTAAACACCTGGAGTTCAAGCTCAGGTATGTCCTCATTGAGTTTGTCCATTTTTTTGGAGATCTTAATCAAAGCTTGAACCAACAATTGTACAATATGTTTGATGTTGGCCAATTGGCGTTCAAACAGTTCGAGCTCCACACTGACTAGATATCTCATTTGGGAGTTAAACCACCAAGAAAGACTGGAAAATGCACTCTTGTAAGACTTGGTATTGGATGCAATGCCATTAGCAACATCATTGAAAGTTCTTGATGCATTCAAAGTTTTGGGATCTATGGTTAGTCCCACAAATACAAATTCATCAGAATTGTCACCTATCCATATGGTCTTGGTGTCGTTTACAAAGCCTCCATACTTTTGGAATTGCTCGCCATTGACGACCTTGTACACTCTATCCACTTGGGCTTTGTCCGTTGACAAGAAAAGGAAATCGTCTGCAAGTCTAAGAAATAGAGATTGCGGCTCTTCTGTGAGCAAGAAACCAAGTTCAGTATCGACAATCTGGTTGTAATACAAGTTACACAAGGTAGCCAGCAAGGGGAAGCCCTGGAACACTCCTCGTGTCCGTTTGTAAAGCTGAACGCTTTTTTTAGATATCATAATGGCCGAATCTTTAATGTAACTGTCGACAAATTGTAGTACTTCATCCACCGTGAAAACCCTGGTGTAACATTTGTCAACAACAGCCTTCAGGCGAGGATTATCTATAGGGGCAGCAGGTCTCATAGCGTCGAATTGAGCGATCAGATCTTCTTTATTGACTCGAAAAGTCGGCTTCTCTTTCTTTTTAGAATAGATGAACTTCTCAGCGTACTGTCTAACGTAGAACTTAGACGATTGGTCTTCATCAGCAAAGAGATTTTGGATACAGGCCATGAGCCGCTCGTGGTCCATGTTATCGTAGCACTTCAGCATGTCAAACTTCAACCCAAACACTTTTCGGCCACCGAGCCGTTTTCGATAGTTCTGAAGATGAGAAAACACCTCGTTAACAGAATGGCATCGAGGATGGCGAGCAGCAAGGCTCGTGTACCGCAACTTGTCCCGGTGGTTGAGCAAGAATTGCACTGGTTTGACGATTTGTTTCATCAACATTGCGTATCTGATGGCCATATCTTTTGTATCTTTTTCGACAATTAACGGAAGCGTTTTAAGAGGCACGCAAAGCATCCGGAAGCCGTCCGACTTGGGCAAGAGCTTGATGCTACCAACAAAGTTGTTTGTGGCGCTCTTGAAATCGGTTAGACTGCTCAGCTCATAGAGAAAGCTCAGTTTATAGCCTTGTAACCATTGGTCAGAGGCATTGGTGTAGGCTTTTCTGGGGTAATACTCCATAAAAGGGCTACCGGAGATCGACGACTGGTACACTAGCTGCCACTGCCGGGACAAGAGCCGTCTGATGAACCCGTTGAAGTACCAATCAAGAAATTGGGTGAAGATGATCTTTCTGTTCTCAAAGTCCTGGAGCGATGTAGTTTTGTGGCCTCCGAGCCAGTTTATAGACGTAATGGAGAACTTGTTGGTTGGCACTACGAGCGAATATATGGCTCTATTGCCGGTGATGACGTACTGCACGGTCGCCTTGCGGATGATCGACTTGTTGTAGGCATTTCCCCAGACGATGTTGGGGAACAATTTTGTGCACACCACCAACATATAGTCAACCACCTTATTAACGGAAACCGCCTTGACCTCGTAGTGGTCCCCCGTCATGTAGGCGGGCCCCATTATGGACTTGAAAATGCAGGCATACTGGCATTTATGGAAATTCTTCATCACCAAATCACACAATTGCCGGAGCGGTCTGTGCTTCTTTGTAAGCGTCTCGTCATACGTCACCTCCTTGACAAAGGCGGTGAGCGTTGCCGGAACCAACGTGCCGGTCATGGTGAAGTGTTTTGGCTGGAGCCGTTTTTTGGCGGCCCCGGCGAATTTCAGACTGACGCCGAATACTTGCACGTACATACCGCTGGGCGCAAGCTGGTAGCATGTGGACCCGAGGACCAAGCGCACGAACTCGGATTTGCCGATTTTTTCGTAGAGAAGGTGCCAAAGCGCCAGCTTGAGAGTGTTAGCAGCGAAGCTGGTGTAGCTGTTGGCGGTGCCCGAGGACCAGGCAAGCGCCACGGGGTCGGAGTAGCCGTAGGCGAGGGAATTGGGCAACTTGGCGGCAATTACATATCGAATTAGACTGTCTATAAACTCAAGGTAGGCCTCAGTATGGGGAATGTTTTTCACATGAGGGTCAAGGTCTAGATTATAGTTTGGAATCACCACTGTTTTGTGCAAGAAAGTGGCGAACCTGGTGTTGATAGTGGAATCCGAAGTGTTTGGCGCCAAGGATTGTTCCGTGAACCCCCGAGACTCCAAATACAAAATTAGCATGTACAAGATTTGGTGATAATTGCGAAATGAACTTGTTGATATCAGTGCTTCCGAAAACCCTCGTGAAGAACGTGCAGGCGTCATACCGCATCATCCAGGCGTCCAAAAAGATGAACAAGACCAAGGACCAGCCATTCCCCCACATTGACTTTGAAAACGGCGTCGTTTACGGCGCCATGAAGCAGATTAGGGCCGAGTCCAACGATACGGTGCCGGTTTTCACCGAGGTCTGGTGCTGCTCCATTCGCCCCACGCAGACCAAGTCGCTCCTTGGGTTCATCAGCGGGTTCGTGACGCCGTTCGACCTGTTGAACCTCACCCATTTGAAGCGATTCAACAAGATATCGACAAACTCCGGGGTACTACTAAAGACGCTATTATGTTCGACGCAGTACCTCGATTCCAAGGACAAAGTGTTGCAGATGATGGCCGACCACGGCGAGGGCCTTGAGGTGGCGCCCGAGGCCTTGGAGCTCGTCCGCGTGCCGACCAACTCGCCGCTCACCAAAGAAATGGCCCAAAGATGGTCCGAGCAGTACTGGCCGTTGGCCTGGAAGGGCAACCCGTACATCCAGTTTCTCAAGACGGTGCACATCGACATCGCCCACGAGAAGAAGATGGTGCGGCGGTTGTTGCGGGAGTTGGACCAGAATCTGCACCAGCACTCGGTGCCGGTGGTGACGATGATCTGTGGGGCCGCCGACGACGACGTCTACGTGAGCTTCGACGCCTCGCACCAGCATGTGCTCGACCACAGCGTGATGGTGGGTATCCAGAGCGTGGCGGCCAAGGAAAAACAGAACAAGGCCGATGGCCATGACAACGCCTATTTATTGAACAACCTCACGGTGTACACCACGCACGAGCCGTGTGTGATGTGCTCGATGGCTTTGGTGCACTCGCGCATCGACAAGATCGTGTTCTTGAAGCCGACGGCCAGCGGGGCGCTCGAGACCAACTACCAGTTGGGCGACCGGGACGGGCTCAACTGGAAGTTCAAGATGTGGCGGTGGATCGTCCCGGAGGACTTGCAGGAGTTGGAGCGCATCGAGCAGGAGTACGGGCTCCAGCCTGTGAGCGCATAGCATCGTATTTATAGTAGCATGGCATGTATTAATATTAAGTTAATGGCCCTAGGGCTGAATTACAATTGACTATAGGCCCGCCTACAACCCGTTGTCGACGATCTTGTGGATGTCCCGAAGACTGTCGTCGGCGGCATCGAGCTCGTCGTGCTGGGCCAACTGGTTGACGGTCTCGAGCAACCGCTTGAGGTCGCCGATGCACTCGGCGATTTTGTCGTCCAACACCTGTTCCTGCCGCACGGCGGTCTGCTCGACCTCGAGGAGGCTCTGCACCAACAGCTCGAGCGAGCCGTCGGGCTCGGCATCGGCCACGTCCTCCAACGGGATGTCCAACTCGTGGTGCACGTTGAATTTGACCTTATCGACGGTTTTCTGGCGCTGGGCGCACAATTCCCGGTACAACTCCGGGTCGCCCAAGCGGGCGAACTGCGACTCCAGAATCACGTCCTCGAGCCGCAGCCGCGACACCAAAAAACTTTCAAGAATACGGGCCAGGTCCATACGGTCGCAGTGCGCACATCAACAGTTTTTCATGGTGTCTTTACCCTACACCAACCGGATGTTTGCGCCGCAGGCGTTGGCCACGGGCGTGCACGCCCGGGTCACCAAGAACCCCAGCAATGCCATGATCAGCACCACGGTGCCCGTGGGCCGGTCGGCCAAGCGCCACACCACGCAGATCAACTACGCCGAAATCGACAACTTCAACGAGGACGACTTCGAGGAGTCGCAGGACAAGGCGTCCGCCGCCAGCACGGCCGCCGCCTCCACGGCGCCCCAGAAAATCATGTTGCGGGCCGCGCGGGCCACCAAGTACCCGCAAGACATCGACGACGAGCAAAAGATCCACGAGTTGGGCCCCAACGATGTGCTTGTGCCCATCCGCTTGGCCGTCGAGTACAACAACGGCAACTCCAAGTTCTCGGACTTCTTCATGTGGAACTTGAACGACTCGTTGGTGACGCCGGCCGAGTTTGCCTCGATTCTCGTCACCGACTTGGAGCTTCCCAGTTACACCCAGCTGGAGATCACCGAGAGCATCGAGAAGCAGCTCGAGGACTACGCCTTCGCCACGCTGCTCCAGCTCCCGGCCAACAAGGAGTACCTTGTGATCATAGATTTGGCGGTCAGCTTGGACAAACAGCTCTACGAGGACCGGTTCGAGTGGGACTTGAACCAGACGTATATCACCCCCGAGGTGTTTGCCGACATCGTCGTCGCCGACATGGGGTTGTCGCTTGAGTTCAAGCCGGCGGTAGCCCACGCCTTGCACGAGGTGTTGCTTCGTCTCAAGCGGGAAATCGCCGAGGGCACCTACAACTACGAGCTCCACAAGTACCAGCAGGTCAGCGGGTTGTTGTTCGAGCGCGGTATCCGGATCACCACCGAGAGCTCGATCCACAACGGTAACGACCAGTGGGAGCCCATGGTGGAGATCTTGACGCCCTGGGAGATCGAGAAGCGGGAGATCGAGCGCGAGAGAAACATCAGACGACTCAAGAGAGAGAACATGAGACGCGAGGTCGACGACGGCTCCATCAAGAGACGGGCCTTCGGCAGAAGAAGACACGACGATTTTGACGGCTGGAGAGGTTTGTAAATTATTATATAGTGTAACTCTACGGGCCCTGCCCACGAAGGAATGTAGGGTGTTGTCACAGTATTACTGTGGTCACCAGTGGTCGTCGAGCGACGTCACCGAGTGGTAGATGCCGCTGTCGATGTTGCCAATGTACGCTCTGTCGCCAAATCCACCAATAATGTAGATCGACTCGACCTTGAACTTGGTCCACTGGCTCGAGTGGGCCGCACCGTCGTCGCCGGGGAGCCACCACTTGGCGTCGGGGTGTCTCTTGGTGAAACACTTTTCGATTCTCTTTCTCTCTTCGTCAGTCTCGAATTCCACCTTCAGCAACGTGCCCTTAAGATTGAGCCGGGGCGACCCGGCGGGCGACGACACGATTCCCCCGGGGTACTCGGGGTTGACGTGGTCGTTGATGGGGTGGTCGCCCACCCGGATGGAAAACGAGTACTCCGAGCCAGCAGCGATATTTCTCCATGGCGAACTCATTTCAATGGCCAACCAGTAGAAGTCGCCATCGTTGTCGCAGTCGGCGTAGTACTCCATGTGCGACACGGGCACGGCCACCTTGTTGCCGTCCTTTTCCACCAATTGGTGGGTATTGACCGAAGCCAACGATTCTCTGAAAACCAAAGTTCTGGCAATTGAGGCTGACTCAATCTCGCCGGGCACATGGGGCTCCTCGTCCCCAAACAGGACAACGGGTACAGCGGCAGCGACACTTGCAAGTGCTAATGCTTTAAACAATCTCATGTTCTTGATAGTGAAAAATTAATCCGGATCGGTTTTAAGATAAGTACTTGGTCGGGTACGACCATAACGTGATTTCGATGCTTACTCAACGTGGGTTTCTTGGCTGCGGGCGGACCCGGTTTGAAGATCTTTGTGCCCGATGCGGTACAATCGGCGGTCCGAATCTGGCGAATCTGGTGATGAATCTGGTGATGTCCGGATCTGATAACGATAAATCCGGTGGGTCGATAATTGTCAGTACTAGTCAAATTGTAGGCATATGTTCGGCTAGGACCGAGAGGGGTGGACCAAGTAGAGTACTTCGGTGCTCCGAGCCCTTATCTACGGTTTAAGCTTAGCGTATATCTGTAATATCTATGGGTGCAAATTAATCGACCTTCGACCACTTGTCGCCTTCCCACCACTTGAACCCGATTCCATAGCCCCAGGGGTCGTTGGTGTACCGCTTGGGGTTCTTGGCGCCGATGTCGTAGAGTTGCTGCAATTCGTCTTTGGTGAGCGGAGGAAGATGGATGTTGGTTTTGATCCGGGCTAAGTTGCTGCTTCTTGGGAGCGTAGACCGGCCATTGAGAATGTGGTAGGCATTGGTGATCTCGTTGACAGAAACATCGTATTTTTCGGCAAGCTGCTGGACCAATGGCAACTTCAACACTGGAGCGCCTGTTCCTCCAACGGGACTGTACGCTTCCACGATGATGCCATGTTTTGAGCAGTAGTCCACCAAGTCCTGCTGGGGCAATTGGGGGTGGTACTCGATCTGGTTCAACACTGGCTTAAACTTTTTTACCTTTGGAAGTAATTTTTCAAGTTTTGGAATGGTGTAATTGGAGATCCCCAACGATCTGATTTTTCCCGACGACTCCTTAAGGTGCTCAAGTCTATGGTAAAAGTCTATGAACCCGTCTCCCTCGACCGGGTCGTCATCGTAAAGTAAATTGCCGTCTTTATCGAACGGAGTCTGAGGCAAGCCATTTTCATCACCTGCCAAACAAACTGGCCAATGTTGAAGAAGTAAGTCGACGTAGTCCACTCCCAAATCAGCAATTGACTTGTTAAAGGCCACTTCTGGGTTTTTATGAGCAGAGGGCCAAACTTTGGTGGTTATGAACAAATCTTCCCGTTTCACGATGCCTTCATCGAACACTTCTTTAAGAGCCTTGCCAATAAATGGCTCAGTGCCATAGTACCAAGCGGTGTCGATGTGGCGGTACCCAGCACGAATTGCGGCCACCACTTGTGCCTTGACATCTGCAGGGTCGTCCGATGGAACTGTTCCCAAACCTAAAGCAGGAATGGTGTTTCCATCATTTAATTTTAAGGTCACTTCAGTAGCTAATTTTGCAGTCATTGTAGCTAAGGACGTCAACCACCCCAGTTCTTATATAGCCGAGAGACAGCAAGTCTAGCTGCAAGGGCTATTGACAAAAGATGTGGTACACTTGCGGCAGCAATCAAGTGATTCGGAAATCCAGAATTAGTTTATACATTAATAGAACTAAAATTGCGGCTTGCGGCTTGCCTTTGTTTCTTATGGTATCACGGTGCTGTTGCTATATTTCGAGGTCGTGGATCGAGCTGTTGGCCTCGTCGTCGTCTTCGTCGTCCACAAACACCTCTTCCTCGTAGTCATCCATGGACATGTCGCCGTCGGGCTCGTCGCCTATTATGTCGGCGTTGCGCAACTGGTTTTGCCTCGAGGACCGGAACGAGTTTTTGCGGTTGCCGTTAATGGACAAGTAGTGGACCTTGTTGATGCCCGTGAGATAGACAAACGCCACCTTCTTCTTCTTCTTGTTGTAGATGAACCAGTAGTACGACCACATCGTCTGGTAGGGGTAGTTCATGTCCTCGATGATGGACTGGTCCTCCGGGCGGAACTCGAAGATCTGGCAGAGACCGTCGAGCGGGCTCTTGCGGCTGAAGGAGTTGTGGCGCGAGTTCGGGGCGATGGTGGGCGAGTCCTTGGACACGAGGCCCATGTAGGAGTCGATGCGGTCCCAGATCCAGTTGATGACCTCTTCGGTCTTGCCCAACGACCGCATGATGTTGTTGAAGCGGTTGATGAGGTCGTCGGGCGAGTCGATGCGGTGGAAGTTCTCGGTGGTGGGCTGCAACGTCGAGAAGTCGTGGTCTGGGAACGAGGTATTGAGGATGGCCACGAGATTGGCAAAAGTCCATTTGGTGGTGGACGTCTTGAGCGACCCGAACGGCGACTCGTCGATCGAGTCGAGCTCGAACGAGGTGTCGTTGCTCTCGCGCCGCGAGTTGGTGGAGCCGTGCCGGCTGCGTGGGGCGAGGTTGGGCGACGATGGGCTCGACCCGAAGAGCGAATTGATGGAGTTGCGGCGGTCCCGCTCGAGCGACTTGGACACCTCGTTGTCGTGCACGAGCTGCGTCAAGTGCTTGTCGATGGTCTTGTACAACTTGCGGTCGGACGAGATGGGCTTGGTGGTGAAGAGGTCACATCCGCCTTTTATCACCAAGGCGTCGTCGCCGGTGTGGAAATTGAGCTCCTGGTTGACGAGCTCGATGTCGACCTCGTCGATGAACTGGCGTTAGTACGGGGCGGCGGTGGGCGGGGGGTGCTTACCTTCATTGCAGTGGGTGGTAGATAAAACACCAGATGTTGCGGCCTGGCCACGACCGGCCCGATTAGGCCGGGGCGATACCGGCGTCGTTGATGACATAGGCGAT
>JAQRFW010000036.1:0-99673 GCA_039762375.1 Keqinozyma sinolaborantium | reverse complement strand
GTGGCGGCGCCCGCAAACGGCGACGGCGGCAACTGCGGCGGCGTGGCGGGCGGCTCGAGGTGCTGGCGGGCGAGCGCGCGGTCCGGCGCCGCAAAGAGCCGGCGGTCGAACACATAGACCTCTGCGAGCTCGTTGACGATGGCAAAGTTGAGCTTAAGCCCAAAAGAAGAGAGCAAAATGACCGAGTCCGGGTCCAAAACGTAGCGGCAGAACTGCACCACGAACAGCCGGAAGTCCGCGAGCGTGTGGTAGCGGAGCGGCTTGGGGAGCACCACACAATGGCCCGAGTGGCCGTTGTAGACCGTTAGGGACATGATGAAGTCGCACTGAATTTTCAACATGGACCAGACCACTCTCGAGACGTTGCAGCGGTTCAAGCAGGCGGTGATGACCCGCCAGATGCCGGTGCGGCCCACGGCGGCGGTGCTCTCGGCGAACCGCGGGCGCAAGTTGCAGGAGGCTGCGCTCGAGCCCAAAATCGTCGAGTACGATGGCACCAATTATGTGGTGACGGCGCCGCCGCACCCGGACTCCGAGGACGACGAGGACCCGCTCGACGGCTTGGTCATCGGCGAGCTTCTCCTGGGGCTCGCGCACCCGCTGGAGCTCGTTTCCCATCCGGCCATCTCGCGGACCTACCGTCTGAAAGTTTTGGGGCTGTTGGCCAGCGAGTTGATCGAGTTGATCCACACCGAGCAGGACACGCTCAACTGGCTCAACAAGTTGCTCCAGGTGCTCAACGGCGAGGACTGGTACTACTTGGTCGAGGACAAGCTCGGGCTTCCCGAGTACGACCACGGATTGAAGGGCGAGAGGGTCGCCGAGACCGACGATGTCGACCGGTTCTTCCAGCTCCCGGAGGCCCTCCGGCGGTACGAGCAGAAGCAGACCCGTGCGGGCGACCAGGACCCCGAGGAGGAGGAGCTCATCAATTATCTCCAGGTGAGCATCCAGCGGCAGCAGGAGTACATCAAGAACTTGAACAAGCTCCGCAACGATATAGTGCGGGCGGACCGGTTGAAGCTGGACTTGTACAAGTGGGGGAAGGAGATGTACGAGAAGAAGAGCACGTAGGCGGAGGGCCAGGCAGCGTGGCTGGCTGGTCTGCTGGCTGGCGCTTGCACAGATACGAGCTAGCACAGATACGAGCTACAGGTGCCACTAGGCGTTTATAATTGTAATGTATATTGACGATTTGGTAGGCTGTCGGTGTGGATTTACCACGATAAGGCGATAGCGCACGATAAGGCGGTGCGGGCTAGTACCATGCTGGTGCGGGCTGGCACCAGCAGGCACCATCTTGAATACCGGTCTCGGTAAGGCCACGACATACGTTACACTCCCACTGTTTCTCCTTCCCCCGCCCCAACCAACACATACCATACCAGCGGCCCCAGCAACCGGTCTAACCCCTTCATAGCTCTTTTCAACTCACTTTGTTGGAAAATTGAAGGGACCCTATCAACAGACCTAGGTGACCGGAACTCGCAAAATGCCCCGTATATCACGTGTGTTTCCCGGAACTAGCATTATATGGTCGTGCTGCGCCCCATAATCTTTGTCCTGGGCGGGCTTGTTCAGGCTGGTGCCAGGCTGGTGCGGGCTCGCACTACGCTAGCACCAGGGTGATAATCCGACCTTGGTCGAAACACGACCATCGCTACACCAGCACCACTACACCTCCCCACGCCATAATCACCCTACATCTTGCCGCCTTCTAGAAGCACACATCCAACTACTCACCCAAGCCACACTGCCCCCGCTGCTCAAATTCGACAGACCCAGGTGACCGGAACTCGTCATCACCCGGAAGTCACGTGGCCGGAACGCGCCTCGCGCGCGCTTCATCGCGTCCATCGCCAAACGCCCATTAACATGCTTGAGGGAAAGTTCGACGAGGCGTCGCTCTTAAAGAAGATCGTGGACTCGATCAAAGACTGTGTCAAGCTCTGCAACTTCAACTGCACGGAGCACGGGCTCACGGTGCAGGCGGTGGACGACTCGCGGGTGTTGCTCGTGTCGCTTTTGGTGGGCCAGACCGCGTTCACTGAGTACCGGTGCGACCGGGACATCACGTTGGGCATCGACCTCGAGTCGTTCTCCAAGATCATCCGGTGCGGCAACAACGAGGACTACCTCACGTTGTTGGCGGAGGACAAGCCGGACTCCGTGATGACGATTTTCGAGGACAAGAAGAAGGAGCGGGTCAGCGAGTACTCGCTCAAGTTGATGGACATCGACTCGGAGTTCTTGAACATCGACGAGATGGACTACGACTCGGTGGTGACGATGCCGTCGTCGGAATTCGCCAAAATCGTCAAGGACTTGAAGAACTTGAGCGAGTCGTTGAACATCATCGTCACCAAGGACTCGGTCAAGTTTGTCAGCGAGGGCGAGTCCGGCAAGGGTAATGTGGTGTTGAAGCCGTTCTCCGACTTGGACCACCCGGAGGAGAGCGTGGCCGTCAACCTCGAGAACCCGGTCGACTTGACGTTCGGCCTCAAATACTTGAGCGACATCATCAAGGCCACGTCTTTGTCGTCCACCATCACCATCAAGTTGGCCGACAAGACCCCGGCGCTCTTCGAGTACAAGTTGGACGCCGGCGGCTACCTCCGCTTCTACTTGGCCCCCAAGTTCGATGAGGATGATTAGTGTATACTGTCTATATGAGGTAGAAATGCTATGCGTTTAAGCGCCCGCTCTGTCACCGGCATCGTCAACCGGAAGGCGTCGCTGCTGTTGAGGTAGTACCGGTAGAGCCGCTTGGTCTTGACGAACCCGAGGCCCTCGTACAACCGGAGCGCCCCGACGTTGGTGGTCTCGGTCTCGAGCGAAATTTCATCCACACCGTCCAGTATCATTTGGGCGATGGTTTTTTTCACGAGCCCGGACGCTATCTGGCGGTGCCGGTACTCGGGGTGGATCACCAACATGCCGATGTAGCCGCGCACCCGCACGTCGCGGTGGACGTCGACCCGCGAGACGATCACTCCCACCAATTTTTCACCGGAGCGGACGAGAAAGCAGTACTGGGGGAATTTGTGAAGAAAGTACCAGTACACAAAGATCGAGTAGGGCTCGCTGAGGTGCTCGGCGATGGCGTCGGCGATCTGCGTGAACGTGGCCTTGGAGTTGTCGTACGAAGTATATACAAGAGACATGGTGCGATAGGCAGGTGCGGCGCAACTTAAGTCCGGTGGTTGCTCGTGATGGCGCGCAGTGATCCGCCGGTGGGCCCACGCACGGGCGCGGTGCGAGGGCGGTGCGAGCGTACCGCGGGCGCTGGGCCCAGGGTCGGCCCACCGGCCTAATGGAGCCCACTGACCCGACCACGCCGGGTTACCCCAGATTCCGTCAGTTGATCCAGCGCAGGTGCGCCAGCGGCCTGGCGTCACCTCACCCCCGGCGGCCCAGCGCCGGCCGCGCAGCCCATCCAGCGCCCGTCTAGGCGCATACCCGCCCAATTCCATGTGATCCCGACCCTGAAAAAGCCCGTCCTGCACACACGCCCGACAACTATATAAGCTATGGCAATCGCTCTTTTTCACCACTCACCATGTCAGTATTAGACGTTCTTAAGACCAAATCCGGAGTTATTTACGGGGACGACGTCCGCCAATTGTTTTTGTATGCCCAGGAAAAGGGCTTTGCCATTCCTGCCATTAACGTTACTTCTTCGTCCACGGTCGTAGCCGCTTTGGAGAGCGCCAGAGACAACAAGTCGCCCATCATCTTGCAGACCTCGCAGGGTGGTGCCGCCTACTTCGCCGGTAAGGGTGTGTCCAACGGCGACCAGGCCGCCTCGATCGCCGGATCCATTGCTGCCGCCCACTACATCAGAGCCATTGCTCCCACCTACGGCATCCCCGTGGTGTTGCACACCGACCACTGCGCCAAGAAGCTCTTGCCCTGGTACGACGGCATGTTGGCCGCCGACGAGGAGTTCTTCGCCAAGACCGGCCAGCCCTTGTTCTCGTCGCACATGCTCGACTTGTCCGAGGAGACCGACGACGAAAACATCGCCACCTGCGTCAAGTACTTTGAGAGAATGACCAAGATGGGCCAGTGGCTCGAGATGGAGATCGGTATCACCGGCGGTGAGGAGGACGGTGTCAACAACGAGGACGTCCAGAAGGAGTCGTTGTACACCTTGCCAGAAACCGTCTACAAGGTGTTTGAGGCTCTCTCGCCCATCTCGCCCAACTTCTCCATTGCCGCTGCCTTTGGTAACGTCCACGGAGTCTACAAGCCCGGTAACGTGCAGTTGAAGCCAGAAATCTTGGGCGACCACCAAAAGTACGCCAAAGAGCAGTCCGGCTCCAAGAGCGACAAGCCTATCTTCTTGGTGTTCCACGGAGGCTCGGGCTCGTCGCAGCACGAGTTCGACACCGCCATCAAGAGCGGAGTCGTCAAGGTCAACTTGGACACCGACTGTCAGTACGCCTACTTGACCGGTATCAGAGACTACGTGCTCAACAAGAAGGACTACTTGTTGACGCCTGTCGGTAACCCCGACGGCGAGGACAAGCCCAACAAGAAGTACTTCGACCCCAGAGTCTGGGTCAGAGAGGGTGAGAAGACCATGTCTGCCAGAATCACCGAGGCCCTCGAGATTTTCCACACCAAGGGCCAAATCTAAGTAGTATTTATTTCTATGTACACTTGTCCAAGATCTTCTGGATCTTGACGTACTCCGGCATCTTGCTGATGTTGAACTCGCGGGCGTACTGGAGCTCGGCGCCAACCGCTCGGTTGACCCGCATATATTTGCTGACGCACCGGTCCACGCAGTTGGACTCGCCGGTGTTGAGCTCGCCCTCGCCAAACTCGTGCGCTATGCATTTTTTATTGCAGCTGTAGAGGATCTGGCCGAAGGTCTCGGACGTGGCCTCGAACTGGATCGTGGCCAACCGGATCTTCTCGGGATCCACCGACGCAAACTGGTTGGTCCCGCCAAAGAAGAGTGACATTCAGATTTTTCACTGCGAAGTCTCATGCACATTCTACTCACCAACGACGACGGGCCGCTCGACGACGCCCTGTGCCCCTACTTCAAGTACTTCGTGGACGAGGTCTTGCGCTCCACCGACTGGAAGTTGCTGATCTGCATCCCCAATGTCCAGCGGCTGTGGATCGGAAAGGCCCATTTCGCTGGCAAGAGCTTGACCAGGACGTTTTTATACACCCAGGACTCGACCGCCGCGCCCAACGACGCCGTCAATGCGTTCGACGGACCGTACACCGAGCCGCAGGACCGTCCGGGCCAGGAGTGGAACCTCATCGACTCGACGCCGGCCGCCTGCACCGACATCGGCATCAACCATCTCTTCGAGGACGTCGATTTGGTGGTCTCCGGCCCCAACTTCGGCAAGAACTCCAGCAACCTCTACATCCTCACGCTGGGCACCGTGGGCGCCGCCATGGAGGCCACACTTCACGGCAAGAAGGCGGTGGCCCTCTCGTACTCCTACACCCAGAAGGACCATCCGTTCGAGCAGATCAAGGAGGCCAGCCGCTTGGCCGTGCGGGTGATCCGCAAGCTTGTAGGCGAGTTCGACGCCCACCCGGACGTCGACCTCTACACCGTCAACGTGCCGCTCAACGAGTCGCTCGACGTGCGCTCGACCAAGGTGTTCTACGCCCCGATCTTCGAGAACAAGTGGCAGCACTCGGTGTACGAGAAGGTCGACACCACGCACTTCGAGTGGAGCCCCAACTTCAAGGCCGTGTACAAGGACGGGTTGGGCAATTTCGACCACTCCGACAACCGGGTGCTTCTCAACAATAATATCAGCGTTACGCCGCTCCGGACCAAGTTCAAGGAGGTCGAGCCGTTCTTTGGCGAGCTCCACTTGGATGACGCTCCCGCGGCTCCCGCCCCAAAGCAGTACCTCTTGATCAGCATTCCCCAGACGGAGTACATTTACGCCCCGATCGTAGAAGCGTTTGAAGCGCAGGGTTTCGAGGTCACCGCCGACGCCGCGGTGCTCAAGCAGATCCCCGACGTCCAGGTGTTCCACTACGCCGAGTACGAGGACTTGGACCTCGACTTGGTGCAGCTGCACCCGCAGCACTACTTCATTCCCGTCTACATCTACCGCAAGGCCTTGATCAGAAAACACTACTTGAGCAACACCGTGCACCATTACGCCGTCAAGCACCCCAAGCTGGCGCTCCACGCCGGGTTCCCGCCCACCTACACCTTTGAGTTGGACTATGCCGAGTTCTTGGACGACGCCTTGGACGAGTGCTACGAGTTGCGGGACGAGGTGCAGAATTCCGACAAGCTCTGGATCCTCAAGCCCAGCATGAGCGACAAGGGCCAGGGCATCCGGCTCTTCCGCACGATCGACCAGCTCCAGGCGATCTTCGACTCGTTCGAGGAGGACGAAGACGACGAAGAGGACGAAACCGGCATCATCACCTCGCAGCTCAGACACTTTGTGGTGCAGGAGTACCAGCAGCACCCGCTCTTGCTCGAGGAGTACAACAACCGCAAGTTCCACTTCCGGGTGTACGTGGTGGCTAACGGCAGTCTCGAGGTGTATGTCTACAAGCACATCTTGACGTTGTTCGCAGCCGAGCCGTTCTCGATCGTCGACGACAACGGCATCCAGATGGCCGGACACTTGACCAATACGTGTCTACAGGACGAGGAGCCGCTCGTGGTGCCGTTCTGGGACCTTAAGGGGATCAACCAGTTCCAGAAACAGCAACTTTTCAGCAAGATCTGTGAACTAGTGAGCGAGACGTTTTTGGCGGCCGCCAGCGTCGACAAAATCAACTTCCAGCCGCTCGCCAACGCCACGGAGATCTTCGGCGTGGACTTCATCGTGGACGAGCATCTCGACGTGCAGTTGCTCGAGATCAATGCATACCCCGACTTTAAGCAGACCGGGCCACAGTTGAAAAAACTCATTTCCCAGCTTTTCCGCTCCACCGCCGGGGAAGTGGTGCGTGAAAACATGCAGGGGCGGCACCGGGTGCCGCAGAACAGCCATCTCGTAGAGGTGCTCCGGCACCAGCGATAAATACACAACCTGAAACGGCAGCGGTCGTGCGCCCGTACCAGCCCTCAAAAGTTTTCGACGTCCATCACGAAATCATTTCTCATGTCCACAACTCGTAAGAGCAAGAACCCCAAAAGGTCGAATGGTGCCGCCGGGCCCAGCAGTGAGGTCAGCAGCTTACAGGAGATGTTTCCCGACTGGTCGAGCGAGGATTTGGCCGCATTATTGGCCGAGAACCACAACGACGTCGAAATCGTCATCGACTTGATAGTCAACGGAAAGGCTTCCAAGTGGGAGCCCATCAAGAAGGAGCCCAAGAAGAAAATAGTGGATCCCGAGCCCATAAAAGAGGCGCCTGTCATAAAGAAGAAGCCGGTGGCCAAGAAGCCTGTGGCCAAGAAGCCCGTCAAGAAGGACGTCAAGAAGGACGCCAAAAAAGAGCCTGTGGCCCGAGACATAGACGCCGTGGCCGAGGATTCCGAGCCGGTCCCTGCCAACGGCCTGTGGGCGTCGGCGTTGCTGAAGGAGAAGAAGAAGCCGGCGCCAAAGAAGAAGATTGCCAAAAGAGAGAAAGAAGAAAAGCCCGAGCCCGTGGCAGAGCCTGTGGCCGCACCCGTTGAGCCCGTCGAGCCCGCCGAGCCCGCACAGCCCGCACAGACCTCGTGGGCGTCCATGATCACGCCCAAGCCCAAGATCGCCAAGAAGCCCAAGCCGGAGCCGGTCGCCGAGCCGGTGCCAGAGCCCGAGCAGCCCGTTGCCGTCGCCGAGCCCGAGCCCGTCGTGGAGGCGCCCGTGGCCGTGCCAGAGCCGGTGGAGCAGCCCCAACATGAAGAACCCGCCGTGATCTTGCCCTCCGGCAACAACTTGAACAATGTGGGAGTGACATTTGGATCACTCTCGATCGAGGAGAAGGAGAAGGACGATGTGTACCTCTACCAGGCGCAGGGTGCGCCCGTGAGCGCCCCAGCTCCAGCCCAGGCCCAGGCCCAGGCCCAAGCCGGCTTCGCATCGAAGCCCATCGACTACTACCAGTACCCCCAGCAGCAGCAGCAGGAGCAACCACCCCTACAACAACCACAACTGCAACAGCAGCATCCACAGCAGCAACAGCAACAACCTCCCCAACAGCAGCAGCAACCACCCCAACAACAACAACAATTCCAGACACAGCCCTACGGCGGATACCCCGTGGACTACTCCAACTACAACGCGCAGTTGTTGGCAGCCCAGCAGTTGGCGGCCCAGCAGGCGCAGCGGCTCCAGGGCCAGGCCCAGCCCGGCCAGGCCCCCGAGACCCAGCTGCCAGTGTCGTTGAACCAGCAGCCACAGCAGTACCAGCAGCCGCCACCTCAGCAGTACCAAAGCGGATCAGTGGGCAGCCAGGGCTCGGCCCAGAGCGGCTCCAGCCAACCTCCCGCCGGCATGCCGCCTTTTGGGTACCCCGGCTACTACAACTACTACTACAGCCAGCCATACTACAACAACCAAAACGGGTTCAACTCGCCCAGCGTCAGCAACGCCAGCACCACGTACCAGCAGCCCAACCAGCAGCAACAACCCCCACAGGCGCAAGGACAGGCGTACGACCAGGTGCAAACGCCCCAGCAAACGCCGGGCCCCGGACAGCCTATGATGCCCCAGTACGGAGCATACCAGCAGTACCCTCAATTCGGAGGATACCAGGATTCTAATCAGTACAGATGGTATTAATGATGTATATAATGATTAAGTAGTGCTACGGCTAGTAATTACATTCTACGATAGTTGCTGTGACTAAAGCTACTCGCGCGCGCGCCCATAGTAAACCGTGTCCCGGGGGCGCCTCAGTTTCAAGGCGCGCAAGTGTAAATTCTGTCCCTAATACTTTCATAACTACTACTCCCTACTACAGCAGAGTATAGTGATAGCGACGTATGTATGAGAATTTTTGCCGAAAAAAACGGGCGGTTCCGGTTTGCGGGGCGGGTCCGGCGGCGTCGGGGGGTGTGTTGGGGGGTCATTGCCGCCGCCCGCCGCCCGCCGCCGTCAGCACCGCTCCGGTCGCTGGTGGGCGCCCATGCAGCCGTGGTTGCGAAAACGGTTTTTCGCTGGGCCCCAATAAAACCCACCGGATTTGACCACCAGAACCGAGCTGCGACCGGCCCCGTCATCCCCGACCCCCAGTAGGGGGCAGCGTGGCGGGGCCGATTTTTTTGGTCCACGCACGTTGGGCCTGGCGTTATAAATATTTGTTTATTTCTCGCTCTAACACCAGAAAAATGGCCGAAAGAAAAAAAGCTTCCAGAAAAAAGAAGGACCCCGATGCTCCCAAGAGATCCTTGAGTGCCTACATGTTCTTTGCCAACGACAACAGAGACGCCATTAGAGCTGACAACCCCGAGGCCCCCTTTGGCCAAATTGGTAAGTTGCTCGGTGAAAAATGGAAAAGCTTGACCGCCGACGAGAAGGCTCCTTACGAGACCAAGGCCGAGGCCGACAAGAAGAGATACGAGAAGGAGAAGGCCGAGTACGCCAAGAAAAACTCTAGCTAGTGTACCATATGTAGACAATGTATTTGTATGTTTTCGACGTTTGTAGTGGGGGATATTTGGATGGGCCACGGGAGCGTGTCGGGTGGCGGGAGCGTGTCAGGGGCTTCAGACGGGTCCCAATGGCTGGGGCAACGCCAGGGGCAGCTCCTGGACCGCGTCTGGGCGGCCAGGGTCCCCATATAGGGGTTGTTTTGATTTGGCGTGGAGTGTAGTATTTGTGTGTGTAGTCTGTGTGTTTGTGTCTGTGTGTCTGTTCTGTGTATGCGTATGTGTATGTATCTGTGCGTGTGTCTGTGTTTACGTCTGTGCTGTTGGCTGTGGCGACGGCTCTGGTGCCGGTGCTGGCTGAACTGATAAGGCCTTATCTTGTTCGCCTGTCTATCGCCGACACCGCCGGTCCTATCGCCATACTGCCTGCCACTGCCTCTACAATCTCTCCTCGTGCTTACATTAATTACTTAGACAATGCCTCGACCGCCTTCTGGGCAGTAGAAACCGCTGAGGCAGGGTTGACACCCGTCACGACGCGGCCGTCGGTCACAGAGAAGTCGTCCCAGGGGCCCTGGGGCGCAATGTACTCGGCGCCCAATCTGATGGCCATCTGCTCCACCGATTCGAGCTTCTTGTCGGCCATGATCTGCTCAAGCTGCAATTGCTCCTCGCCCACGTCCGTGAACCCAGTCACCTTCTTGCCCTTGATCAATGGCTCGCCAGTGGCCGGGTCCTTCAAGTTGGTGAAGATGGCAGGCCCGTGACAAACGGCTGCAACCACTCCGTTGTTCTTGTAGATGCTCTCAGCAAGCTCAATCAAGCCCTGGGCCGTAGGGTAGTCGAACAAGGTGCCGTGGCCGGCAGAGGCAAAGAAGATGTCGTAGTCGCTGGCGTTGACTTCAGAGGGCTTCTTGATCTGGGCCAAGGCCTTTCTGAATTCGCTGGCAGTGTTCTCGTAGGCCTCTTTATCAGCACCGTTCAAGAACGTCTCGTCCAACGAGTGGTCGTCGGGGCCCCAGGTCCCGTCCTCGGACACGAACGTCACTTCGACGCCGGCCTTCTGGAACACCTCGAATGGGTGGAGTGCTTCCACGATGAAAAGACCGGTTTTGGCCCCATCGGCGTAGAAGACATCGTGGTATGAAGTAATGGAAATAAGTGCTTTAGTCATGATATTTTGTTGTAGAAGAGTGGATACGGCCAGCTTTTATACTTCAATGCGCCATCGAAGCAATTTGATGTACTACTTTGATTTATAATGTTCCATGGACTTAGTAAGGACCGAATTTATTCTTATTTAGGCAATTAGATCGGGTGTGATTTAAAACCGAACATGGTGATTAGAAATCGCCAACTTCATAGGATGACCTCTTTGACTCCAGTATACTATGTGTATGTTCTCTGAGACTATCCACTATCACTTCTATGAACTGCCGTACACCTTGAAATTGACGTAAGTTCTATTTTGTATTATTATGCAGTCCTAAAAAATAAATCCGGGTCCAGGTGGCCAGCGAGTAGCCCTGCAAGCCGATGATGTACACTTTGGAGAAAGAGCTCCATCATCTATCTGGTACCTCTTGAGGTGTGTCCAAAGGAGTATTGACCCATTGACTCAAACCCGGTTTGCTACGAAATTAGATAAGACAGTCCTATTCCTCTAGAAAATAATTCATGTCAAAATCTTTTGGGGAATAGAGACGTCACATCACTGAGGTATGGTGCTCCAACTAAGCAGACCTTGAAACTAGACTTCTTGTAATATTTCAATCACCATTTTATATTCACACAATACAAAAATCAGATGCAAACCAACATTGTTAACAAATGGTGAAATCAATAGAAGAGATTTTATGAGGATATTGCAAATTTTCAAGACTTATGATAACATGATATACTTACTAGGGAGGTACTTCTGAAGATGATTCCAAAAATGTCAATGTAACATAGGTTGTCAATGTAAAACGGCAACCTTAAATTTTGACAGACGTGGTAGGTGACTTTAAACTTTCTCGAAGGTTAAGCTCCACATTTTACAACTACGGCTTCATTACGAAACCAAGGAAACATTTTACTCACTACATCCAACTATAAAAGGTTCTCCTTTGGCTTCAAACATGAATACTTACAATGTTTTCCCTTGAAGCTTTATACAGCTTAGCAATTGCATTGCTTTTGACTAGAGCGGTGTCTGCACCAGTCGAAACTGGGAACGAGGTTCAGGGTCCCGGGTACTTATCATTGGGTTTTACGGTTGAGAGTGTTCACCAAAATGGAACAATCGCCAAAGGACCAATCAAGAGAGATAGTTTTGAAAAACAGTTGGAATTTACTAGGGGTGCTTATGTACTCGACCTCTACGCTGGTTCCAACAAACAAAGGAATACTGTGCTTCTTGATACCGGATCGACATTCTTGTGGTTCTTTGACAAATCAATACAATCCCAGGAGCAGGTATTTAATACCACATACGACCCTTCAACCTCGACTACTGCTAAGATTTTATCTTCTGACTTTAAGGGCGCATATGGAGATGGGTCTAGTGTCGGTACTGGCAGATGGGTTGAAGACGAAATCAGGTTAACACCAAATGGAAATCCCGTCAATGTCAATTTCGGAGATGTTGATAAAATAGAGTATTTATCTCTTGGTCTTTTGGGTCTTTCATTCTCTGACCCTAAACATCCAAATTTCGGACAATCTTTACTTAACAACAAAATTATCAACAAGAATGCATTCTCCTTGTATTTGGATGGCAACACAAACAATGGAGGAAAGCTTCTTTATGGAGCAGTGGACCACGCTAAATATACAGGAGATTTAGTCTCCTTACCCATTTTAAACAATGGAATAGATGGGTTCTCAGTGCTTCTTAAAAAACTTACCCTTAATGAAAACAATTACACCAAGAGTTTCTCCATCATGGTAGACTCTGGGTCTACTGACACTGCTCTTCCCAGCGACGTAGTGGACCAATTGAACCATGATATTTTTGGTGGAAAAAGCTCAACAGATAGATTTGGGGAGTTTTACATCAATGGAAAATGTCCCTCTGTCGGAGAATTGAAATTTACCTTTGAGTCAACCAGTATCTCAGTCCCCCAAGATGATTTTCTCTGGGAATGGCCTGATGGTACGTGCCACTTGCAAATTCTGAAGAGTATAGGTACTTATAGCGTTTTGGGACAAAACTTCTTGAGACATGCTTACACCGTATTTGACGTCACTGATAAAACAGTTTCATTTGCACCTATCAAATACACCTCGGAGAGTAACATCCAGCCTATCGGGCCAAATGATTTTGTTATTGGCAAATAAATTATGGCTGCAAAAATGTTTGTAACGAATATTTTAGATAGCCTATTGAATAGTGCCCGGGTTACCCGAGGTTAAGATTTGTATCAATTTTTTAACTTACTTAAAATGCAACATGTTTCTTATAGAAGGTTTTAGTGAAGCGCAAAATAGAATCATTACGTTGTGGGGTGGGAAAGTACCGGAATTCGGAAACCAGTTCTTTTTTTTTTGGCTTAGGAATATGTGCGCTAGCCCAAATAAGCGGAATTTCTGTGTTGTTTTTGGTGTCAAAATCTACCTGCTTTTAGAGGTTGATCTTTTATTATCGAGAAAACAGGGATGAAGTCCCATCAATGGATGTTAGTCCTGTATACTCTTTGGAACTATTAATATTATTTAAAATCCAGGCTGTTTAGGAGTGTGGGAGATGAAATTGAAACTTTAATATAGAAGGAATTTTCGAATATTGTTACTACTGATAAAACCAAAACTTCTTATAAACTAATAGATTCAAAAATTTAAACAATGTCTAAACAATATCGGGATAACAGAGCTGATGTCTAGAAATATGGTATTGGTAAACAATCCCGCCTGTACGTATATCTGTGGTGTTACAAGCGTCAATTGTAGCATAAGTTGCCAACCCAAAAAAGTAACCTTAAAATTTGTCTAGTGTGTAAAAAGTCAGTTTAGACTTTGTCAAAATTCCATAGACATTGTTGTTCAGGTATGAAATGGCTTCTCTGACCCTGAGCTGAAACAATTAAAATGCTTTCACTTAAAGCTTTATATGGCTTAGCAATTGCTTTGTTGTTGGCCGCATCCAATGCTGCTCCAGTTGAAGGATCTGACAAGGTCAATGGTCCAGGATATTTATCTTTGGGATTCAGTGTCGAGAGAGTCAGTGAAGATGGAAAGGTTGCCGGACCAGGAGTGTTCAGAAGAGATGTCTTCGAGGATCACCTTGAGTTCACTAAGGGTGCATATTTTGTTGATCTTTATGCTGGATCCAACAAGCAAAAAAACACTGTGCTTGCTGACACCGGTTCCAACTACTTGTGGTTCTACGACAAGTCGATTGCAGCTCAACAACAGCTTTTCAACGGTTCATACGATCCTTCAACATCATCTAGTGCTAAAATTTTATCAAATGATTTCAAAAGTGCCTACGCAACTGGAGCTAGTCTCGGTACTGGTAAATGGATTGAAGATGAGATTAGGTTGACCGAAAATGGGCAAGCTATCACGACCAATTTTGGAGATGTTACCGATGCACAATACTTATCTGTTGGAATTTTAGGTCTTGGATTTACTGACAAGGACCATCCAAACTTTGGACAATCATTGGTTAACAACAAAATTATCAGCAAGAATGCTTTCTCGATATTATTGGATGAAGACCTTGAAAAGGGTGGTAGCATAATTTACGGAGCAGTGGACCATGCCAAGTACTCAGGAGAGTTGAAGACTTTGGACATCCAGCAACAGGCACAAGAGGGTTTCTTTTTGAGTGTCGACAAGTACAACATCAACGGAAAAGACTACATTTCTGGTGTTCCCGCTCTACTTGACACCGGAACCACTCTTCTCAAGATTCCAGGAGACATTATCGACCTGTTGAACAAAGAACTTTTTGGTGGAAAAGGCAAGCCCAACGTTCTTGGTGAGCTTCAAATTGACGGAAAGTGTCCAGATGCTGGCGATTTCAAAGTGGAGTTCCCCGGAGTCACGATAACTATTCCTTCATCGGACTACCTTATCCAATTTGCTGACAACACTTGTGCTTTCCAAATTGGCGACAGTGGAAATGGCTACATTCTTTTGGGACAAGCTTTCTTCAGACATGCTTACGTTGTGTTTGACATTGATGACAAAACCATTTCTCTTGCACAGTCTAAAAAGACTTCCCAGAGTGACATCAAGCCTATCGGGCCAAATGACTTTACTGGCAGCCATACCGGAGGAAACAATAACCCTGGCGGAAACAGTAGCCCTGGTGGAGACAGTAACCCTGGTGGAGACAGTAACCCAGGCGGAGACGACAAACCCAGTCCTTGGTGGTGTCTTCTTCTTGGCTGCTAATTAATCTAGCTATCTAAAATATACAATTGAACCCATATGAAGTGAGCCCATTACGAATGGAAATAGTCATTTAAGCCCTTCGGTGGTGGCATACAGCCTGACAAATTTGCGGCCCTCAAATATTCTCGGTGGCTTCTATTGCAGCCATTAGGTGCATATATTTTACAAATTGATCCGAAAACTTGCCCAATTAAGAAATATCTCCGACAAACGTTTTTCACTCAATGTTACCATTACCTTCTTCCACAGCGGACTCAAAGTCATTTGCCTTCGACACCGCCCGCGTCAGATGGCCCAAGATCTTAAACGGGTGCATTGACGACCTCCCCAAATCTCCACAGGCTTCGGTCGACAAAATAAAGCTGGCAATCGTTCAATTGCTCGACGATATCAAGTCCGACAAGACGATTGAGCCTTTTTCCGACGACGAAGTTCAGGAAAATCTGGACTTGGCCTACTACAATCGGTGGCTCGCTTCTTTACCCAACCCAATTTCGTGGTTGAACGGCCCTTGGCTCTTTTTAGAGTGCTATCTTTACCAGGTTCTTCACATATTTTTTGTTGACGCCGGATTGCCGGACTTCGACATCTTCAATGCATTGAAGCAGTCGACCTTGGCGTCCTCGGAGGGCGGTATTGTGGAGTTGTGCAAGAAACTCCCCGAATACAATGTGGCTAGAGTTGACAGCAGAGAAGAGAAGTTGATTTTGTTCAAAGAGTTTATCGACATCTCCCTTTGGGGCAATGCCACCGACTTGTCGTTGTTGGCTGGCAACGTCAGTTTGGAAGACATGAAGTCGATCCAGGGAGAGCAGGTGAGAAAGGAGAATGAAAAGAACATCTTGGCCAACGACACCACCAAGATCTTCGAGTACCTCGAGAGCAAGCCCGCCGGCAGAGTGGACATCATCTTGGACAACTCGGGTTTCGAGTTGTTCAGCGACTTGACGTTGGCGCTCTTCTTGCACGACATGAAATTGACCAACCAGATAGTGTTCCACACCAAGAAGATCCCGTGGTTTGTCAGCGACGTGATGAACAAGGACTTCGAGGAGCTCTTCAAGGAGTTGGCCAAGTTCAACAACGAGCATGTGGACCTGTTCGTGAGCAAGGTCAAGCAGTTGATTGGTGACGGCACCATTATCGTCAAGACCCACTCGTTCTGGACCTTGGGTTACGAATACTGGTACTTGGACTTGTACGAGGACTTGTACAAGGACTTGTTGCAGTCGAACTTGTTGATCTTCAAGGGCGACTTGAACTACAGAAAGTTGACTGGCGACTTGGAGTGGCCCAAGACCACCAGTTTTGAGGAGGCCATCCAGCAGTTGGCCCACTTGAAGTTGCCCGTGGTGACGTTGCGGACCTGCAAGGCCGACGTGGCTGTGTCGTTGCCCCCCGGCAAGGAGGAAGAGCTCCTCAAGTCGGACGGCCCCGGCTGGTGTGCCTCTGGCAAGTACGCCGTTATCAACTTTTTCCACAATTAGTTTATCAGTTTATTAGAATACATACATAACTATCGTTTACAACTCGCCCGCCTTCTTGGAGTTACAGGCCACTATTTTGAACTTGTCCACCAAGATTTCGTCGTTCAATTCGTTATTGTTGGTGTCGGTGAGCTTGATCAACACGTCCTTGATGACGAAGGTCCAGACGTCGTCACAAAACCGGTACGTGCTCAACGAGCCCTTGAACGTCAACTTGGACTTGACGAGGTTCAGCTCGGTCTTCAACAAGTCGCTGACAATGCGGTCGAAGTTGTTCAAGATTCTATTTGCGAGCTGCGGCTCGATCTTCTGCTCCATGATCAAGTGGTCCAAAGCCTCGGCCAACGTCGACCCGATGGTCGACCGTCTGTATAATTCGTAGTATCCCGTCGAACTCATGGCGGTTCTGGCTGGCAAACTGGTGGAAATATGACAATTTTTCAGTGCGAACTATGGACCAGGAAACCTCAGTAAATCAGCGGTTGCAGGACCTTGTGGCCCGGTTCCGAGGCTTGGACGCCGTCCGCGCGCTCCCCAACTCCGTGGAGTACCAGCTGCAGCTTTGGCTGCTCATCCAGGATTTTTCCGTGCTAAATAGGATCGCTATTCTGCTTGACTTGTACAGTGACAACGAGCAGTTGGAGGAAATAAACGTCAATTACTTGCCGTTCATCACGATCGACTACTACTTGGCCGAGCTCTACCTCAACTACTTGCACGCGGCGGCGCCCAAGTCCGAGAAGCCGGGCTTGGACTCCAAGGAAGCCAACTTGAAGATCGCCAAAAACTACTATACGGATTTTCTCGAGGTGGTGGACCAGTTCGGGCTTCTTTCCGAGACCCAAAAGAAACAGCACCAGGATGGGTACGTGCTCACGCGAGAGCAGAAGATCGAGGCCCACAAAAAGCAAAAAGCGTTGGAGGTTTCGCTCCAGTCGATGGGTGCGTCGACAGACGAAGACGTTAAACGCCAATTATACATTGATGAGATTAATCTATATGCGATGAAGACCTTGGGCAGTCTCCAGTTGTTGACCATGGAGCTCCAGGTGTTATCTAACAGGCCAAAGGAAGATGCAATTGCCGAATCCGACGACAGAACCCAGCTGAAGGCCCGGGTCGACTCCTACACCACCCGGCTCGAGTCGGTGCCGCGCAAGCAGGCCATAGGCGACATCGTCAGCAACGGCAAGGTGTTGCAGCCGTTCACGTTCACGCGCCAGGACCTCAAATCCAAGCTTTTCGGCACGGGACAAGAGCTTCCGTCGATGACGGTAGAAGAGTATCTCGACTACGAGTTGAAGAACGGCAAGATGCTCAAGCCCGAGGAGCCGCAGCCCGAGGAGCGCGATACCGACGACGAGGACGAGGAAATCCGCAAAAGAGAGTGGGATGACTGGAAAGATGCCAATCCCAAGGGCAGTGGTAATATGGGGTCTAATCTTGGTTAAAGATTGTTTAACCGTTGCAAATAGTTCATGTACTCTAATTGAATGTCCTTTAATGTCAACACCGAGTTGGACTCGCCGTACTTCAAGAGCCACTTGTCGTCGTCGCTCTCAAAGCTCTTCAAACAGTTCATGATGATGAGGTAGAACTCCAAGATCTTCAAGTACACCTGCTTAATGTCGTCTCCCTTGAAAGAGCTGCGCTCTGTTTCAAACCGCGTGATGAACGAGTAGAGCGACTCCACCGAGCCTCTTTTATCGAGAATCTGGTACGAGTCCAAACTATTGAAAAGCCGCCACGAATAGAGCACCTGGTAGATTTTGATGGACGACGACAACGGGGCCGTCGAGGCGATCTCCAAGAGCAAAATGTCGATCAACCGGTAGTTCTTCAAAAAGAACTTGAACTCGAATATTTTGGGGATTTGGTTGATTTCCAACAACTTGCGGAGCAATTTCTTCACCAAAAAGTTGAAGTTGGGGTTGTCGCTCAACTCCGTGAGACACACAAGCAACTTGTCGAAGTTGATCGACGTCAACGATAAGTTGAAGATGTTGATGTAGTACTGGTCGATCAAGTTAGAATCGCTGATCAACCCGATGGTCTTGAGCTCGAACTCAATGGCGTGGTTGAGGTACTCGCTCTTGAGAGACTCGTCGGTGACAGACTCGGCCTCCTGCTCAAACACCTGACAGAGTCCGTGGTAGTAGGAGGCTTCAGTGTCGTCTTTTTGTACGGATGCAATGAACGACTTTAAGTTGGCGTTGGCCTCCAACGACCGCAACAGCACGTTGTTTTCGGCCTTGAACTTCTGGAAGTTGGTGTAGTCGAGAAAATCGATGTGCTTCAAGTCCTTGTTGGAGAAGTTGACCAACCCCACCAAAAACTTATTTTTTTCAAAGTCGATTTTGTCCAAGAACTTGTCGAAAATGAGCTTGTCCTCGTTCAAGTTGATCAACTCGACCATGATGCTGACGAGGTAGTCCTCCTCGTTGATCAAGCTGATCAAGCGCGCGAACTTCTCGTTGATGGTGCCGACGTTGAAGTTGTCCAACCACAAAATCGACTCCTCGAACGACTTGTTGGAGTTGAAGATGATCTCCAAGAGCTGGTAGTCGCGCAAGCGCTTGACGATCTGGTTGCAGAGGTCCACAAACACCGGCGAGTCCTCGAAACAGGAAAATAATACAATGAGCTTGACAAGCAACTTTTGGTGCACCTGGATGATCGACTTGAACGACACAATGATGAAGTTCTTGTTGAGCACGCTCAACGGCTGGGTGTTGGGGATGAAGATGTCGCTGGGCTCGCCGTTGATGAGGAGGTGCACTTTGTCGGTGAAGTTGGGGTACGACTCCACCACCCGCCGCACGTCGTCGAGATCCGACTTGCTGAACTTCCACTTGAGGATGTGTTCGGCGATGTGGCTCAAGTTAGCGGCGTCCACGGAGCGCAAGTCGCACACGTACTGGTACACCTCGTTGAACGTGCGGATGGACAAGGCGTCGCTGATTTGCGTGAGCTTGAGGTTGAACTTGTCCTGGGTGTCGACGTCGAACGCCTCAAACACGCTCAACTCGCGGTACACACCGATCCCGTTGGCCTGCACCGTGAGGGCGCGGGAGCCGGTGACGCACAAGGCCAACGACTCCTGGCTGGCTTTCTTGTACTGCTCGCAGAGCGAGTGGAGAATGAACCAGGACGTGGTCTCGTCGTTCGACTCGTTCAACTTCAGCACCGTCTCGAGCACGCGGAGGTCGTCGGTCACGGGCGCGAGCTTCATGTTGTCTCTGAGCGTGTTGATGGCGGTTTTGAGGATGAGCTCGTCGTACAACCCGGACCGCAACACCTGGGCCGCATAGAACTCCTTGCTGTGGCTCTGAACAAAGTCGGCATCGTCGTCAAACGTCTGCGAGCGCTCGAGCGACACCACGGCGAAGTCGGCGGCGTCCAACAAGTAGTTGATGAGAATGGTCGAGGTGTTGGACTTCCACAAGATGAACATGCGCAAGCCGCCGTCCTCCATGCGGGCATGGAAGTCCTGGATGAACCAGATCTTGTTGCTGTGCTCGGCGTCGCTCACCGGCAACTCGATAGTGAACAGACGGGCGTCGGCGGCGTCGTCGACGGCCCACAAGTTGAACACGAAGCCGTGGTCCGCCTGGAACGAGTCCGAGGTGTGGAAGAGCACGTGGCGCTCGTCGAGCCGGTACAAGTAGCGGGCGGCCACGGCGGAGAGCGAGGCCACGCCGGCGAGGGTTCGAGGCCCGCCCACCTCTGCGTGCGTCGTCAAGCTCCACAACTTGACGGTGCGATCGGCCGCCAACGTGAGCACGCGGTCGCCGAACGCCACGCAGTCGACCACGGCGTTGGCGGCCGGGCGGCTGAATACGCTCAAGAGGTTGAGCGACAACCGGGCCGGCTGGGCAAAGTTGAAGATGTCAAAGTCGAGGAGCGGCCCGGGCCGTCTGAAGTGGAGGAGCCCGCCGTCCTTCAACGCCACGACGTAGTTGCAGGCGTCCACGGCGCGGAGGAGGAGCGGCGCCGACCGCAACTCGAACGAGTACGGCACGGAAATGTTGCCCCAGGCGCTGAAACTGTTCAACGGAAAGCTGTTAGAGCCGGCAAAGTCCTCGAGCGCAAACACCACGGTGATGAACACGAACTTCTCGTCGATGAGGTCGACGGCGAGGCACGGGCGGCCGTTGTCGGTGAAGCGCGAGACCGCCAAACAGTTGGCCACCACTTTGTGCGGCAAGAGCACCGCCAAGTTGCGGAGCGGCGCGCTGAGCGGCGCGGGGGACCCGGCCCGGGGGCCCCCCCCCCGGGGGGGGGGGGGGGGGCGCCCCGCCCAACCCGCCGTCCCGAGCTCGCCCGCCTCCGCCGCCTCCCCGTGCTAGGGGCCCCAATGTTTCACAGCCCAGCGCTGCGCGGCCCAATGCGCCGCCCCCACCCCCGCCCAAGACCCGCTCGCTCGTGTTGAGCGACGCCGAGCTCGCCGCCCGCGCCCGCAAGTGGCTCGCCGCCCAAAAACGCCGCTTCCGCCCGCCGGCGCTGAAATCCACCTTGGTCAAGCCGCCCAAGGTCGAGATGCCGCCCGAGTACCTCCGCAAAATCATGGCCGACCACGCAGACTTGTCGACACGCAACGTCGCCGCCGACAAGAAGGCGCACCTCGGGTCGCTCAAGTTCGTGCCGCACGCCATGCTCAAATTGTTGGAGAACATGCCCCAGCCGTGGGAGCAGCAGAAAGAGGTCAAGGTGTTGTACCACGTGACCGGCGCCATCACCTTCGTCAACGAGATCCCCCGCGTGATCGAGCCGGTGTACGCGGCGCAGTGGGCCGCCGCCTGGTCCGCCATGAGACGGGAAAAGCGGGACCGCTCCCACTTCAAGCGCATGAAGTTCCCGCCATTCGACGACGAGCAGCCGCCCCACGACTGGTCCGAGCACTTGGAGTACTTGGACGCTCCCGAGCCCGTCGACCTCCAGTTGGACGACGAGGACCTCGAGGAGTGGATCTACAACGACAAGCCGTTCTTGGACTCCGACGCCGTCAACGGCGATTCCTACAAAAAATGGTACTTGTCGCTCGAGCGCATGTCCAAGCTCCACAAGATGGCCCAGCCGCTTCTCCCGCGAATAAGAGACCCCAACTACTTCTACTTGTTCGATAAGCAGTCGTTCTTCACCGCCAAAAGCTTGAACTTGTCGCTTTCTGGCGGGCCCAAGTTCGAGCCCTTGCATAAGGAGACCACCGTCAGTGCCGAGTCCAACGACTTCACTGAGTTCGACTCCATCGACCGCATTATCTTCCGGCTCCCCATCCGAACCGAGTACCGGGTGGCCTTTCCGTACTTGTATAACTCGTTCGTCAAGCTGGTGCACTTAGGCCCCTACCACGCACCGCTCAACTGCGTGGTCAACGATTTCGACGACGATGCCGTGGCGTTCTACTACGGTAAGCATCTCAACGAGATTCCCGTGCATAAATCACCGGCCGCCGACCTCGACGACCTTGAGCTTCCCTCTGGGTTCAAGCCGTTCATGGCCGTCGACAACGACGATGAGCTCGCCCTCGAGCCAGAAGGTACGTCTTCGGCCTTGAAGTTGTGGTGGGCGCCCTACCCGTTCAGCAGAAACACAGGCAGAACCGTCAGAGCTCAAGATGTGGCATTGGTGAAGGACTGGTATCTTCAAAAAGCCAGCTACAACCAGCCGCTCAAAGTCAAGGTGTCGCATCAAAAGCTCTTGAAGGGCTACGTGTTGAACGAGCTTCATAACCCGCCCGGCAGTAAGACTGGCAAGAAAATCAGCAACAGACGCAAAATCAGCTTGCTCAAATCGCTCAAGGCCACAAGGTACTTCCAGGAAACCACCATCGACTGGGTCGAGGCTGGGCTTCAAGTGTGCCAACAAGGCTTCAATATGCTCAATCTTCTCATCCACAAGAGAGGCTTGGTGTATTTGCATTTGGACTACAACTTCAACTTGAAGCCCACCAAAACCTTGACCACCAAAGAACGGAAAAAGTCGAGGTTCGGGTCCGCCTTTCACCTCACCAGAGAAATTCTCAGGGCCATCAAGATGGTCGTCGACTCTCACGTCCAATTCAGACTCGGTAATGTCGACGCCTACCAGTTAGCCGACGGTATTTACTACATTCTCAATCATTTGGGCCAGTTAACCGGTATTTACCGGTACAAGTACAAGGTGATGCACCAGATCCGGGCATGCAAGGACCTCAAACATGTGGTGTACTCCAAGTTTAACGCCGTTATAGGCAAGGGCCCAGGATGTGGATTCTGGCAACCGGCATGGATTGTTTGGCTCAACTTCTTGAGAGGTATAATTCCGTTGCTTGAGAGATGGCTTGGTAACTTGGTGGCCAGACAGTTCGAAGGCCGCAGAAGTAATGATGTGGCCAAGACCATCACCAAACAAAGAATCGACTCTTATTACGATCTTGAGTTGAGAGCTCAAGTGATGCACGATATTTTGGACATGATTCCAGAAGGTATGAAGCTGAACAAGTCCAGGGTCATTCTACAACATTTGAGTGAAGCCTGGAGATGCTGGAAAGCTAATGTTCCTTGGAAAGTCCCAGGGCTACCCGAGCCAATTGAAAAGATCATAGAAAGATATATCAAGGCTAAAGCTGACGGGTGGATTTCCGTGGCTCACTATAACAGAGACAGGATAAGAAGAGGAGCTTCGGTGGAAAAGACCGTTGCTAAGAAGAATTTGGGTCGGTTGACAAGATTGTGGATCAAGAACGAACAATCCAGACAACTTGAGTTTGCTAAAAATGGTCCTTTTGTATCACCAGACGAGGCAGTTGTCGTGTTCCAAACGGTGGTTCACTGGCTCGAGAGCAGAAAATTCAGCCCTATTCCCTTTCCACCATTGTCGTATAAGCATGATACCAAACTTTTGGTGTTGGCGCTTGAGAATTTGAAGGAAAGCTACACTGCCGGTGCTCGCTTGAACTCAACCCAGAGAGAAGAGCTCGCATTGATTGAACAAGCTTACGACAATCCTCACGAGTGCCTTGGTAGAATCAAGAAATTCTTGCTTACACAAAGAATTTTCAAGGAAGCAGGACTCGAGATGATGGACTATTACACTCACCTTATTCCTACTTATGCCATAGATCCTTTGGAGAAAATCACTGATGCATACTTGGACCAGTATTTGTGGTATGAAGCCGACAAACGGCAATTGTTCCCCAACTGGATCAAACCAAGCGATGATGAGATTCCACCACTCTTGGTGTACAAATGGTGTCAGGGAATCAACAATCTCGAAAATATCTGGCAAACTGAGAACGGTGAAGCCAACGTTATGATGCAGACTACATTAAGCAAGTTTGCAGAAAAAATTGACTTCACCTTGTTGAACAGACTTCTAAGATTGATTGTTGACCCCAATATTGCTGACTACATGACGTCAAAGAACAATATCAGTCTCACATACAAGGACATGAATCATGTGAATCAGTATGGTTTGATAAGAGGGTTGCAATTCAGCTCTTTCATCTACCAATTCTACGGTTTGGTGATGGATTTGCTTATTTTGGGATTGGACAGAGCCAGTGAGCTCGCTGGTACCCCCCAAGCACCCAACAACTTCCTTCAATTCAAAGATGCCGAAACTGAAACCTCATCACCCATAAGGCTCTACACCCGTTATCTCGACCGGATTTTCATTCTTTTCCGATTTGACGCAACAGATGCCAACGGTTTGATTCAAGATTATCTCTCAGAGAATCCCGATCCCAACTTCGAAAACGTGATAGGCTACAACAACTTCAAGTGCTGGCCAAGAGACGCTAGAATGAGGTTGATGCGGCATGATGTCAACTTGGGAAAGGCTGTGTTCTGGGAGATTTCTGGCCGTATACCCAGATCGATCTCGTCCATTGAGTGGGAGGATACCTTCTGTTCTGTGTATTCAAAGGACAATCCAAACTTGCTCTTCACCATGTGTGGCTTTGAGGTTCGGATTCTTCCAAAGTGTCGTTCCAACAACTCGAATCCATCAAAGGAAGGCATTTGGGATCTTGTGAACCAGGAAACCAAGGAAAGAACTGCTAAAGCTTTCTTGCAAGTTAGTCTGGCTGAAGTCGAAAAGTTCAATAGTAGAATCAGACAGATTGTTATGTCGTCTGGGTCTTCAACTTTCACAAAAGCCGGTACCAAGTGGAACACTGCTTTGGTGGCACTTTTCGCTTACTACAGAGAAGCCATTATTGCTACGAAACCGTTGTTGGATGTGTTAGTGAAGTGTGAAACCAAGATCCAGAACCGAGTCAAACTCGGACTCAACTCTAAAATGCCCTCTCGTTTCCCACCGGCTGTTTTCTACACCCCTAAAGAGCTTGGTGGACTTGGAATGATCAGCGCTTCGCATATTTTGATCCCAGCCTCGGATTTGAGGTGGTCGAAACAAACAGACACTGGTATTACCCATTTCAGAGCGGGATTGACCCATCAAGAGGAAAAGATCATCCCAACTATCTTCAGATACATCACCACCTGGGAGAATGAGTTCTTAGACTCTCAGAGAGTTTGGGCCGAGTATGCCATCAAGCGTCTCGAAGCCATGGAGCAAAACCGGAGACTCACCTTTGAAGATATGGAAAGTAATTGGGACAGAGGTATTCCCAGAATCAGCACTTTGTTCCAAAAGGATAGACACACCTTGGCCTACGACAAGGGACACAGAGTCAGAAGAGAGTTCAAGCAATACAGCATTGCCCGGTTCTTGCCATTCTGGTGGACCAGTAACCATCACGATGGTAAATTGTGGAACCTCAATGCATACAGAACGGATGTAATCCAGGCCTTGGGTGGCATTGAAACGATTCTTGAACACACTCTCTTCAGAGGTACCGGGTTTGATTCATGGGAGGGCTTGTTCTGGGAAAAGTCGACTGGTTTCGAAGATACATTGAAGTTCAAGAAGCTTACCAATGCACAAAGATCTGGTTTGAGTCAGATCCCGAACAGAAGATTCACCTTATGGTGGTCGCCCACTATCAACCGTGCCAATGTGTACGTTGGTTTCTTGGTCCAATTGGACTTGACGGGTATATTTTTACACGGTAAGATCCCTACTCTTAAGATTTCGTTGATTCAGATCTTCAGAGCTCATTTGTGGCAAAAGATCCACGAAAGTATTGTTCAAGACTTGTGTCAGGTGTTCGATAATGAGATGGAAGTGCTCCAGATTGACACAGTGGAAAAACAAGCCATTCATCCAAGAAAGTCATACAAGATGAACTCGTCTTGCGCTGACATTGTGTTACAAGGTACCTATAAATGGAATGTCTCCAAACCATCTTTGCTTTTCGATAAAAATGATTCTATGGACGCCGTCACCACCAACAAGTACTGGATCGATGTGCAATTGAGATATGGTGATTACGATTCTCATGATATTTCAAGATACACCCGGGCCAAGTTCTTGGATTACACCACCGACACCACCAGCTCTTATCCTACACCAACTGGTGCCATGGTCAGCATTGATTTGGCCTACAACATGTATGATGTCTATGGAAATTGGTTCAATGGACTCAAGCCTTTGATGCAAAGTGCCATGAAGGAGATCATGAAAGCAAACCCAGCATTGTACGTTTTGCGTGAAAGAATTCGGAAAGGCCTTCAATTGTACCAGTCCCAACCACAGGAAGCGCTCCTCAACTCCAATAACTACGCCGATTTGTTCAACGACGACAACCTTTTGTTCGTGGACGACACTAATGTGTACAGAGTCACAGTCCACAGAACTTTCGAGGGTAATCTTGCTACAAAACCCATCAATGGTGCTGTTTTCATGCTCAACCCCAAGACCGGTCACTTGTTCATGAAAATCATTCACACCAGTGTATGGTCTGGCCAGAGGAGATTGGCCCATTTGGCAAAATGGAAGACTGCTGAAGAAGTGGCCGCTCTTGTGAGGTCATTGCCAAAAGAAGAGCAGCCCAAGCAGTTGATTGCCACGAGAAAGGGTATGATGGATCCGTTGGAAGTCCACTTGTTAGACTTCCCTAATATATCCATCAGATCCTCGGAACTCAGTTTGCCGTTTGCCCATGCATTAAAGAATGAAAAACTAGGAAGCATTGTGTTGAAAGCTAATGAGCCTCAAATGGTCATCTTCAACTTGTATGATGATTGGTTGGACTCCATCTCCTCTTACACCGCCTTCTCCAGAGTGATTTTGATCTTAAGAGCATTGGGAATCAGTCAGGAACGTACAAACTTGATTTTGAGACCAGATGCAACCACCATCACTCAGGAACATCACGTGTGGCCCTCTTTCACTGACGAACAATGGATCGAAGTCGAGACTCAGCTCCGTGACTTGATTCTTAATGATTATGCAAAGAAGTATAACATTAATGTCCAATCCTTGACCCAATCAGAGATCCGTGACTTGATCTTGGGTCAAGAAATCGCTGCACCATCGGCTAAGAGACAGCAGATGGCAGAAATGGAGCAAAACAAGATTGACGGTGCCAACGATAATGAGCAATTGACGGCCTTGAAGTCTACCACGCAAAATGCCCAGGGTGAACAAATCACCACCATTACAACTACGAACTACGAACAGCTGTCGTTCATCTCACGTAACGAGTGGAGAACCAGAGCCATCGAGTCCAACAACTTGCATTTGCGTGGTAAGAACATCTTTGTTTCGAGTGACGAGATTTCTGACGAGGATGATTCTATCACTTATGTGTTGCCCAAAAACATGCTCAAGAAGTTCATCCAAGTGTCGGATGTTAGAAGCCAGATCGGTGGGTTTATTTACGGATCGGCGCCTGAGGAAGGCGCTCCAGTTCGGGAAATAAAATTGATAGCTCTTGTGCCTCAGCTTGGAAACACTCATTCTATTCAATTTCCAAGCAAAGTTCCAGAGCCAACAGGCCCATTGGAGAACTTGGAGTTACTTGGCTGGATTCACACCCAGTCTCAAGAAACAAAATGCCTTTCCCCCGTCGATATTAACACTATTGTTGGATTTGAGCAAAACTACCCGGAGTGGTCCAGAGATAAACTTTCTTTGACTGTTTCATTCACCCCGGGATCGGTTACATTGACATCTTATAAGCTCACCAACGAGGGTTACGACTGGGGCAAAACTAATATTGACCTTATGTCTTCTGCACCAGAAGGATTTGATCCCAAGTTCAGTGAAAAAAGCCAACTTATTCTCTCCGATAGAATTTTCGGTTCATTCATGGTTCCGGATGATAATATCTGGAACTTTGCTTTCTTGGGGCAGATCTGGAATGCTAAAAATGAATACCACTTGAAAGTGGACATTCCTCTTCTGTTTTATCACGAGTTCCACCGTCCTATTCACTTTTCGAGTTTCAATGAGATCGAATCTGGGCCTTTGGAAGCAGACCAGGAGGACAATTTTGCATGACTGTAATATATTGTACATATTATTTACCAATGTCTTACCGATATTATATAATCGTCGATTTGTAGCAACAATTTTCTGAAGTCGTTTCTTGAAATGTTCTCCTTGAGAAGGAGGAGCTCCAAGGATGTTTTGCCGTTCATGTACTTGAGCAAACTGTAGAACACCAGTGTCAATTCGGGAGAAAGTTTGCATTCCTCGGTAACAATTTTCTGGATCCACTTGCGCTCAAGCGTCGTAGCCCTTCCGGGATCAAGAATGATAGAGTCCTCGTCCTCTTCAAGTATAACGTCCGGACCGAGCCTTGACAGTTTCAAATTTTTAGAGATCAGATCCACGTCAGTATCGATTGAACCAGCAATGGAATCGGTGGTCTTTTTTTCAACTTTGGCATCGACTTTAGAAGTATTGTCTGTGCCGGCAACCTTAAGTTTGGAGGAAGCGGTACGGTTCGTCTTTGAACTCGACGCTTCCTTCTCCAAGTCCTGCTCTACTTTCATTTTCACTTTTCTAGACACTTTCAACCAAATAAATGTGTGAAGCTGGGTCACGTACCCATACCGCATGAGCCAGCCCATGGCCGATAAGTATACATCCTTGTGGTCTTTGGAAGGGATAATGGAGGCAAACTGGCGGGGTTTCTTGGTAGGAGCCGACAACAATTTCAAGAATTGGGGTAGAGAGGGTAAAGCAGGAAATTGTTTTTTGAACCTCGGAAGGTCATTATACATATTAATAGTGATTGGAGCCATTGGCGACACAATGTAGACGCTCTTGGTGTTGAGCGGAGGGATGACCCTGGCTCTTCTCCAATAAATAAGGTGGAATGCAAAAGATTGGATCTGAGAGAGGCTCAACAAGTTGGAGTCGTTTTCTGCCTTGAGTTTTTGGCTCAACTTGAGAAGCGACTCAGTGGGCTTGATCACCCGGATAAAATTTGCCAACACGCTATCGTGTTCGGCTCTGATATCTTTGATTATAGTTTCCGGGTCGTCCAAAAGAAGCAATGCATAGTATATGATATCATTTGCGCTGGAGTCGGTATCTTCGCCCTCCACTTCGTCGGTACTATCTTTGCCGAGGGCCGAGGTCCCCGGGAGTGTGGTGCCGCCCATTATCATCGATACGGTATTGGCCACGCCGTATCTTGTAGTTTCGCCGACGTTAATGAGCCCTGTGCGCCCCACAATCTCTACCGTGGATGACAAATGGGAGCCTGGCAAGAACGGCACCGTGGAGTCAGGAAGCGAGTGGAACTCCGTTTTGACGGGGATCTGAAACGACCGGAGTTTGTTGTTGATAGAGAGATTGGCGATTTCCGAGCTAGATATGGCGAGATAGCAGTCCGATATAAGCTTGCACAAGGACGACTTGCTGATGAGGTGCTGTGTTGGGTTCAATTGCGGCGGCTGCTCCTTCAATTTGGAGATCAAGGCCACCTGTTGAGCGACGTAGTCGTTTTTCAGCTGCTCGTACCGTAACACGAGCGAGAGCCGCGACACCACGTAGAAGTACATCTCGTCGATGCGGTAGTTGCGCTCGATCACCGGCGGGTGCATCACGAAAACGAGGTGAAACATGTTCATGGAGCTTTTGGGGTCTTCTTTGGCGTCGTCGTCGCTGCCGACGGTGCTTTTCGGGGCCTTCTTGCGCCAGGACCCGTTCTCGTAGGCGTGGATCGGCAACCCGATGAGCACGTAGTCGTCGATGCTGATCTCGAACCGGGAATTGCACATTTCCCGGGTCGGGCAGAGCATCTCGCAGAGGTAGTCCTGCTCCACGCCGCAGATGAGCGATGCCGCCGACTCGAGTTTCAGGCTGGCGCCGCTCTCGCGCGAGGCGTTGCTGGGGGCGTCCAGCACATGCGACATGGACTTTTTCAAGTGGTTCAGGTCGGGCTTTTCGTCCTTGTGCTGGCGATGGCGCTCCTGGTCGTCCAAGAACGAGATGAGGTCCTTCTTGGTGCCGGAGTAGAAGTTCCAGTGGTGGGAGTTCCAGCGGTCGGAGTCGGAGTCGGCGGCGGACTCGGTGTCCGACGAGTCGGGGCTGTATTCGTCGTCGACGTCGAACTCGGTGTCGGACTCGTGCTTGGGCCTGCGGGCGTCCGGCGCCAACACCGGCGGGTACTTGAACACGAGCTGCGGCCCGTTGTGGGTCGACACCACCAAGAGGATCCCCACGAGCGCCGGGTTGGGGAGGTTGAAACTCATGGCGCGATGGGTGCAAAATGTGAGTAAAACATATATTGCTATACAACTACTACATCTTGTGCTTGATGTCACCGTTGGCCAAGGCGACGAATCTGCCCTGGGGAACACCGTTGACAAATCTGTCCAAGCCAAGACGGACCTCCTGGTTGCTGGCGTTACGCACAATGTCGGCTCTGTTCTGGTTCAACAACTGCTTGTTGGCCAAAACGGAGGGGTGGTACAAGTTCTCGAACTGGGCCAAGACATCGTCATGGACCTTGTTGTTGAAGTCCTCGACCGACAAGTTGGGGTCGTTGTAGGCCTTGTTGATCAAGCCAGCCCGGTTCAATTCGGCGCCGGTGATTTTTTTGGCAAACAAGAGCGCCTCGGCCGCCTTGGACCAGCCCAATCTCTGGAACAAGGTGACGGAGGATCCACCCTCGGCAGCCAAGCCCAAGTTGGAGAACGGAGTCAAAATGTAGACGTCGCTCTCGTTCTTGACGTAGATAAGATCGGTGAGCAACACCAAAGCAGCAGACAATCCAATGACTGGTCCGTTAAGAGCAGTAACCAACACCTTGGAGTGGTTGGTGAAGAGCTCGGTCAACCAGGTGTTTCTACCAACAAAGGCTCCCATCCAGTATCTGTGAGAGAACAACTCAGCGGGGTCGAGCTCAGCGGTCTTCTTGTCAGAGATGTTGGCTCCAGCACTGAAAAATCTACCAGTAGATTGAATGATGGTGACCACGGTCTCCTCATCCTTGTCAGCTTCGTCAATGGCCTTACCTAAGGCAAGGTATTGCTCACCGTTCAAGGCATTGAGACTCTTGGGGATGTTCAAAGTAATGATAGCCACAAGGCCCTTAACTTCGTAGATAATATCGTTGTTTTCTTCGTCAGACATCTTAGATTACAAGCTTATTTTAGGGTGCTTAAATGCTAATATATGGGTGGGGGGTGATCCGAGGGACAGTGATTTTTACTGTTTGCAGAAGTTAATTTTATTGCTGGGGAAACCATATGAACTTTTAAATCGGCAAACGAGATTTCTTTTATCTCCGATCAAATCTGAGCACACAGTCGGTGGGTTTGGCGGTTTGGACGCCGATTTCACCATAGAAAAAACTTGAATGTCTGCTGCGCAGGACCTCGTCTGCGCCGCGGTGGGCTTTCACCCTCTTGTGGGCCGCCCGGCGAGCTAACCATCTCAAACCAAAATGTACTGGTGTACGGATGCCAACCTTTCTATTCAAAGTGCGGAATTAAGTCCGTAACGCTTGATGCATCCAAGCCACTCCTGTCCTCGGCAACTGTAGACCTGTCCGTCACATGACATTGGGGTTGCTGGTGCCACACTGGGGTTGCCGATGATGTAGCATTGCCTCGATTACGAGCGACGTCATAGTGTACTAGTAGTCGTAGTGGCCGTCAATCGGCCTCGGGGTCATATCGACCAGTTAATCGCCCCACGGTTGATCTGCCCCACTTCGACATCAAGGCAGGGCCCAGACGGAGCGTTGTTAGTTCGATGGCATCGAGAGGGCTCCTATTGTCGATTACCTCGGTTCTGAGGTGACTCTCTTTGTGCTAGACTCAACCCCTCGTAAGTATTTCGACCGTTGTTGGAGGACACTCGGGCGACTTGACCAGCCGGCAGTCAAACGTTATCGGCAGCCGTTGCTGCGATAAGAATCAAAGTTTAAGTTTACATCAACGGTATGGCTAAATAACCGTATGTGAACTAGCGATCCGCCTTGGCTTCTCAATGCAGAGAAGGCTGTTGACGAATTTTGTTCGGTAAACAGCGGCTGATAACTGGCTGGCAGATTGGCGGCTTTGACAATTTTTTGCAGCCTCGGCCCATGCCCCATAGGTTCTCGTGAAAACTTGCCCTTCTACCCCGGCACTTGCTGCTTCACCGCTCTTCCGTCCTACGTCACCAAGCTGTGCACCAAACCGCTCGGCTGCTAAAATTTACGGGCTGTCAATTACCAAAAAGCGGGCATCGGCGCAATTGGAGCATCGGCTGTACTGGCAGATCGGCAGCGCCTCAGATCGGCCCCATTCCAGATCGCCAATAGTTTGCAGCTGCCCCCGATCCACAATGATACCTGCAAACTTCAATGTCTTACAGCTGGTGCACCCTCGCAGACCTAAGCTCTGGATGGCCCTTCTTACTTCGTAGCAACAGGCCTAGGCCTGCTAAACCTGCAATGCATTGTTTACAGATGTTCTGCAATCAGTTCTGCAATTCATATTCTGCAGCCCATAGGTCCCGTCACATGAATTTGGCCGGTTCTCGTGCCACACTGGCAACCTGCTCCAAGCGATATCATCGTACATTAAGCATCAGAGTAGCTACAGCACTGGTCGTCACGGTTGAGCAGCTCCTCCTGGGCCTCGAGCCAGGGGCCAATCGAAACCGTGGTCTCGAGCTCAATGGAGTCGACAAGAACATCGTGTTCGGTGAGCACTTCGATTCGGACGGAGTATTCGCTCTCGCCTGGGATCCATCTCTGGTAGGTGTAGTCGCTCTGGTCCTTCGACCACTCAGTGTAGACTTGGCGGGCTCTCTCAGTGAAGGGAATAGACATGTAAGATCAAATTTAGTTGGCAGAGTACCTGGATCTCAACTACTGGTTAACTAACAAGTGAGCCACCCAGTGAGCCACCCAGTGAGCCACCCAGTGAGCCACCCAGTGAGCCACCCAGTGAGCCACCCAGTGAGCCACCCAGTGAGCTACCGAGTGAGCTACCGAGTGAGCTACTGGCTGTGGTAGCAGGCTACTAAGTTCGCTGAGATAGTGCTGAAGTTGCTGAAACTATCGCTGTGACTATCGCTGACTACAATTCTGCAGAAACTGGATTCGCCAGGCAAATAAATGTTGTCATTGGTACTGGCAGTCAGGCGGTCAGGCAGAGAGTGGCACTGGCACTGCCAATGCTATCGGCTGTCCAATGCTCACCAGCTGCAAAATGTTAGCCCAACAACACCCGAACACCACCGGAAATAAGCCATCGGTTATCCCATCAGCGCCATCGGCAACAATGCCAGATCGGCGTGTTCGAGATCGGCACCGTCGCCAATAGTCACGTTGGTCTACAATTACACCGGCACGACCGTTGTGCGAACTTCAATGTCTGTTATTCCTGCTGGTGCACCCTTTGGGGGCCACAAGGACTCAATCCCGGTGCCGTTGCTGTTCAGCGACATGGGCGTGGACGTGCCGGAGACGCCGGTGTTGCGGGTGCCGCTGTTTATTTTGGATTCCGTGCAGTACGTGCTCGTCAAGGACTTGGCCCGGTTGTGGAACTTCCCGTCGCTGTACCAGGTAGTAGCCAAGTTGGTCAAGCGGGCCGGCGTGCCCCGGGCGCTGGTGGAGAAAACCACGCCGGAAACCAACCAGTTTCTCGTGGACAATGGGGTGATTTCCGCCATCGACGCCAAATACTCGCTCCAGTACATTGCGGTTCTGGAAGTGATCGGCCGCTTGAGCGACCCGGCGGTGCTCGTGTGGGTCGAGGTCAAGGAAGACCCGGTGTTGGTGGTGAACGGCGTCAGCGACGACGACAAAATCACCGTGGGGCAGATCTTCCCCCAGTACGGTAACGTGGACTCGACACTCGAACTCAAGCACTCGTCGTTCAATGCGCTCACCAACTTGACCAAGTTCAACTACTACAAGGCTACCAGCAACACCAAGTTTCTCGGGCCCACCAAGATGTTCCCTAGCGAGATCGAAACTTTGTACAACAACAACGACCACGGCAAGGTGGAGCTCGACGAGGCCGAGTCGTCGCAGCGCCGCAAGCCGGCCAAGGGCCGCAAGTCCAACGTGCACATCGACCCCAATAACCTTGATTTGTCCGAAAGCGTGCTTCCCGGACAGGGGTTCATCCAGGAGTTCAACATCAATCATGTGTGCAAGATCCCCAACTACTACATCACCAACAGGCTGTACCTGCCGCCGAGGTCGGTGTCGTCGGCGTCGCCGCTGGTGAGTTCGTCGACGGTGAATTTGGCCAAGAAGGGCGACGCCAAAATGTCAAGAAACGTGCTGCAGCTTGCCACCGGCGACCACGACGGGTTCAACGTGTCCAAGTATTTCTACTCCAAAACGTACCGAGGTCCCGGCAGTGGAAACTATAAAGATGCGGCATTAGTTAACCGGATTAATAAGATCCCCACTGAGCCCAAACGGCTCGTTACCAACGTTCACAGGCGGAACATCAACCCTAAACATCCTCGGACAAACTTGCATTTGAAGGGGCTTGTGCAGGAGAAGTTCAACAAGCCATACATAGACTATGTGCTCAACGCCCAGCGCCAGTACGTGGAGGATTTCGACAACATGGAGATGTTGCATAACACGTTGCAGTTCAACTTGCTCACCAACACCTACAGAGGCATTTCTGAGCGGACGTGGGTCAACTACTTCAAGTTCAAGAACATCGACTTTGACCAGGCCATCATGAGCAAGGTCGACACCTCGCGCAACGTGCTCTACAACCGGTTCTCGTTGCCCACGAACTACCCGGAGATCATGCGGCACCTCCCGGTGGAGTTCCGCGAGAAGGACCACCACAGCTTGATCAAGAATCCGTTGTACTTCAACGTGCAGTACCCCGACGGCAACAACCCGCAGCTCTTGACCAACGTGGAGATCATCAAGTTGCCCAACGCCAACGAGCTTGCGTGGGACAACATCAAGAAGTACAAGTCTGCCTAATAGTGTATATTATCATAATCATAAGTCTAGTAAATCATTTCTTAGTGTCGTTAGTGGGGTCCTTGAAGATCTCGAACTCGCCCGGGAGCGTGAGCTTGGTCAACCGCTTGCTGACGTACTTGTCGTTGATCGAGGTGAAGAGCCGCTTGGGCTTGATGTTCTGCTGGCTCTTGGTGAGCTTTTTGACGATGCGGCGGCCGTCCTTGGTGATAAACTCGTTGTATTTCGAGTAGTCTACGGGCTCGGCGGGCGCGGGCTCGGCGGGCGGGCGGGCCTGCGGCGGCGACTGCCAGGGCATGTCGGAGATGATGTTCTGCTTGGGGGTGGCCAAAATCCGCTCGGACGCCGGTCGTATTTTGCCCGTGGGCTCGAGGTCGACGGTGCGGCCGTGGGACTCGGTCTCGGGGGTCGGCGGCAAGGCCACGGGCGGGTGGTCTGTGGGGGTCAGCGGCTCCATTAGGAAGTGTAATGAATTCGCACTGTTTCACGCCAGAATTGACGGTTTCGCCAGTTTTAGTTGGACTCGCGGTTGATCTATGAGCTTTACCGACAGTTTTTGGAGCGCCGACTACAACACGGGGTGCCGCGTGCTCTTCGAGCAGCTCCACGAGGGCGTCAAGGAGAACGAGGCGTTTGTGTCGCTCATCAAACAGCGGCTGGACCTGGAGTACCTCTACGGCACGCAATTGAGCGGCATTTCCGCCGCCTCCAGCAAGCGCTTGGCGTCGGACGACTACGTGTCGACCACCAAGACCGCCGTGGGGCGCATTGCCCACAACTTCAACCTGCAGGGCGACTACCACTTGCAGCTCCACCACACCATCAACGGCAAGATCCTCGACCCGTTCACCAAGTGGTGCCGCGAGCACAAGGAGCGCATCGAGTACTCGGACGCGGTGTTGACCGACAAGTACAAGGCGTTCAAGGCCACGCGTCTCGCGTTGGACAAGGTGCAGAAGCGGTACTTCAACAAGTGCCGCATTCTCGAGGAGTTCAAGTCCAAGTACACCGACGACGAGTTGGAGGAGTACCGCAACACGTCGTTCGTGGAGGAGGAGGAGGACGAGGACGACTACAACATCAAGCTCTACAAGTTGGGCGAGTTGACCTACGACACCACCAACCTCAAGAAGCTCCTCAAGGACATCTTGGACAGCATCGACCTCAAAAGCCACAAGGTCGCCATCTTGGGCACCTACACCAACGTGTCGACCGGCAGCTCCATCACCCAGTGGCTCTTGGACAACGTGGTGGAGTTGGACAAGAACATCATCAAGGCCGAGCAGTTTGGCCAGGACTTGATCAACAACGACTTTATCCGCCTCATCGGCACTATCAACAACAACAAGACGTTCATCAACTCGTCGCAGTTCTTCTACCAGTGGAAGCCGCCGGTGTTTGAGCTCCTCAACATCGACCACGGCGACTTGAGCCGCTCCTCCACCGTCCAGAAGACCCAGATCGCCGACTACTTCGAGGACATGAAGCAGGCCATGGGCGTCAACACCGTCGACTTCTCCGACAAGAGCCAGTACTTCAAGATCGCCTCGGAGGTCGACGAGTTGGACGCCCACTACTACCAGGCGGTCCTCGACTTGGACCGGTTGCGGTGCGAGTTTGAGGAGTTGATCATGGACCACTTGACCTTCATGGAAAAGTGCGAGTTCGACCGTTTGAAGGCCATCAAGAAGGTGTTGTTCGACTTCTTGAAGATCCTCAAGCTGTTGTTTGCCGACGACAAGCAGTTCTTGGACGAGTTGTTGGTGTTGGAGGAGACCATCAACCCGGCCTCCGACCTCAAATTCTTGATTGAGAACTTCAAGGTGGGCAAGTTCAAGCCCAACGTCATCTTGTACGATAACTACTACAAGTCCAACATAAAACAGACTTTTGGCGTAGATTTGGCCATCAAGTCCCGGCTCGATAAGAAAATCGTCCCGCTCATCGTCCAGTGCGTCTTGTCGCACTTGGACAAGGTGTACCCGGACTTGGTCAACGATGAGGAACGGATCAACTTGTGGATCAAGCCGGTGCAGCTCTCCAACATCCACAGCTTGAGGCTCCAGCTTAATACCCTCGAGACCGTTGAAGAGATCAACATCTGCTTGAAAAACCAGCACCCGATGATCATCACTAATTTATTGAAGTTGTATTTCATGGAGCTTCCTGACTCGGTGGTCTCCAACACCTACTACGAGATCATCAAGACATTGTACCAAAACTACCCTGTCAACACCAAGGACGAAAACATCGACGAGTCGAGAATCAACGGCCTCCAAAACGTCTTGGTGGACCTTCCCAAGTGTAACTTGGCCACTCTTGATGCGCTCTTGACCCATTTGAACCGGCTTGTGCAGATCATCGGAAAGAAAAACTCCGAGTTGGCCACCGAGTTCAAAACGAAATTGTCCAAGGAGTTCAGCTCTATCATTCTTGTGTCCAAGAACCACGAACACTCGTTGACCGACAACTTCCAATTACATTTCCTTGTGGATTTATTCAACTACAAGGAACAAATTTTCAAGGAATTGAGACGCCACAATAGCTCTCACGACACCTCGAGACATTCTAGCAAGAAGAACAAGAGGTCCAAAGCGCCTTTGAATGAGACTATTGCTCAAAATCCACTTCCCGAACTTCCAAGCTCGCCGGTGGGAAAAGTAGCCGAAGATCTTGAGAAGTCTTCTATTGACTCTTCATTCAATAAGACCCCCTCTAAGAACATATCTACTGAATCCTTCGATGCTGGTACACCTGAAGTTCCAAACACCCCCAAAAGTGCATCTCAGCCTTCATTGAGAAGGTCGACATCGCCCAATAAAAAGAGCTTGAACTCCTACCTAGAGCCCAAGACGTTTATTGTGTCGTCCAAACCAACCAAGAAAGACATTGACTTGTCCGAGTTCAGCCAGCCTAAATTTGCACAAGGTTTAGGCAGAAAGACCTCAGTGAAGGACTTGGCATCGAAGTTTGATACTCCAAGCCCATCGCCTTCGCCATCGCCTACTAAATTGTCGTCTTCACCTTCCAAGTACAATTAATTATATACAATTGTATCTAAGTATCATAGCAATTTGGAATGCTTAATGTCATGTCTCAATCTGTAAACAGTAGCAATCAACCCTATTATTCCAATGACAATGACTATGAGAACAATCCTCACCAAAGAGGGAAGCGGCGCATACTCATCAGACTTCTTCAGTTCCAAAGATGACTTGTAGTTGTGCTGGATTTCCTTGTGGTTGGACATCAACAACTCGACTTTCTTGCCGAGTTCGTCGATGGTGAACTGCTGCTCTCTGACCTCGCCGATCAACTTGTGGTTGAGAGCCGAGATAGAATCGAGCAATTCGTGATAATGCGAGGTGACCGTCTCTTTGACGTCGGCCAAAGCCTGGTCAGAGATGGGGGCCAGGTTTTGGTTTTGGTTCAGGGTTTGCTTTTGGCTCAACGCCAACAACAAGGTTTCTATGGTGTCGATCTTCTTCTGCAGCTCTCTGTTCTGCTTGACGATTTCTTCGAGCTGGACCAACTCGAGCGAGTTCATGACGGCGCTGTCCAGCGCCCGCTCGCTGTCCTGCTGCTGGCCAACCAACTCCTCTCTCAACTTGTTGGCTCTCTCCATCAACGAGTTTCTTAGCACGGACGGAGGGACTTCGGTGTCTGGTTTGGAGTCCGCCAATTGGACCTTGACGCCGCCGCTGCTGATCAACCCGTGGTCGTCAATGGCGTCTGTGGTCAAACTGTCGAAGGTGTTGACGCGGAGGACCTCGAAGAACTCGTCGGACGCAGAGCTGATGCTGCTCGAGAGCCCGAGCCGCAAATTGGCCAAGGGAATCGTGAGCTTGTCGGTCTTGAAACACAAGTTGTTGTCCAACTGGACCTTGAACCAGTTTTTGTTCTTCGAGTATGACACTCTCAATGTGTAGGGGACGTTGGAGCCCAAGTATGCAAAATCGCACCCGCCAATGGACTCCGAAGTGGCATCGGCGACCCTTCTGGAGCCGTCGTTGACGATGATCTTGAGGCCCTGCTTGTCGTGGGCATTGACGAGGAATTGGAACCCGTCGAACGTGCCGGGGCCCCCGTAGTTGGAGGCATCGGAGTGGGCATCACTGGTCAAAAACAACGACAACCCATTGACCAGGCTGAACTGGACGTCCTGCTCTGAGCCGCCAGACCTGAACAAGACCTCCACGGTCCATTCGTCGGGCGAGCCGAACACCGGCTGCTTGGAAAACAAGGCGCCGCTGGGGCTTTTGAACAATAATCTTCCAGTGTCCAACTCGACATTATTAGTAGCGTCCCACGATGCGGCGATATCGTCCAAACCGGTGAACTGGAGCAAATCATGCAATGGCACCTGGAGCGCGGCGTTTGCTATGACGGCCTCGGGAAGAATCCCCACCACTAGCACCGCCAACTGGAGAAGCGTCAAGTAAAGCATTGGATCAAATTGAAATTTCGCAGTTCGATGCAACAATGAAATTAGCTTTTAGAGTGTCCACGTCTCATAACATTTCTTCTGATTCTCCACACGCCGCCGATATTGCTGTTGTAGCTGACGTACGGGAGTTTCGGCAACGGCTGGCCGTTTTTGGCGGCTTTTTTGTATTTTTGCTGATACTCGTACACCAATTTGGGCATCAAGATTTCGCTGGTGGGGATTTCGCTGTCGCCCTTCACCAACACCAACTTGTATCCCTGTAGCATCTGCCCGCGTAGAGCCTCCACGTCCTGCGAGTACGAGAAGTACACGTTGAAGTAGTGTTCGGCGGTGTTGATGCTGTGCACGAGACACGCCCCCACAAACGTCACACTGGAAGTGTAGTTTATGAGCTCCAGCAAGCTAGACCCGTTGATGTAGGGCACGCTGTCGGAGTAGTTGAGTAGATGCGACTGCGACAGGAAGAACTCGTGCTCCACCAAGTAGGCGCCCACGATCGAGGTGTCGAGCATCAACGGCAAGTCCTCAAGGTCAAAGTTGAGTCCCACGTCGAAATTTAAAACGCTGACGCCGTTGATCCCGGTGAAGTCTGGGGCCTCCGTCGGACTGTAGGAGATCTGAAGAGGTGCCGAATCCAACAAGTGGCGGCCAAAGTCGTACTTCTGGCCGTGGTTGTGGAAGTACACCAACTTGTTGAAGTTTCGAATGTCTGAGGCCGAATATCTAGATTGAATGAAGAACCCCTTTAGGAGGTGCAATTGCTTGAACTTCAAGTCCTGGAGCACCGTGTCGTTGTCCTGGATGTTGGCGGTCAAGAGGATCAAGTGGTCCGGGTCGATGAGGCCGGTGATTTTCGTGAGCAACTCTTTGCCGTACCCTTTGATCCAGCCTGGAGTGTTGATGATTAGATGGTGGCCCTTGGGCCGGAGGGTGCGCTCGTAGTGACTGTACAATGCCTTGACGATGGCGAAGTAGAGCTCGGGGCTGCTCTGGGGGCTCGTAAACCCGTAGTAAAGATGCAAGTCGTCTTCGTCCGCCACATGCTTGAAGCCGTAGATTGGCTGGTGGTGGTTGGTGATCGACAAACAGTAGGGCTTCGAGTACTCTGATTGGCCCGGGTCCAAGTCCAAGTAGCACACCGGGTTCTCGGCCACCAACTTGTTGACGAGGGCCTTGGAAACGGTGGATTTTCCCGAGTTCTTATTGCCAATAGTGAAGAAACTCGAAACCTCTTCGATCGAGTCGGTCAACTCCTTGAACTGGCCAATGAACTCGCCGTCGAAGTTGATGCCGTTGGCCGAGCCGTCCGTTATCACCTCAAAAGAGTAGTTTTTGTAGGAGTCAAATTTATTGTCTGAGCTCAAGAGGTTCTTGAATGGAGAGTGGTACTTGCAAATTCCCTCCATGCCCGTGCTCAAGTTGCGCACCCGCAACACGCTCTTGTAGTCGCTGGAGAAGAACCGCTCGTTGTCGTCCCGTCGTATATCTTCAATTTCGTCCGAGTTTATCACCTGGGTGCTGGTGATGGTTGGGATGCTCTGGAGATTCGTCTGGATGATGGTGAATTTTTGGGGCGCATGGTAGTAGTGGAGCCCGTTGATGATGACGGCGCCCCGCTCGATGGCAAGCTCGTACTGCCCGAGCATCATCACCTGCTGCTTGGCTCGCAAGCCCAAGACCACATCGCTCTCATTGAAGATAATACTTTCATTATCGATGAAAAACGGCGATTTTACGGTCGGCGGTTCGGCCACCGGCTGCGGCTCGTCGTCAGACTCGTCAGACGAGTTCTTGTCGTACTTGATCACCTCGTCTGCCTCGAATATAGACCCTTCTCTGGCAGCTGCATAAGCACTCATCTCATCGAGTTTGGTGCATCCACTAAAATGATAACAGTCGAAATCTACGACAGGGTATATCAACTACAGACCAACGGCGGAGCTAAGAGCACTCAGAACTAATCGATTGACTGAACGGTTTTTACCGACTGCCAGCATCAATTGCTATTTGCATTTTTTGCAAAATGTATCGGATGGGGTGGAACGCAACCAAAGCAATTGCAAAAAGGATAAGGAAGTGGAAGCTTCCAAAACGGTTCGGAACCACACCAACCTAAATGTTGTGATTTACGGTATGGCCCAAAATAGTAACCCAGATGCCCTGATGTCAAACCCCACATTGGTCTAGCCACTTAGATTATCACTAATGGCTCTGACAAATAATCCGAAATTCCACACTGTGGAAGAGGTACATAGACTGTAATCAAGGCAATAATTGCAATTGTGACTTTTTGTAGAGTGTAGTGACGGTGTGCCGCCCCAAGAATTGTTCCGGTGCCGAAATCAATGGCTGCGGTCGACCCAAGACTGTGACACAAATGGTGCAAAAGTTGGGGTAGTTTGTTTTAGTGTCGTTCACAGAAGTCATCCAGAACCACCGATTCTTATAAATAGTCTACCCGACTCTATTTATTTGTGGTAACCATGCTATCAGCCAGCTATCATTTGCCTATGGACCACAACAAGCTCCTTGTGAGTCCAAAGTATCGCTATACTAAAAAGTCCGTCCGGTTTAATTTCCTGGATCTTCCCGATGAAGTCATTGAGTTAATCCTATATAAATTATCCCAGCATGACCTCCTCCAGGTATTGACCGTCAATTATAGAATATTCAAGCTAGCAAAAGCTCAGCTCTATAGGAACATCTTGGTTTACAATCCCAGTCTTCACGCCAGGCCAAAGAGCCGGGGTGGAAATTCCACCTGGGTGGTGAACCCCATAAGGTTGACATTGGTTTCCCATAAAAACTTTCTAAAGCTTATGAACTCATACACGTTTGAGCCAGAGCTCACAGAGCGGCTCTTTCTCAAGCAATGCAATTTTTCCAAGCTGGTGATTCAAGACATTTCTCGCCAATTTTGCCATGTTGCTTCCTGGATCAGCGAAGATAAGGTGTCATATGCCAACGAAGTATACCAGTGTGATTTTGAGGAACACAGCAAGGGCTCGAACTTGATTCAATTCGATGTCAGAACCAGGATTCCGTCCTGGGTGTCAATTTATGACAATGGCAAAACCTTTGACAAAGCATTCGAGGGATTGCAGAGAAACTTTTGCAGTATTTCTGATTTCACCATGGAGTATTGTGTTAGTTTGGACAGCAGGCTGTACTCAGGGCTAGACAATCTCAGATCTTTACTGATTCATGGTGGAAATTCCCTCAACTTAAATGGGTTGAATCTTGTTAACTTGAGAAGTTTGATGGTTCCTAGCAATATTATTATTTCCGAATCCGAACTCCCCCATTTGAACTCTCTTACTGTGATCGAAGCTAATAGACGAAGCGGGTTTTATTCCCTCTTAAAAGCCATAAAACCCAATCAACTTGCCTTTTTTCACTACTACGACCCCTTATTTGGCAATGGTTCGTCACAGCTTCCTATCGACTTGAGGGTCATCAAATCTCAAAGTGAGTCACTCCAAACCGCCTTGTTCTACTGCATTAACTTTGAAAACAAACTTCTTTCTATGGATGTCTTTCCAATGACTCCATACAAAGAGGAGGTGGTTTATGATTACGAAAAAAGAGCTCTAAGTTTCTTGGAAACCACATTATGCTTTTTACAATTGAATACCTTGGGTTTACCAAAACACTCGTATCACGTTAAATCGTATGATACAATCAGAGAGTTTGAAATTTGCTATGAAGCTGATAGCCAGTTGTGATAAAATGAATGAATATTTCGCAGCCATTGCCAAACAAGTAGAAATAGTAGACAATCGAATAACAACACGCATTTAAAAGTCGAGGCCATCAGAGAGAATGAAATATACTCTTGTGCCCTAACTAGTGGTTCTTGAATCGAATTTTGTTGATTCAACGACACAGCTCAAGCTTGCCGCTTCCCTCAAAGTTATCAAAATGGTGAATTCTAAAGAACATGCACATTCAATCACAATGCTTAATAAAAGAAGAATTGTCATTATCAAATCGCTTTCGGAGTCATAAATAGGATTATATGTGGATCATAACTTTCTACGTTGTCTATGGTCTTGAAACCCAATTTTATTGGGCCAAGGTTCATACAAGGAGGTCTTTGGAAAGAGTTCTCCAAATGTGCACCAGGAATGTTGCAGTGGCGAATGATAATACAATGATAAACCATTTTGTCTTGAAGTAGTTGCATCAACTTGCTGAAACATTTTGCAACTTCCCAATTCATATCCATGCGTTAACCCACATGAAAAATCAACTTGCACTCTTTAAAAGCAATAGATATTCCATAAACTATCAGCCACTTTAGGACATGTCAATAGACAGCAACATATTATTTGTACAACCAAGGTATTGTTCTTACAAGAACAAATCAGGCTCCTTCAAGTTCTTGGACTTACCAGATGAAATTATCGAATCAATATTGGCTCGGTTAGACCAGTACCAAGTTAAGAATGTACTTACGCTTAATTCTCAAATGTTCAGATTGGCCAAAAAACGGCTTTATCGCAACCTTTGTGTTTATAATTCTGTTTATGGAAGTCCGAAGAATTTCCATTGGTTCAACAAGACCATATTTTCCAAAGCGCTTCCTAAGGGCATACCTACCTACATATCATGTTTAAATTTTTTCAAGCTCATGCACACTTACTCATTTGAACCAGAGCTTACAGATGATCTATTCTTTCGTCTATGTGAGCTTTCTGAAACAGCCCTTCAACAAATTGAAACTCAATTCAAACGTGCCAAATCTTTGATATGTTTAGATAAGGCATCATACGTGTATAAAACATATAATTGGACACAGGCAAGAGTCCAAGGATGTCGTTATATTGAGATTGATTTGAAAACTCAAACGCCGATTTGGGCAGAGGTGCAATCTGATGAAAACAGTTACCACGAGCTATCATCTGGTGTAGAGAGAAGTAGAGAAGACGCTTGCTACAACATGATCTATTGTGTCCTGCTCCCAAATGAAATGGTAATCAGTCTTGCCAGATTAGAAATCTTGGTGATTACCAAATCTTACGAAGTTGATTTCTCTGGGTTGGACTTCTCTAACTTGCACACTTTAACGTGTCCTAGTCATGTGGGATGGAAAAAAGTTCAAATGCCACGATTGAGAAAACTCACAGTTATCGAAAGTGATAATACAAACGGAATAAAAATGCTTTTAGGATGTTTAGCATTGAACCAACTTGAACAATTTCATTGTTATAACAGGAACACGGGATTCGAAAATGGAAGTGCTGAAGAAATCGTAGGGCTCAATATCAGTCTTAATTTTCTTGAAAGCCAGAATAAATCTCTCCAGCATGCACTTCTCTATTGTGATGAATTTAACAGAGTTTTTCCAGATGGAACAGAAAACAGAAAACTAGTTTACCAGGAACCAGACGCGACCAGTTACCAAAATGATAATGTTCTGTACTTGAAAAAATCCACAAAATTCCCAAACTTGTACATTCTAGGCTTGCCTCGAATTAAATATAGGGTCAAATTATATAATAACATTCGAGAACTCACATCTTTCTGAGAGATGATCCAATACTCTTGGTTTAGCCTCACAGAGTACTTCGTTGCTTGATTTTCTAATATAACACTATGTAGTAATTTAAGGAGTGTATTGACGGGTTGTTGTAGACTGTATTTGACTTATTTTGAAGAAAGTCGTGAAAGCCGTTTGGGCACAAAAAACCCCTTGCAAGATTTTGCAGCAAAAACAATAATATGAACACAGGGGGTTGCATCTACTCACATCATATTACTATCCATGCATGTGGAAAACTGATCACATATATATACCTATTTTCACAGTAAGGGATTCACTTTTAATATAATATCACAGTACCTTGCGCACCTCAAGCACTTTCAAAAGACAGCCGATAAACCATGCTGTTACTCAGGTTCTCTGATGAAATCCTAGTTAACATTTTTGAACAATTTTCAACCCAAGAATTGATCAAACTTGCGGCATTAAATCACCGGTTCAAGACATGCATAAATGTTGCACTACACCACAATATTGTTGTGTACAATAACTACTATCATTCTGGTAAAAGAAAGGTAGATGACGATATCCTTCACGTACCAAGGTTTAATCGGTGTACCATTATTCTGCAAGAAAACTTCAAGAAATTTAGGATGTCAGATACTTTCTCACCATTATTAGTGAAGACTCTAAGATTCATAAGATGCAAAATTAGTGTTCTAGGAGTTGAATCGATAAAAGAAGAGTTTCCGAACCTGGAAATATTTTTCAATCAAATGTGCTCTTGTCTCCCAAAAGAACTAGTTACATTTCTAAGACTAGCTACTCCGAGTATCACTGGTGCTGAGTTCAATATGAGAAATCACCAAATTAGGTCTCTAAAGTTTTGCTTAGGTGAGAGGGAAGATTTCCCTTTGGATCCAATGAGATTAGATGGTCAAGTCAACAATGTAACTCAAATAGACATGGATTTTAGAGAGATCCATAAGAGGAGGGGACAAACCAGGAAAATAAACTTATGTGATTTCATTAACCTAAAAGTTTTAAGTATTATTTCTAGGAGGCAATTCTACCTCTTCCTACCTGATGACAATATATTAGAGGAATTCACTGTTTCCAACCAGTGCCGTACTAAAGCACTAATGCCAAAATTGAAATACCTTACTATTGTTTCAAACAGTCGCTTTAGTCCTCACCTTGGATTCTTGGGACAAGCTCACTTAGTAAGTTTCAATTTGATTTTTTCAAGACCATACTTACCCAGTTACTCACACAATCTTCGTTCACAGAGGTTATCTTTGAAACAGTTCCTTTTTAACCAAAGTACCTTTGATATTGAGTTGGAGAAGCCATATTTAAAGCGAGAGATAATGTATGAAGGAGAATTCATCAATCCTCAATTTTGTTGACATGCCGAAAGTTAGAGATCCGATACAATACAATAAAAGGCCTACTTTATCCGTCTAGAATTTTTAGATTTTTATCACTGGTAAAATATTTGGAAATGTGGATCTAGCTTCTGTTGATCGAGATCATAATATTCACCGGCAAATAACTCAGAAAAAAAACTTTGACGTATTCATAGCCCTCTTATGCTCCTAAGTAGAAGAGAGAGTTCTTTAAAAACCATGAACAACCATGAAATATTGCCAACATTATCTCACTTTAGTTACTTGAATCGGGGTTATGATCGTCAAACTTATCTACGGGCAATCTTAGCAGCAATAAGAAAGAAAACAACCGAACTTTATCTGTATCTCGCAAATTATGGAAAGCAAAATCAACAGTTGTGTTTACGAGCCTAAAGATAACTATACTGGCTTTACATTATAACAAAAATGACAAAATTGAAATATCTTGCTTTATGTGAACCTGATCTATCAGTTTTGGAGCGAGTACAGTTGCTTTCACATGATTGGACGATAATCAGGTTTACCTACATATTAGGACAACCTTCAACCACAGGGATTCGTTAAAATAGTTCCTTTTCGAAGAGCCCACAATAAGTTTGTGTCAAAGAGATAATAATTGAACGCAGGTATAAAGTAAAATGGAAGTTTTAGCTCAGTTTAAAAGTTATATGACTGCTGAATGAGGGCTTCAAGCATATAAAGCCCAATATTAATATGGAACTGGGTAGATCCCCTTACACACATAAAGCAGCCAAAAAAAGTTTTGCATATAAAGAATATTAGGGGATTTCTTTATATCCTACAATAACCTGACATCAGTTTGCAGTAGACTGCACCTCGTAAATGTATAAAACACACCTACGCATTAAATGTACCACACGATACAATGATGCTAACCGATCTTGCTGATGAAATGTTAATCAAAATATTCGAACAACTTCCAACCCACGAATTGATTAAACTTGCTCCATTGCATTACAGGTTTCAGCCATGCATAAAAATTGTTCTTCATCAAAGCATTATCATTTACCATGATAGTTATCACCAGGAAAAAAATAAAGTGGACAAGTTAATCCTTGAAGTACCAAGGTTCAGGTGTACCATCATTCGGCAAAGTAAATTCTTTGAATTTATTACTTCTAGCGTCAGCAAGCCACTTCTGGTAAAATTCCTTAGATTCCTCGACTGTAAAATTGACAACACTGTGCTAGAAGTTATAAAAGAGATATTTTGCAACCTGGAAGTATTCTTCAACCTTAATAAACACGAATACCATCTATCAGAATTTCCGAATATCGTTGGAGTCGAGGTAAATATGAAAACTCAGAATGTCACATCTCTTAAGTTGCGTCCTACAAGTTGTCGGTACTTCCAGATTCCAAGAGGTTTTGAGTTTGATACAAGAGAGTTCCCTGCTGCTCTAAAAAGTTCAAGGTTCTTCCATGATAACATAACTAGGATAGACTTAAAAGACCGTCAAGGATCTATTATGGAAGTAAAAGTTATCGACTTCAGCAACTTCTGTCACCTAAGAGTGTTGACTGTGGAACGCGTAAATAACTTTATACTTAAGTTACCGGAAGTCGATATGATAGAAGAGCTCACTATTTCTGAAGGTTGCTTCATTCCCAAAACATTGACAAGTGTGAAATACCTCACTCTTACAGCAAAGAACGGGCGGGAACTCGGTCTAGGGTTTTTGGAGCAAGATCAATTGATAAGTTTTCATTTGATAGCTGAATCAAAACACTTACCCAAGTTTTTCTGTAAACTTAGGAATCAGAGGAATTCTTTGAAACAGTTTCTTTTGAACATGAATACTGTGGAACGAACATTGGAAAAGAGCAGTTTTCGTCCTGGAGCAAAAAAAAGAAAAGAAATTGTAACTGCTGAATTTAAAAACTTTTTGGATAAATCCTTTAAGGTCAAATCATTAGCCAGTTAAATTTAGCGGGCTACACCATCGGAAAGTTTTAAATAGTTAAGTGACAATAAATATGCATGATTAGTTTGTATGAAGGATTTTGCAGCCATCAATGAAACGAGTTGTATTAAAACTCTTGATATAGCTGGGCAGATTGTGGTACTATCTCTGCCCAGATTTCACCACATACACCAACGGAGCGTTACATTCACTTGCTTAAATTGAAAATCATAAAAATACAAAACCGGGTATTATCAAGAGAAAAAGACAACGTTATTTGATATTCCAGACGAAATATTTATCGAAATATTCCAACACCTTGAAGTAAGCAAACTAATTGAACTTACTACGTTGAACTACAGATTTCAGCAATGTATAAGACCTTTCCTTTATAAGAAACTTTTGGTGTATAACTGAGTATCACGCTCAAAAGGTAAAGACAGACAAAGATGTGTTCGAAGACCCAAGGTTCACGGGATGCATTATTATTCTGGAACAAAATTTTCTTCAACTTGTGTTTTCACGCAACTATTCACCACTCTTGGTAAAGTATCTTAGATTCATCGGTTGCAAAATCAGCACCCGATTTCTTAGGTACATAAAACGAGTTTTTTGCAATCTGGAAGTATTTCTCGATACTTCCACAGAGTTTCTTCCCGAGGAAGTAGCTTCAATGTTAAGACTTGAATCTCCGAACGTCATCGGTGTCGAAGTAAACACGAGAAATAATCTGATAAAATCCCTTATGTTTCGATTGGGCGAAGAGAGCATTTAGAAAGGATTCCTACCCGATTAGGAGGACAAGCCCACAATGTAACCAGAATAGACATGCAGTGTGAAGAAATACAGAGAAGAAGATGGGAAGTCAGAAGTATTGACGTGAGTGATTTTGTCAACCTACAAGCTTTGAGTATTATCTCCCGAAGGAAGTTCTACCTCAAGGTACTTCCAGAGAACACATTGAAGGAACTAGTTATTTCGGACCAAAGCTACATTCGAGGAAGAGTGTCGAAATTGAAGTACCTTACGCTTTTTATCAATTTGCATGAGCCTGACTTGAAATTCTTGGAGCACTGTCTGTTGGAGAGCTTTCACTTGATTGTTCGACCGGGCTGGTAAATTCATACTACGATAAACTCAGATCGCAGGTCGTTGCGACAGTTTATTTCGAACCAGACTACCGCCGAGTTTGCACTAGAAAAGCAGTACTTGCCGCCAGTAAATGGAGGGCCAGAGTGGCTACAGCTGACCTTCAGAGATGGCGTACTAAGCGACGAAAAGCGAGTTGCAACGGTGCAAATCTCGTTGTATAGCAAACACCGCACTACGAGAGTCCCATCCGATTCTGGACCGGTTGAACAGTTATTGGCAATTTATGTATCGCATAAAAACCTCGTCATGAGATGAAAATTTTTTGTGGCGATATTAAAATCAGGTGAAAACACCAACTCAGTATGTTCAGATTTGTATCGTCTAATGCGCTGCAGAGCTTGAGGCCTGCGCTTGTGCAGAAGCTCAGAAACAACGCCGGCGCCATCGTCAGTCCGCCGATTCCGCCGCAGCCATCGCATGTCAACTATAATGTGCCGGCAGCGTTCCGGAGATTTAACTCCAACGTGGCGTCCGCGTCGCAGGCCGAGGCGTTCGTGCAGGCCCAGCGGGACCCTCTCATCAAGGACGTGGTCGACAACGAGGTGAATGCCAAGTTGAACTACTTTACCGAGCAAATGCATCTTTTAAACCAGTACAAGTCGCTCAAGGACCGGGAGGGCCAGAAGGCGTTCCACTCGACCATCAACAACATCTTGGACGCCTTTAAGGACGAGCAGTTGCGGTCGACGCTCACGCCAGTGGTGTTGATTCGGTACATTAATGCCTTAAACTACTCGATTTTCCACAACAGAACCAACCGGTTGACGGGGTCCAAGAACAGGGACCGCGACCAGTATCACAACTCCAACTTCATCAACGAGGTCACGTTGAAGCAGGCGTTGCTCGACTTGAGCGGGCTCATTCTCAAGGGCGACTTTAATGCCATTCTTAGAGGCGATGGCATCAAGGGCTTTTTCAACGCCATGAATCAGTTCCAGTTCTACAACGAGATCATCGACGTGTGGGAGCAGGGTGTCAACGACAACCAGCTCGCCGAGTTGTACTTGGACTCCAAGGTGTTGTCGACGGTGTTGCCTGTGGCCTACAAGGTGCACCGGTTCTCGTACGAAGAGGTGTTGCACATCTACGACTTGAACACCAAGGACGCCACCAAGATCGACCAGGAGTTGATGTGCTCCATGGGCAAGGTGTCCATCAGCGCCGGCGACTACTCGCGCGGCTTGGACGCCTTGGAATCGATGTTGAAGTCGTACGAGCTCAGCAAAAATTCCCAGAGAAAGCACGAGATCCAGGTCGGCCTCGGCGACTTGCACTTGGCGTTCATCGGCTCGTGCAAGGACATTACCATCGCCAAGCACTTTTTCGACAAAGTTATTCAGTACGATTTGCCATACCCCGTCAGATTGAAGGTGCCACACGTTCAGAGCTTGTTGGAGAACTGCTTCGAGTCCAAGGAGCCGCTCGACAGCATCTTGTACTTCTGGAAGACCACCATCAGCCACTACTCGCACGACACTCGGTCGATCGAGATGAACTCGCGGTACGCCATCTTGAACAACGCCTTCTTCAAGATCTTCTTCCAGCTCTTCCCCAAGCTCGACGAGACCTCGTTCGGCCAGTTGAAGGCCGTCATCAGCGACTACAGCGAGATCAAGGCCATCGACGAGACGTTTATTAATACCTTAATCACCAACTACTCGTGGGGCGACAAGGCGGTGTTGGAACAGTTGTTGGAGAACTACGAGATCCACAACGTCAAGCGCACGCAGGTGTCGTACCGGGTCAGCTTGAAGAAGGTGGGTGAGATCGACGGGTACACTGACGCCGAGCTCTTGCAGAAATGGAACCAGTCCATCGCCAGTCTCGACCGCCAGAAGTTCAACTACATCCCCAACGCCGACTGGGCCGCGCTCCGCGACGCCTCGGTCAACTCCAAGTTCCCCGACAGAAGAGACATCTACTGGGCCATCGTCGCCAAGTACAAGGACTACTTCCAGGACGAGAAGACGGCCATGCGCACCATCAAGATCTGGGCCCGGCTCGAGGCCAACCGCCCGATTCTCCGGCAGATCGCCGACGGCACGTACCCGTCGGCCGTAGAGGTGCCGACGTTGACGCACTTGCGCCCCAACATCTCCTTCAAGAAGGTTTTCGGCGCCGCCAAGTAACGGTCCTGTATATACTGTACATAGAATAATGAACTGGTTACGTTATCGCACTCATGGGCAGCTGTGTTTCCAAGAGCACCGAGGCCGAGAAGCCGCCTGTGAAGCGCCGGTTCCACAGCGACAACGCCGTGGGCGAGCCCGTCACCTCTGAAAAGCCCGGCCACCGGCTCGGCCCCGAAACGCACCCGGCGTCCGCCAAAGAAGCGCTGGCCCGGGCCGCCGAGGACCGCTTGAACCGGCTCCAGCAGTCGACCCGCGAGTCCCAGCAAAAACTCAAGCAAATGCCCAAAATGTCCCGGGCCGATAAAGGTTTGTAGAGCGAGCTTAAATATACGATTCTCACTATGATGGGGTTGTTCAAGGGCAAATCTTTCGTCGAGAAGGAGCAGGAGCGCATTCGCACGGTGGTCAGCGAGCCGTTGTTGGAGCAGGTGCTCGAGTCGCTCCCCCATCTTCTCCCGACCGAAAAACAGCGGGACGATGCCTGGGAAATCATCGCCATCAAGCTCAACAACCACCAGTTCGAGCGCGAGCTCAAGGCCGACGAGGACTTCGAGTTCCCCACGCTCAGCGGCCCCTACGTCAAGGACCTCTACACCCAGATCTTCGACAAGTTTGTCGGCAATATCAAGTATTTCAACTCGAGCAACGGCATCTACAAGTCTGGGGTGGTGCACGCCGACGCCAAGCTGCAGGCGTCGCTCTACATCACCTTCAACTTGCCGGTGCAGGACGCCTACACCTCGCGGGCCGACTTGATCTGCTGCCAGCTCTTCTACCTCAAGAGCTGGGACATCGAGTTCAAGGCCCGGTGCGCCAAGGAGCGGCTCGAGAAGGCCATTCTCGCGGCGCCGCCCGCCACCGCCGCCCACGAGCTCGACGAGAAGTTCGACAAGTTCGTGGTGCTGGACGAGGTGCGGTCGGAGCTCCAGAAGCTGGACAAGTGGAAGGTCGAGCGGCTTTTGGAGGAGCTCCAGAAGAAGAACCAGCGCATTGAGCTTCTCGACAAGGAGAACAAGCGGCTCATGGAGTTGAACCACACGCTTCTCAACCGCCGGCGCCCGACCCCTAACGACTAATGCCATCTAACTATTCAACTATTCAATTCTTAGCTCTATCTATTATCTACGCCTCCTCTATACTCTGTAACTATCTGCTCTCTGTTGTCTACACTCTGCTCTCTACACTCGCTCTCTGCCCTCTGCTCTCTGCCCTCTGCCCTCTACTCTCTCTACTCTCACCATCTTCGCAACTGCTCTATTCCTGCACTTCGCATCACCGCTCGCCAACTCAACATGGAGTCCACCAAAATCCCGTTGTCCCACACGTTGTGGTCGCCCCACGACACCGTCCGGGACGCGGCCGAGTCGCTCGGCGTCAACATCTCCGAGGAGTCCGCCAAAAACCTCGCCATGGACGTCGAGTACCGCATCCACGAGATCCTCGAGACCGCCATCAAGTTCATGAGACGGTCCAAGCGCAAGCTCCTCATGACCAGCGACGTCAACCATGCGCTCAAGGTCTTGAACATCGAGCCGTTGTACGGCTACGACAACTCGCAGCCCTTGAACTTCAAAGAGGCCCTTGTCGGCGCCGGCGGCCAGACTTTGTACTACATCGACGACCAAGAGATCGAGCTTGAGAAGCTCATCAACCAGGAGTTGCCCAAGGTCCCCCGCCAGACCACCTTCACCGCCCACTGGTTGGCCATCGAGGGCGTGCAGCCGGTGATTCCCCAGAACCCATCGCCCGCCGACATCAAGGCGCTTCCACCGGCCACCAGGGGCGCCACCTCGTCCATCTTGGGCCAGGACATCTTGAACACGGCCACCTCCGAGAACGTGGCGCTCGACGGCTCCAAAAACAAGAAGGTCACCGAGAAAGACGCAGAAATCAAGCCGTTGGTCAGACATCTTCTCTCCAAGGAACTCCAGCTCTATTTCGACAAAGTCGTCGAGGTGTTATTGTCAAGCGACCCCAAGAAGGACCCGTTGAAGAGCGCTGCCTTGCACTCCTTGAAAACCGACCCGGGATTGCACCAGCTCGTGCCATATTTCATCCAGTTTGTTGCTGAGCAAATCACTAACCAGTTGAGAAATATCGACATCTTGTCCACCATGTTGGAGGTCATCTCCGCCTTGGCCGACAACAAGACCATCTTCTTGGACCCCTACGTCCACGCCCTTATGCCCTGTATATTAACCCTCTTGTTGGCCAAAAGAATCGGACCTGATAAAACAGACGACAAAGACGTGCTCAAGAGCCAGTTGGCAGTCCGCGAGTTCGCCGCCATCTTGCTCCAGCACATCATGACGGTCTACGGCTCCTCCTACACCACCTTGAGACCCAGAGTCACCAGAACGTTGTTGAGAGCGTTCCTCGATTCTTCCAAGCCTATGGGCACCCACTACGGGGCGCTTCTCGGCTTGAAAAACATGGGCAGCGAGGTCATCAAGCTCGTGCTCGTGGGCAACCTCGCCATGTGGAGCAAGCTGGTGTTGTCGGAAATGCCCTCAGAGGCCGAGAAAGAGATCCTCATCAACGCCGCTCTCGACGCCTTGAAGCAGTTGAAGGTCACCGTCGACGACGATATGGATCTGGATCTCTCCGACGACCTCAAACAAAAGTTAGTAGACAGAATCGGCCAGTCGTTGGCCGATGCCTTGTTGGCACTTCCCGAAGCTAAAGATGTTACTAGAGGGTTATTCTTTGGCGAAGTCAATGTGTAGAGTAGTATCATTAATGTATATTTACAGTCATTAGTATCGTCTGACCCGGGGCTTCTTTTTGAAGATCCCGTCGTCGTTGTCGGAGTCGTCGTCAAATATCTGATTGGGGCCAATGGGCGACCCATTGAAGAACGGAGACTGGAAAGCTACTGGCTCGCCCGGCCTCTTCTTTTCCGTCGATACCACCGGCGACGAGAGCACCGGCAACGGCGTGCGCAAAAGCTCGGAGCTGTGCGTTCTTCTAGTAACGGGCGACGTGAAATGGTCTTCTGGCGACGCAATTGCCTGGGCCCTGAGAGCTTCAGCAACGTTAGTGCCCAGAACCGGCGTTTCTGCCACCAAGGTCTGCGCATGCCGTTTGGGTTTCACCGGCGTGGCAAAGACCTGCGATTGAGAGGCCTTTGCGGGCTTGAAATTATGCATTGATTTGATCTTGCGGGCCTTAGCGAAGATAAACGAGTCTTGCGGCTCCTCTGTTGCAGCTTTGGCAACAGGGTTTGAAAGGTCGACTTGCCGTTTGTGGAGGTGTTTTGACGAGAGATTCGACTTTGATCTCTTCAACGATATTGGCGGAGCAAACGTATCCATATCTATGCTGGCAATAGAGTCAGAAGAAGTCGACGCCAAGCTCTTGCTTCGTTTCAACAGAAGATCAGACAAGGACTTTGTCTTCTGCTTGGTGCTGCTACGGCCTTTCTTGGACAGAGTCGACTTTGTCTTGAGCGTCAGTCCCTTGATTCGGCTTATAATGTGCTTGATAGTTAACGGAAGCTTCTTGTTGAAGTACGGTACAAGCACGTACGCCACATAGGTCATCAAGGCGTCAGACTTCAGGTCGTGCAACGTGTCCCAGATGTCCATTTTCTCGACAATGTTGTTGATGGTTTGCAAAATGGCAAAATCGTCAAACTTGGCCTCGTTACTGGGGACCGGAGTATCGATGGAGTTCACACCCATGCCGAGGAACGTGGGGATGATCTTCTTCGACTTCTTGCGTCGCACGAGCGACGGCTTCAGTCGTTTCTGCTTGTCTGTCTTGACTTGCAGGAGGAACTTGGCCTCGTCGATTTCTTTGGCACAGAGAAGCTCAAAGATGAGAATGAGCTGCATCTGGGCTTCTCTCATCTTGAGGCGGAGCGAGAGCCGGCTGATCGCCTCGTGGTCCTTCTCGGTGCCCTTGGTGATGCCATCTTGTTTGGCAATGAAGTCGGTCTGTGTGGAAACCTCAAACTGCGCTTCCAACTGGTGTTCTACATCGGGGTCGAGGAGCTGGAGCACGCCGTACTTGCCCGAGTGCCGCAAGTCGAGCTTCTCTATAGATAGTATCATGTGTGAGAGGATCTCGCGCCGCTGGCCGTCGCTGTCGGTCAACACCTTGACACGAGATAAGGCCGTTTTGGGGAAGTAGCTCAACGGCGTCGAATGCGAGTAGAGAATGCTGTAGTATCTCGACTTGAGGTACTCGAGAGGGTCCTTGATGTGCTGGGGCGACTCCACGGGCTGGCGGGCGGGGCCTGGCTTGAGCACCGGCGGCCTCAAACTGAACTGTTTCTCTAGCTCCGCAAAATTGGAGGCCTCCACCAACTGTGGGCGCTTGAGCCCCTCAATAAACCCAGACTCAAACGCCTCGGAAGACGCCCTGTACAAGTAGTCGTCCAACGGCGTCTCGGCCGCGGCCTTATCGTAGTTCAAGAGGCCATAACAATTGCCCCGAACCCGATACAAAAACCCGTCGTGGACCTGGTTCAAGTACCTGTACTTGACGCTGTAGCACGCGGCGGGGCCCAAGGTGGCCAAGCCGCGCTCGGTGCGCTCCAGAAGCTGTACTATCATCGGTTTAAGGTTTGCGAAGGCCGTCCTGGGGTCCAAAGACGATTTCGCAGCGACGCTGGACACCTCCAACGACACGTTTTTGGTCTCAAACGTGAAGTCCGCTCGCACGGGCTCGGGCGGCGGTATGTGCTCCGACAGGGGGTCGACAGTCTCTAGATAAGACATGGCATCGCAGTTAAAAGTTGGTGCGAATCTACTCAGTCTACACTACGCCGTTGTCGTAAGTTTCATTCACTATAACGTGATTATTAAAGGTACAACCACTTGTCCTCGTAGATGTCGGTGATAGAAGGACGACTGTCCAAGTCTCGCACAAGAATCTTGCGAACCAACAGAGTGCTCTCGTCACTCAAGGCATAGGGGATTCTGAGGTCTCCTTCCATGATCTCGTCGACATTGTAGAACGGGTTTTCCTTGTAGAGCATGGTGTATAAGAGAATACCCAACGCCCAAATGTCCTGCGGCCGGCCCTCGTATTTTTCGCCTCGCAATACCTCCGGCGAAGCGTAGTCTACGGTGCCAACAAACACGTCGAAGGGCCCCAGCGAAGTGTAACCAGCACTTCCGAAATCGATCAACTTGATGATTCCTCGCTCGTCGACAATGATGTTTTCGTCCTTGATGTCTCGATGAACAATCCCATGCTTGTGGAGATGGTACACCGCCGACACGATCTGCTTGAAGATCAACTGGCACTCGCGCTCGGTCATGTCCTTTTTGACCTCGATGTAGTCGAACAAGTCGATGGCGGGAGGGTTGCCAAAGATGGGGGTCTCAAGGTAGTAGTATTCCAGGTCTTCGAAAAAATCGATGATTCTCATGATGTTGGGGTGTTTCTCCTTCATGAGCGTGGCCATGATCTGGATCTCACTAGGGATCGTCCCGAGGTTTCTGTCACGCACCCAGGTGTCCACCAAAATTCTTTCCTTGTCGATGCACTTGACAATAATCTTGTAGGGAGGGTCGTCTTTATGCTCAGCTAAGATGACCTTACCGTATGCGCCTTCACCCATGTCACGAACGACGTTGAACTCTGCTATTTTCTTGGTTCTTCTCTGTAATCCTATTTCTTTCGGCCAGTTCTGTGAATGGGCTACTTTGTCGGCAATCATATTGTCCTCCTCTTTCAAGAGGTCTTCCTCCGAGTAGGCATGCGACGCTGTGGGCTTCATATCCACCGACGATAACGCCGTGGACCTCGACTCAAACGAATCGTTTTCGCTGCCAATAGAAAAGTCAGAGTTCCGGGCGGTGTCGGCAGAGAGCGACCGTTTACCGTCCAACTTGGGCGGTCTAGGAATGCTTAGCGAAACCGACACCTTCGACAAGTTGGCCCTTCTGGTGCTGTTGTGTCTAGTGATCTCTCCGGTGGTGGGATATAAGTTATTAGCGCTTTCAAAGAGCTTGAGTTGAGAAGGAAGGGCCACAGGCAAGCGCTCGTCAGGCGCAATCAGCTTGGACCGCTTATGGCTGACGGGCACGGTGAGGGTTTGGGTTTTTTCGTATGCTTGTTTGAAATTAGATAATGCCTTGTGAATTTTGCCCTTTGACCTTGAATAAGTAATCCAGAGAACATAGGTGTCGAGGTCGGCCACCCGGAGCTGCACGTCGACGTGAAAGGTCCACAGATCCACGTGGTTGGCCAACACACCCTTGGAGTGGATGAAATCGGCCTGGACCTTACTGGGGTTGGAACTGCGGAGATGGCTGTCGTATCTTCTGAAGAAATGCTCCGGCAACACGAGTCCCGGCTCCACGTCGATGGTGGACTCATTGTCGTCCATTCCTCGCTTGAAGATGGCTGAGAAGTTGTTGATCAAGAAGTCGATTTTTTTACCATGAAGTTCCACCGACGACCAGCCAAACATGTTGCGGGCGATAGCATTGTTGCACGAGATGATGTTGAAGGTTTGTGCGTCAAGCACAAAGATACCGGCGATGTACGGCAAGCAGTGAATCTTGAGCTTCAAGTCGATGGCGCCCGAGTCGAGTTCCAACGGGTTTGACGTCACAGCACACGGCACATTATCGTCAAACATCTGCAACGTGAAGTACCGTTTGCGGTTGACAAGCTCGCTGGTCTTGTAGGAGATGTCCTCTGGGTCCTCGTCGGAGCCTGCGTCCTTCAAGTAGTCGTTGATGGAGAGACTTATATCGGTGAGGGCCTGCGGGAGTGAGTCACAGTCTTCAATCATGTTTCCGGCGATATCAAGAGCCGAGTCGATCTGGAACTGTGGCGGGTGTTTGTCCAATTTCGACAGGATGACCAAGTCGAAGGCGTCACAGGGGATTTGGTCAAACATAAAAATGATTAGATTTCCTTTACGCTTGGCCCAAAGGGAAGTCCAGGCGAAATCTTTATCGCCTGGTCGGGCAATTGCAACAATTTCTCCCGAGAAAATGATGTTGGGGCTGCTGGTTAGCGCCATCTGGGTCTTGGCGGTTCCGTCCATCGACTTCATGATTCTGTCGGTGACAAACTCCCGGAACTGGGGTGCGATCAAGTCCATGAGGGTCATCGACCGGATCATCGACTTGGACACCCCGAACATGAGGCACGCGAGGTCGTTGGCGGCCTTGACGGGCCACGGCGCCTCAGAGTCGATGGTGAACACCGACTGGGGCGCAGTCCGCTTCCCCAGGGTGTGGAAGGGCCTGGAGCTGGCCGACGCCGGCGCGTTGAGGAGGTTGAGCGCCACCGACGACGCGTGGGTGTTGACAGGCGAGTCCAGCCCCGTGGTCATCACCGAGGTGTCTACGAACGGCGTCGAGAGCGCATACAAGAGCTTGATCTTCATGGCGTCGTGTTTCGAGGGCTTGGGGAGCTCGGAGCTCGACAACGAGAGGTCGTGGAGCGTGGATGCAAAGGCGTGGTTCTCGGAGAGCGACAACTCGTCGTTGTTCAAAAGATCAATGATATCGCTGAGGTCATCCTCGAGGATCTGGTCGGTGGACGGCCTGAGTTTTTTCAGGTACAACTGCTCGACGGGAAAGCTGTCGGAGCGGGTCATCAGCGGGCGGAAGAGCGCCGCGAGCGCCGCCAGCGAGGCGTTGGACCGGATCTGCGGGCGTTCGGGCGGCAAAAGCTCGAGCGAACTATGGGAGCCAGCCGCATGGGTGTAGAACGGCTTGGGCTCGAGATTTTGGATGAGCGCCGGTCTGTCCTTGAGAATCTCGAACAGCCGTTTAAGCACGTTAAGGCGGAGCGCAAGCGAGTTGGGCGAGAGCTTGGCGTAGGAGTACAGGTGTGAAGATTCGATGGGGAACTTGAGAATGTCGGCCTTGGAGCGGAATTGGTCGCGCAACGTCATCACCGGCGACTCCAACGACGACAGCTCCGAGCCCCTGCCGCCCACGAGCAACGTGCCGAGGAGTTTGGCGGAGGAGGTGCTTTCAGACATCAACTTGTTAGTCTCCTGCAGATGGCGTCTGTTAAAATTTTTATGTGCGAAATGTCAAGCACAAACCTGTACACCAGGAATCAATTGGCCATGGCACAACAAGACAACGCTCTGCAAGTGCCGTACACCAACGGCGACGACATCCATTTCGACTATACGCCGCCGGCGGGCCCCGCCGCCAAAAAAAAGAAGAAGAAAAAGCCCAAAAAGAAGCCCCAACCCCACGACGACGTGGAGGCCATTTTGAATAACCCCCACGACGACTACCCCACGTCGCGTGTCATCAAGCAGGCGCCCAACGGCGACGTCATCGTCGAGAGCCTTGAGCCGCCGCCGGCGGCCGGGCCGGTCGACGTATGGTTCCAAAATTCCACGTCAGAAGAGAAAACCCACCTCAAGAAGTTCTGGGAGTCGCTCCCCAAGCCGCAGCGGCTCGAGCTTCTGTACATCGACAAGGAGAACCTTCTTGGGCTCTTCAAATCCGACAAACAGCCGCCCAAAAATGCCCAACCGCCTACCGACAGATCCCACAGAGAGCCAGGGTGTACTTGCGCCCATTGCGGCCGCCGCCGTACCATGATTGTCGACGAGGTCGAGAAGCTTTTCGACGACTACCACGAGGATATCGGCGACTTTATCCAGGAAATCAAAGACATAGACGAGTTGAACACGCTCCCGAAACTTCTCTTTGGCGGGTTCCATAAACTTGAAGACGAGCACAAGCTATTCAAGCGACACCGCGACCTCCGATCGAAGCAGACGCCGGAGCCGCAGGAGCCTGTGCTACCGCCACCACCGGAACCCAAGCCTGAACCGGAAGAGGCAGAGGCGGAAGTCAACTCGATGTCCGAGTCCAACAGCATGATCTACAATTCATTCAAGGATCTCTATCTTAAAAACGTATCGGAGAAACTAAGAGATAACAAGAAACTCTCGGAAGATAGTCTGAAAATACTAACCAAGATGTTTGATCCTAATATTTATGAAGCTTTAATGAACCTTGATTTCGATAGACCAAAAGAAATCACCGATAATGATGCTAATACTTTGGAAAAGGCCGGTCTTCTAAGAGAGTTTCTTAGTGATTTAAGACACGCCGACAAAGCCGAGCTCGAACAGAGCATGAGTTTCATCGAGCACATGGCCAAAATGTCCAGTATCGACCTCAACTCCCCCAACAGCCAGCAAAAGGCCGCCAAAGTCTTGGACCACATCGATGGCCAATTGTCATCGGGGCTTTCAAGCTTTGCCGACGACTTGTTGAAGAATAATGGCAGTTCCTTTATCTCCATGATGGAATCTTTATCGGAGTCCAGAACCACCAGAGAAAGCATGTTGAAAGAGTTGGGTCAGGATACGTTTGAACCCAGCCAGCTCGTGAATAAGAAAATCAGCGCCGAAGCTTATCAAAAGAATTTGCTTGAAGAGTTTGAGCACTATCAAGATCTGAAACAAAATGCTGCGGTGGAAGATGAAGAAGTTTACGACGAGGAGTACGACTCTGAAATTGAACCAGAGGAGTTTGATGACGATGAAGATGATGATGTAAGTAATACCGAATCTGAGATCTCTGAGGAAGAGAAAATGCAAGAGATTCGAGAGCTTTTCTTGATGCAAATGATCAGAATTTTCCAGCAACGATTAAGAAATGCTTACAAGGAGAAATTATCTCAAGACAGAACTCAGATGCTTATTGAAGAATTAGAAGCTGAAGAGAATGCCAAAAAGGAACGAGAAGCCAAGAAGCTCAAACAAAAAGAAAAGGCCAAAGAGAAGAAACGATTACAGCAGCTCGCTAAAGAAGAAGAGCGTAAGCGTAAGGAAGATGAGAAGAAGGCCAAAGAAGAAGAGCAGCGTTTGAAGCAAGAAGCTCTCAAGACTGAACAAAGACGGCGTAAGGAGGAGGCTCAAAGAAAGAAGGATGAGGAGAAGCAAAAGAGAATCGAGGAATTGAAGCGAAAAGAACTCGAGACCCAAAAGAAGCTCGAACTCCAACGTCAAAAGGAAGAGGAGGACAGAAAGAAGAAACAGCAGATCAAGGAGAAGCAAGAACAGGAGAAGTTGGAAGCGCAGCGACTCAAGGAACAAGAGGCCAAGCGCAAGGAAGAGGAAGAGCGGCTTTTGCTCCAAGCCACCAAGGAGCAAGAGCTTGTGACCCAACTCCAAAAGCAATCGCTTGCTGATATTCAAATGACGCCTGAAATTGCCAACCAACCGGTTTTCAAAGAAGACCCACTCTCCAACAACTTCAACGCCAATCCGTTGCTAGAACAGCTCTACCAGGCCAATTCTAGATCGCTTTCGTCCACGCCCAAGACCAATAACATGGAGTCCTTCATCCAGCCGTCTGTAATGCAACCAGCTGGCAATAATAATATTTGGCTCAACGGGTCGCCGGCGCTCAACAGCAATGGCAATAATACCCCGGTATTGAACCAGCAATATGCCAATGGCTCCAATAATCAGTTTGCCCCATTCACGAATTTTGCCAGAAAGGACAGTTACCAGTTGAACGATCCGTTTAACTCGGCGCCTGTGGTCAGCGGCCCGCCTCCGGGACTTCAACCCACCACGTCGGCCACCAACCTCTGGAACTCGTCCAACACCAGAAACAACCTGATTTGGAACAGCACTCCCAAGAGCTCGGGACCTTCGATCTGGGGCAATAATATGCTCGATGGCGCCAACAACTTGGCATCACCGGCGCCTCCCGACACTGGGCTCATCCAGAACGCCGCTGTGCAGGGGTACCAGCTCTTGCAGAACAGCAACAACCTCGAGTTTGGCATGGCGCCCAGCATGAAGTTGTTCCAGTGCACGCAGAGTTTGTTGGCGGGTGTGAACGTAAACTACAATCAATTTCTTACGAGTTGTGCCCAGGCCAACGACTTGACCGGGTACCGGTTCGAGTTTGTCTACGACGACTTTGGCACGGTGAGCCACATGAAGATTGGTCGGGGTGACGGCGCAAACGGGGCGCCCATGGCGTCGCCAGGCCCGCTGACGATCCCGCCGCCGGGACTCAGCTTGAACCAGCCGCCAATGAGCAACATGCTCGGGTCGCTCAACGAGAGCATGGGGCTCAACTCGTCTCGAGGATTATGGAATTAGCAATACAAGTCATTAGGGCGATTTTCGTAGGCTGATGTGTGAAAAATAAACTGCGGCCCTTCAGTAAACGGTTGACTCATTGACAAAATGCTGGAGGTAGTGAGGCGAAAAGTCGTGATTGTGGGCGACGGGGCGTGTGGCAAGACGTCGTTGTTGTACGTGTTCACGCTCGGGGAGTTCCCCACGGAATACCACCCTACGGTGTTTGAAAATTATGTGACCGATTGCCGCATCGACGGTAAAGCCGTGCAATTAGCGTTGTGGGACACCGCCGGCCAGGAGGAGTACGAGCGGTTGCGGCCGCTCAGCTACGCCAACTCGCATGTGCTTCTAATAGGGTTTGCTATCGACAATCCAGAGTCGTTGGAGAGCGCTCGGACCAAGTGGGTGCAAGAGGTCAGATCGTACTGTCCCAACACTCCGTACTTGCTCATCGGGTTGAAGAAGGACCGGCGCACCGACACCAAGTCGTCGCGGTTTGTTCAGCTCGAGCAGGCCAAGCATGTGGCGGACCAGATCCAGGCCAAAAAGTATCTCGAGAGCTCAGCGTTGACGGGCGAGGGCGTGGACGATATTTTCGAGTTTGCGTTGCGAACCAGTCTTGTGGCCACGGAGAAGACCAAGGACTCGTGCTGTATAATACTTTAGTTACGAATAATGAATGCACCGGTGACGGTAAAAAAAGCGACCTCGGTGAGGGTCGAACTCACGATCTTAAGATTAACAGTCTTACGCCTTAGCCAACTTGGCCACGAAGTCATTTCTGGAAATGTTGTGGCATAATTATGGGTGGTGTGGGGCGGCACTAACGAGAGAGCAAGTGAGAAATAGAAGCGTTGGAATTGATGTGAAGTGTAGATTGTAGAATTTGCAAATTTTGCAGATTTGAAAATTAGCAAACCATCCGTAACCATCTCAGTAACTAACTCATCTCATTGCTACAAAACGCCGCCGTCCACCTCTTCACTCTCCGTACAACAGCCATTAGTCACCGTTCGCTATCGCTGGAACTCAGCGCTCGCAACCCGGAAGAAATGTCTCGGATATCTCGCCGGGTTCCACTACTTAATCGAGCAAATCAACGCGGAATTGCCTAGCCTCCATCTACTTAAATTACCAGAACTGCTCCATACCGATATATCATGAGTGAGTCTACCGTTGGAAAAGTATGTATTTCCCAATTAAGAAACTATAGTGGTTACTAATCGCAGACCATCACCTGTCAAGCCGCCGTTGCGTGGGAGGCCGGAAAACCATTGTCAATCGAGACCATCGAGGTGGCGCCACCCAAGGCGCATGAGGTCCGTATCAAGTTGGCCAACACCGGTGTGTGCCACACCGACGCCTACACGCTCTCGGGGGTCGACCCGGAGGGCGCTTTTCCCGTGATTTTGGGCCACGAAGGCGCTGGAATCGTCGAGTCCGTCGGCGAGGGCGTGACCAGCGTCAAGGTCGGCGACTCGGTCATCGCCTTGTACACGCCCGAGTGCAAGGAGTGCAAGTTCTGCAAGAGCGGCAAGACCAACTTGTGTGGAAAAATCAGGGCCACCCAGGGCAAAGGTGTGATGCCCGACGGCACCTCGCGGTTCAAGTGTAAGGGCCAGGACTTGCTCCACTTCATGGGGTGCTCGACGTTCTCGCAGTACACCGTCGTTGCTGACATCTCGGTGGTGGCCGTCAACCCAGAGGCCGGATTTGACAAGACCTGCTTGTTGGGCTGCGGCATCACCACCGGCTACGGTGCCGCCACCATCACCGCCAACGTCTCCGCAGGCGACAATGTGGCGGTGTTCGGCGCGGGCTGCGTCGGGTTGTCGGTGGTGCAGGGCGCCGTGGAGAGAAAGTGTGGAAAGATTATCGTGGTGGATATCAACGATAAGAAAGAGGAATGGGCCAAGAAGTTCGGGGCCACGCACTTTGTCAACTCCGCCAGCTTGCCCGAGGGCACTACCATCGTCGACAAGTTGATCGAGTTGACCGACGGCGGCTGCGACTACACTTTTGACTGCACCGGTAACGTCAATGTCATGAGAGCGGCTTTGGAAGCCTGCCACAAGGGCTGGGGTGAGAGCATCATCATTGGTGTCGCGCCCGCCGGCAAGGAGATCGCCACGCGTCCGTTCCAGTTGGTCACGGGCCGTGTCTGGCGAGGCGCTGCTTACGGTGGTGTCAAGGGAAGATCCCAATTGCCAGGCATCGTTGAGGACTACATGCAAGGAAAGCTCAAGGTCGACGAGTTCATCACCCACAGACACCAGTTGGACAAGATCAACACGGCGTTCGACGACATGCACGCGGGCGACTGTATCCGTGCGGTGATCGACTTGTGAACCGTGGGGGCCAGGCTATAGGCTAGAATGTACGCCGTACCCAGTAAATGTAGCACGTGACGCAGAACGCGACACGTGAGAGCGACACGTGACACGCGCAACGTGAGTTCGGGGCCGGAGTTGACGTGGACCCACCGTCGCACCCGAACAACCGGCTCCTCTCATTGGCTGGCCCGTGACACAAAATCACCGAGTCCGAACAAAATCTGCAATTAAGGAATTCACGGTTTTTTCACCAATGTTCAGACTCACTTCCAAGTCATTTGCTGCACCAAGATTCGCCAGATCGTACATCGCCGGCCAGTTCACCGGGTCCAAGAAGGCCAACGGAAAGTACACCGTCACTTTAATCGAAGGTGACGGTATCGGAGTGGAAATTTCTCAAGCTGTCAAAGATATCTACGCTGCCGCCAATGTCCCAATTGAATGGGAACCCGTCGACGTCACGCCGCTCTTGATCGACGGAAAGACCACCTTGCCCCAACCGGCCGTGGACTCCGTCAACAGAAACCTCGTGGCCTTGAAAGGTCCCTTGGCTACTCCCGTGGGTAAAGGACACTCTTCGATGAACTTGACCTTGAGAAGAACCTTCAACTTGTTTGCCAACGTCAGACCCTGCAAGTCGATCGTGGGCTACGACACCCCCTACGAGAACGTCGACACTGTGTTGATCAGAGAGAACACCGAAGGTGAATACTCGGGAATTGAACACACCATTGTCCCCGGCGTGGTCCAGTCCATTAAGTTGATCACCAAGCCCGCCTCCGAGAAGGTCATCAGATACGCCTTTGAGTACGCCAAGAGCATCAACAAGCCGCACGTGCTCGTGGTCCACAAGGCCAGTATCATGAAGTTGTCCGATGGATTGTTTGTAGAAACCGCTAAAGAAGTGGGTAAGGACTACCCCGACGTCACCTTGGACTACGAGTTGTTGGACAACACCTCGTTGAGATTGACCGCCGACCCCTCCGACTACAAGAACGTTGTCATGGTCATGCCTAACTTGTACGGTGACATTATGTCGGACTTGTCCTCCGGATTAATCGGAGGCTTGGGTTTGACTCCTTCCGGTAACATGGGTAACAAGGTGTCGATCTTCGAGGCCGTCCACGGTTCCGCCCCCGACATCGCCGGCAAGGGCTTGGCCAACCCCACTGCATTGTTGTTGTCGTCTTGTATGATGTTGAGACACATGTCGTTGAACGCCGACGCCGACAGAATCGAAAACGCCGTGTTGAAGACCATCGCCTCCGGTCCTGAAAACAGAACCGGTGACTTGCACGGTACTGCCTCCACCCTGCACTTTACCAACCAAGTGATCGCCAACTTGGCCTAGAGTATTTATTCTGCAATTAACAAGTCGACGCCAATTGTAGTCAATATATGATAGAGTTTATTATGCTATTTACAACTGCACCCCCTCCAACTTGCGGCTGATCTGGAGCTCGCCAAGCGTGAGGTTGGTGCCTTCTACGATAGCTTTATGTTCGGTTTGGTGGACCCGCTCCTCGTATTGTTCCACCGTCTCGTCCTTTTTGAGCTCGAGCTCCTTCACCACGATCGGCTCGCCCTGGTCCACCTCCGTGATCACCTTGTGGATCATCACCCCGCCCTTGGTGATGAGGCCATCTTGGCCCGCTTGCCAGCACCTTTCGATGGCGTGCGTTCCCTCAAACGCTCCAGGCAACGCGGGATGCAAGTTGATGATGGTGATGCCGGCCTTCTCCAACGGCTCCAACACTTTGGGCGACAAGATGAGCATCCAGCCCGCACATACGATCAATTGAGGTTTGACGTAGTCTTCTTGGGGTTTTCCGTCGATGGACCCCGAAACCAAGAGGTTGGCCAAGTCGGCGTTGAACTGCTCGCGCTTGGCCTTGCGCTCGGCCGTGTTCTCCTTGGGGATGCCTTTGTAGTAGGCCTTTAATTCGTGAATCTTGGTGGAAATTCCGGCCTTTTCAGCTCTCTGCAAGCCGTACGCCTTGGCCGACGACGAAACCACCTGGGTAATTTTTCCGTCAAGCTTGCCGTCCTGCTGCGCATCGATCAACGCCTGCAAGTTGGAGCCCGACCCGGAAATAAGCACGGTAATAGGCAACATTGGTGATGGTATTAGTTGACTCTTCGCACTGTAGACGCTGCTTAGTCAGAAAGTGACAAAACCAAAAATTTAACCGCCAACAGTGATTCTGGACGACAGCCCGGGGGGCCACTTCGGTTGTCGCTGGCGGAGTTGCAGAGATCAGCACCACCCCCGCTGGTGGGCACCTGACGCCTGACACAAAACCTCACACCAACCGGTCACCGCACGACTGTAGATAAAATTTTTATATGAAAAATTTTTCCCTCTTCTTTTTCCTTTCATTAGTTTACGTCCAACCAAATAGTTAACAAAAATGGGTATGTAAAACTTTGAGTTCGTCCGCGGACGCCGCCAGCATCGCCAGCAAACGCAGCCGCGGCGATTTTCCACGGCCTCCCCCCTCATTGGATCGCAGTTGGTCCCACGATGGAGCTCCAGCATGAAAAGCCAACTGGACTGATGAGATGGCGAAAAATTTGCACCCCAGCGTCGTACTAACATGCAGTTGCTTTCACTATTGAACAAATCCGTGAATTGATGGACAAGGTTACGAATGTTCGTAACATGTCTGTCATCGCTCACGTCGATCACGGTAAGTCTACCTTGACCGACTCTTTGGTGCAAAGAGCCGGTATTATTTCTGCTGCCAAGGCCGGTGAAGCCAGATTCACTGACACCAGAAAGGATGAGCAAGAAAGAGGTATCACCATCAAGTCTACCGCCATTTCCTTGTACGCCGCCATGGAAGACGACGATGTCAAGGAAATCAAGCAAAAGACCGACGGTAACTCGTTCTTGATCAACTTGATCGACTCCCCCGGTCACGTTGATTTCTCCTCTGAAGTCACTGCTGCTTTGAGAGTCACCGACGGTGCTTTAGTTGTGGTCGACACCATCGAAGGTGTGTGTGTCCAAACTGAGACCGTGTTGCGTCAAGCTTTGGGTGAAAGAATTAAGCCGGTTGTTGTTATCAACAAGGTTGACCGTGCTTTGTTGGAATTGCAAGTGTCCAAGGAAGACTTGTACCAAACTTTCGCCAGAACTGTCGAATCCGTTAACGTCATTATCTCTACTTACGTTGACCCAGTCTTGGGTGACTGTCAAGTCTACCCAGACAAGGGTACCGTGGCTTTCGGTTCCGGTTTGCACGGTTGGGCTTTCACCATCAGACAATTTGCTCTTAGATACTCCAAGAAATTCGGTGTCGACAGATCCAAGATGATGGAGAGATTGTGGGGTGACTCTTACTTCAACCCTAAGACCAAGAAGTGGACTAACAAGGACAAAGACGCTGATGGAAAGACTTTGGAAAGAGCTTTCAACATGTTCGTCTTGGACCCAATCTTCAGATTGTTCAACGCCATCATGAACTTCAAGAAGGACGAAATTCCAACCTTGTTGGACAAGTTGGAGATTGCCTTGAAGGGTGACGAAAAGGAATTGGAAGGTAAGGCTTTGTTGAAGGTCGTTATGAGAAAATTCTTGCCAGCTGCCGATGCTTTGTTGGAAATGATTGTTCTCCACTTGCCATCTCCAGTTACCGCCCAAGCTTACAGAGCTGAAACTTTGTACGAAGGTCCAGCTGATGACTCTTCTTGTCAAGCCATCAGAAACTGTGACCCTAAGGGTGACTTGATGGTCTACATCTCCAAGATGGTGCCAACCTCCGATAAGGGTAGATTCTACGCTTTCGGCCGTGTCTTTGCCGGTACCGTTAAGTCTGGTCAAAAGGTCAGAATTCAAGGTCCTAACTACCAACCTGGTAAGAAGGAAGACTTGTTCCTTAAGGCTATCCAAAGAACCGTGTTGATGATGGGTAGATTCGTCGAGCCAATCGATGACTGTCCAGCTGGTAACATTGTTGGTTTAGTCGGTGTCGACCAGTTCTTGTTGAAGTCTGGTACCATCACCACCAACGAATCTTCTCACAACATGAAGGTTATGAAATTCTCTGTCTCTCCAGTTGTGCAAGTCGCTGTCGAAGTTAAGAACGCTAACGACTTGCCAAAATTGGTTGAAGGTTTGAAGAGATTGTCCAAGTCTGACCCTTGTGTCTTGACCACCATGAACGAATCCGGTGAACACATTGTCGCTGCTTCTGGTGAATTGCACTTGGAAATTTGTTTGTCTGACTTGCAAAACGACCACGCCGGTGTTCCATTGAAGATCTCTCCTCCAGTTGTCTCTTACAGAGAAACTGTTGAGGCTGAATCCTCCATGGTTGCCTTGTCTAAGTCTCCAAACAAGCACAACAGAATCTACGTTAAGGCTGAACCATTGTCTGAAGAAGTTTCTTTGGACATTGAAGCTGGTGTCATCAACCCAAGAGATGACTTCAAGGCTAGAGCTAGAATCTTGGCTGACAAGCACGAATGGGATGTTTCTGACGCCAGAAAGATTTGGTGTTTCGGTCCTGACGGTACTGGTCCTAACCTTGTGGTTGACCAAACCAAGGCTGTTCAATACTTGAACGAAATCAAGGATTCCGTTGTTGCTGCTTTCCAATGGGCTACCAAGGAAGGTCCTATCTTTGGTGAAAACGTCAGATCCGTCAGAGTTAACATCTTGGATGTTACTTTGCACACTGATGCTATCCACAGAGGTGGTGGACAAATCATCCCAACCATGAGAAGAGTTACTTACGCTTCTATGTTGTTGGCTCAACCAGCTATCCAAGAACCAGTTTTCTTGTGTGAAATCCAATGTCCAGAAAACGCCATTGGTGGTATCTACTCTGTCTTGAACAAGAAGAGAGGTCAAGTTATCTCTGAAGAACAAAGACCAGGTACTCCATTGTTCACCATTAAGGCTTACTTGCCAGTTAACGAATCTTTCGGTTTCACTGGTGACTTGAGACAAGCTACTGGTGGTCAAGCTTTCCCACAATTGATCTTTGACCATTGGCAAATCTTGGGTGGTGACCCAACTGACCCAACCTCTAAGCCAGGTCTTATTGTCAAGAACAAGAGAGAACGCAGTGGTCTTAAGCCTGAAGTTCCAGGTTACGAAGAGTACTACGACAAGTTGTAATCGTGACCTCTACTTAATAGCTGTTTTGTATAGTTCAGTATTGAAACATATGATAAGTATATTTGACGTAGTCCAAGAAAAGTTCGCCGAAAAAGAAATAATCTGTCAAATAGATCCATATTGGTGTGGGCCGAAACCCTGCTCGGAACGACGTAAACGATGACCGAAGGGCGTTCGCACAAGCCGGCCCATTAATTAACTTAAACGGGTTAAACGACGGACCCGGCCATTACATCCGGACCCACCAATTGCCGATGGCCGCAAATTTCAGCAAAATTGCCAGCTTTCCGGAAAAAGTCGCCGTCACCCCAAAGCCTAGCCTACACCACCATCACCGTTAGGGCTCAGCGAAAAGCCCATAAGCCTATTAATAGCACTCGATGTAAGTTTAAACAGTAGCATGCAATTCATTTAACCTTAAATGTCATAAATCCTGCACACACCCTCTCTCACGGCTTGACCGGTCGGAACAGTTTGTGAATAATAGTTATTAGATATCCTTTTGGAGGTTTTTGTGACCTTGTACGTGCCATCATCTTAGCGTTAATCCAAGCATTTCCGATACATTTCCGATCAGCAATTCACAATGGAGGCCCCATCTGCAAATAGAGACCTCATCGTGCAAGTAATCGAGAAAATCGGGTCTCTACAGTCTCCGGGCCCATCCAATACCCTTCACAAGTTGCTCACATGGTGGGTCTTGCCCTTCTGTGTGTCCGTGGTGATCTTTATCCGAACTGAGAGGATCTGTGCTGCCATTTCTAAAAAAGTCTGCCAGGATGCGTTCCAGTTCGCCATGGCCGTTGCATTTGTGGTTGTCAACTTGGGTGGCACAATTGCATCGTATATACCCACCATGATTTTTGGCGGGTACTTCCAATCAAATTTCAAGAAGCTCATACGGGAGCAGTTCCAGGATGAACAAAATATCCCCATAAGAAAACTCTTGCACAACACCAGCGGCAGCGAATTGGCAAGTATGTACGTGTCAAAGGAGATGTTGTTTTTGATGGAATTCCTCACGATGATGTTCTGGTTCAACTGGTTTTCCCTGCTGTTAGCCAAAATGACCGAACTTCTCTGCTTCCTCCGCAAAGGGGACCCGGAAAAGCTCCAGGAGCCGGAGACCCCCCAGGGCCACCGCAAGTCGAAATCCGTCACCTTCAACGAGACGTTGGAGACGTTGGAGTACCTGGAGGCCAACATATCGATCAAAAAATCCCAGATCCCCAAACTCCCTAAGGGAATAGTCCGCAAAATCGCCAAGGGCTTGGCCATCTTCGTGGCCGCATTCTGCATCTGCGCGTTCGCCGTTCCCCGGAAATTGGTCTCCAACACCACCATGATATTCTACGAAAACCCCGACTCTCACGTCATCGTCACCTCCGACCACATCTTTTTGGCGTTGATGCTGATCTTCTTGATGTCCAACATCCGGAACCTCATCAAGGCGCTCAGCCACCCGGACATCAGCCACTTCCCGCGGGCGCTCTCCAACATCACATTCTTTAGCTGGTTCTATAATGGGCTTATCGCCTTGCTCCTCTTTATGATGCTCCGGTTGTTCAACGACACCTTGATGAACTTGGCGTTCTCTATCATCGAGGAGGCCACGCAGACGTCCGCCTTCAACGAGGGCCAAATCCACATGTTGACGCTGCTTTTATTGGGGTACTTTAAGCATTCTATTGACTCCAAGTGTTTCCACCAGGTGTGCTCTGTCGAGGAGAAAATCGACTCGATGGTGGAGAACTTTGCATTCGTAAACCGCTTGTTCTACGACTGCACTTTAATGATAACCTTGGTGTGTTTTATGGCAGTGCCAATAATGATTTGGGTGGTGCTTGTTGAGTGGAAACTCAAAACCTATGGCCGCAATTCATTTGTAAATAAGGCGTGAGTAGCTTGAATAAATGCTTGCAAATAAGATCTGACCCTGGCTCGATGCAACATGTTTGACACACCAGAGTCAAACGTTATTGGGCTGATATTGGAACCGTTTTCCAAATAGGTAACGCGATCCGCCAACTTCAGGAAAAGTTTTCCTAATTAGGACAAAATTAGAGGATCTATGTTCTTAAACAGATTAAACATCCTACGATAAGGAGTATATAAGCCAGATGCTAGTCCCACATAACTTACAAAATCAGTCCAGTGACTACCACTTCATCACTTAACTTTGTATCGAAATGGAGAGATTGCAACAGGTTGCAACCCAATTTACTTCTGGTGAGACTGCTCCACCACCACCAGCGCACCCATTAGACCCCCTTTCTCCCCAGGAGATCAAGGCTGTCACTACGGTTGTCAAGGCCAAGTACCCTGGTAAAGACGTCCAGTTCAACACCGTCACTTTGAGGGAACCTCCCAAGAATGCCTACTACTCTTGGAAAGAGAAGAACGGCCCCATTCCAGCCAGAATGGCCTATTTCGTGGTGATTCTCCCCGACGAATCGGGAATCAAGGAGGGTGTGGTCGACATCCCCACGTTGAACGTCATCCAGTTGTTGCTGACGGAGGGAGTCCAGCCAATTTTGACTCCAGCCGATTTGCAGCTTACTGAAGAAATTGTTAGAACCGACCCAACCGTCATCAAACAGTGTATTCTCAGCGGAGTGCCCGAGGACGAGATGCACCATGTGTACTGTGATGCCTGGACCATTGGTTACGACGAGAGATGGGGCGCCTCTAGAAGATTGCAGCAGGCTTTGATGTACTACAGACACCACGAAAACGACTCCCAGTACTCCCATCCTTTGGACTTCTGCCCAATCGTCGACATGAACGCCAAGAAGGTCATCTTCATCGACATCCCCAACAGAAGAAGAAAGGTGTCGAAGGTCAAGAACTCGAGTTTCCACCCAGAACATGTCAAGGACAAGTTTGGCACCCCAGAGAACCCCTCTGGATTCAGAAATGATGACACTCCCATCAACATCACCCAGCCCAATGGTGTGTCCTTCAACATGGACGGAAACGTCATGCTGTGGTCGAACTTCAAGTTCCACATTGGCTTCAACTACAGAGAGGGTATTGTTTTGAGTGACATGACCTACAACGACCACGGAAGAGTCAGACCCTTGTTCCACAGAATCTCGTTGTCGGAGATGGTGGTGCCCTACGGTAACCCAGAGGCTCCTCACCAGCGTAAGCATGCTTTGGACATTGGTGAGTATGGTGCTGGTAACATGACCAACCCATTGTCTTTGGGCTGTGACTGCAAGGGTGTCATCCACTACTTGGATGCCTTCTTGGTCGACAAGGCTGGTGAACCAACCACTGTTAGAAACGCCATCTGTATCCACGAAGAAGACGATGGTATTTTGTTCAAGCACTCCGATTTCAGAGACGACTTCCAGACCACCATCGCTACGAGAGGCAAGAAGTTGATCGTGTCGCAGATCTTCACCGCCGCCAACTACGAGTACTGCTTGTACTGGATCTTTAGACAAGACGGTACCATCAAGTTGGAAATCAGATTGACTGGTATATTGAACACCTTCATTTGTGATGACGACGAGGACATTGGACCATGGGGAACCGTTGTGTACCCCAAGACCAACGCCCACAATCACCAGCACTTGTTCTCTTTGAGACTCCACCCAAGAATTGACGGTGACAATAACTCGGCTTCGACCTCCGATGCCATGTCGTCTCCACACCCTACTGGCCACCCACAGAACCCATACGGTAACGGATTCTACTCCAAGAAGACCACCTTCAAGAACGTCAACGACTCGTTGACCAACTTCAAGGCCAGCACCCAAAGAGGCTGGGACTTGTTCAACCCCAACTCCATCAACCCATACTCCAAGAAGCCTGCTTCCTACAAGTTGGTGTCCACTTTCTGCCCACCATTGTTAGCCCAGGAGGGCTCGTTGGTGCGCAAGAGGGCCCCATGGAGTGCCTGGTCTACGCAAGTGGTGCCCTACAAAGATGAAAACTTTGGCTACGGTAGAATATACCCATCTGGTGAACACGTTTGCCAATGGAGTGGTGACGGCGTGAGAGGTATGAGAGAGTGGATTGGCGACGGTCAAGAGAACGTCGAGAACACCGACATCGTCATGTTCCACACTTTTGGTATCACCCATTTCCCAGCTCCAGAAGATTTCCCCGTTATGCCTACCGAAATCTTCGAGCTCCAATTGCGTCCCAGAAACATCTTCACCGAGAGTCCTGTGCTCGACGTGAAGCCCTCGTATGCCAGAACCACTTCCGAGGTCAAGGCCAATATCAAGGGCATTGACGCCTGCTCGTTGAACGTGGACTCTACCTCCAGATTGGCCTTCAACAAGACCGAAGGCTCGTGTTGTAAAAAGTAGTTAATAGTTATTAGATAAACGGTGAGAGAACCATCAGCTGTAGTAGAGATGAGCATCGATTTTTCACTTTTCATCTCATTATGAAGTACGTTATTGAACACATGGAGAGCGGGTTCTCCGAGTGGGTGATCCTCGAGTACTCCCAGATCATCCGCGACGTCGGAAAGGAGAACTTGGTGTTGACGTCGTTGCCTGAAGGAACTACTGAGGCCGATATTCCCAAGAGATTGCTCGATTTGGGCTTACAATGGACTACTAAAGAATGTGTCCAAATAGACGAGGGGGTCTTCGACAGGGCCAGAGTGTGTTTGTTGGACCCAGCCGCCGACGACGACTTGGTTCCAGAAGACCAGGAGAAATTCGACTACTTCGTCTTTGGAGGTATTTTAGGATCTCATCCAAGAATCGATAGAACTGGTATTCTTAGAAAAAAATACGGCTTGGCCGGTAGAAGACTTGGGGAGTTGCAGATGACCACCGATACTGCCATCAGAACCACACAGGCTATTGTGGATAAGCAGACCAAGTTCGAGGACATCAAATTCATCGACTACCCTGAGATAAGATACAACAAGTACGAGTCCACTGAAATGCCGTTCAGATACATCGTCGACTCCGAAAACATCCCCATTTTACCCGAGGGCATGTTGGAATTGATTAAGCATGATGCCGAACAGAGTATTGACGATTTGTTAATTGAATAAGTAGTCTAATTCACGTATATAATGTCCGCATCAAGCGTTATCGTCCTCTGGTATGTACTGGACTTTTTTCCAGGCAACAGGCGGCTTGTCCAGCTCCAAAAGCTCTCCAAGAACAAATCCAGCAGTATCTTGGTCCTCAAAGTATGACACATGGGCGCTGATAGCAGACACAAGCGAAATATCAAACATTCCCATTGGCAAGCAGTAGTCCACCCGGGCGCCCTTGTTGTACTTGAGCAACTTCTTGACGTCCTCCTCCGACATTCTCATCGATTTCTCATTGGGAGAGTCGTCCTCGTCGTCAGACTTAACAATACTCTTGACGATATCACCAAGGGCATTCTCGTCGAAGACCGTCAGGCGCATGGATTTGTTCTTCTTTTTGCTGCGCAAGAACCAGCTGGTGGCCTGAGAGATCTTGTCTTGGATTTCGTCACTCAAGCTGGTCAAGCCTTTTATCTGCGTGTTGAATCCGTCCACAGCGAAGGGCGCTTCTTCGGCCTTGAATCTGGCGTACGCGGGATTGATCAACGGCTCCAATCTGTAGCCCACGGGGTCGCACGGATGGTAGAGGTTGTATATGTTCTTGCACTTGGGCGAAGAAAAGAGATTGGAGGTGTCTCTAGGATCGAAGTTTATCGGCACTTCGTCCCTGGAAACAACGTTCTTTCGACTCAAGAGCTTGAACACACCTACGGGACATCCCACCAAGAAGAGGTTGTGGATGTCGAACACAAGGTCTTTGCTCAAATCTGGGTTTTCTGGCACTTTGTCATACTGAGTAGATGCAATGTCGAATGCAATTGCGGACCCGAGAGAGTGGCCAAAGATGTGCACCTTGCCCTTGAACTCGGGGTGCCTCTCCTTGTAGAGGGTGTAGACTTTGTTGAGCTCCAGGGTCACGGCTTCAAAAATCTGGTTGAGGTACCGGGACTCATAGTACAAGAGAATGTCGAGGGCCACGTCCCCAAGCACATTCCGGAGCGACTTGACGCCATCTACAGTGATTTGCGACAACGTTGGCAACCGGGGCTCCTTCTTCTCGCGGTCCTCAGCGAAGAGCTTGTTGGGGTCGAAGTCCACTCTGTGTCTCCAGCTAATAGGAAGCACTTGAATCCGATGGTTGGAGTCGCTTTGCCCGTCATCAGCAGACCCCTCAGGATACGCCAACAGCTTGAACTTCTTGTTCTTCTGGTACACGTCCTTCATGGTGTTGCGCAAGACGTTGCAGCTGTGAGTGAAGTTGATCGATTCGTACTTGCTTCCCAATACCTGGCCGATTCCGTGAATGCAGAGCACCAAGTGGTCGATCTCACGGTCCGATGACTTCTTGTCGGTGTTGGTTTCGAAGTCGGCCTCGAGGTCCGACTTCATCTGGCGGTTCTGCTTGTCGTCGTTGCCGTCGTCTTGCTCGGAGTAGTTGGTGGACTTTTTCACCGGCTCCTTGCTGGAAAACAACGACGACGCCTCCGTCAGAAGAATGTCGGTGAGCGGCTGGAAAGTGTTCTCCGGCAACGTGTCGAAGATCGACTTGGTCATGGCCGGGTCGAACCCTCTTCTGATCAGCTGCACGTTGATCAACGGAGCAGACGCCCCAAACCGCCGAATCACCGGGAGATGGAACAAATTGACCATGTCAGCGGGGAACAAGGCCGCCGAAGTGGCATTGAAGAAGAGCACGGCGTTGCCGCCCTCCAAATTCACCAAGTCGTCGTTGTCGTCCCGCTCGGCCTCTTCAAAAAGGCCCTCTTCGACCACCTCGCCCGAGTGGTGGTCGTTGAACTTGCTGATCTCAGCCAACGCCGCCTTCGACAACTTCTCAGCCTGCGGGCTCTGCTGGTCCTCGAACAAATAGGGTCTTCTGCTCTCATAAGCAAACTCCACTCGCTGAGACTCCACGGGATCGAGTGGAATTCCGTCCACCGTGAACCAGGTGCCCCTACGGATCTCGTACGTGGGGCCCTCCCAGTAGATCGGCGACAACTCGAAGTGCTTCAAGTTGACCTCGAACAACTTGTCTTCGTTGACCTCCACAACGCAGGACACATCGTCCTTTGTTCGGTTGTAGTACTTCAAATACTGCTCTTCTATGCGGGACGAGTCGTAGTCCGAGAACGGGAGGAACTTAGATGGCGACTCTGTCTTGGTGTAGTTGAACCAGGCGGGCTTGGTCAAGGGCACATCGCTCGCATAGAACCATTTGACGCTAATTGGAGGGAGAAGTCCGTCTTTTTTGTGGTCCAACGCCTGGCGGGCGCTCGTGGTGTACGGCTTGTTCTTGTAGAGTATGGACGTGAAGTTCAATCGGCTCGAGAGTCCCAAGATGAGCGAGTCCAGATGTCTTATGCTGATCATACGGTGAATTATTGAGAATTTCATATATATGCAAGGTCTAGGTAATGCCCGGTTTCGGGAGGGTCAAGTTGCCGGAGGGCCACTGGAGCACCGCGGCGTTCGAGAAATCGCTGTAGTCGACGGTCCCCAAAACTTTTTTCCCGAGTCGTAAGTATATAGGTACCGAGCCGTCTTTCACCGCCGCCCCGACCGACCGACTGAGCTCCGTCGAGTTCTCTATAAGTTGCGTGAAGTTGACGCTGGTGGTTCGGTGGCCCACGTACCGCTCCACGTCGTTGACCAAGAGCGAGACGCCGTCGTAGACCTTGGTCAGATTGGTGTCCAACCAGCTAAGTAGGCCTGTAGCGACATCGAACCCGACAAACTGCGGAGGGAGCACCGAGCCGCTCGGGTCATCCCGCCGGAGCTCGGTCACCGTTTCGGCAATGGCTGCAAGGCCCCATCTGGCCGATCCAGACAAGAAGAGCCCCAAAAGAATGCCCTGAAACATAAGACCGGTGGCACCACGAGTGCAGCACCCTGGGATCAAGAGCATGGCAAGGATGTAGTGGTGCACGCGCAACGTCAACCCAGGCAAGTTGGCGATGAGCACGAGCCCAAAGATGAACGAAAGGTAGATGCCCAAGTACCGTTTGAATTTACCTGCGAGCCAGATCTTGTAGACTTGGACCAGGGCGCAGGCCACGACAAACGAAACAATTCCCATCACTGCGATGAACCCGTTCGGCTGCTCCTTCAAGTCCTGGAGCGTGAACCGATCGACCGGAAGACGGTCAAAACTGATATTGTTGAGCACGCCCAACCAGAACGGTGGGTAGAAGTAGAATACCCTGCTCAAATGCGAGAGTCTGTTGTCCTCAGGGGACTCAGAGAGAGTAACCTTGGTCGAGCAGCTCCAGAGCGCATAGAGAATGAAGCAGCTGGGGAGCAACCTCTGAATGCCCACTGAGAGTAGATGTGCGTACGATTCGGCGTCGTTAGAGTCGACCTGGATGGGAGGGTCGGTGGCCAACGAGATGGTCCAGAACCCGACGGCGTTGATGACCCAGAATATCACATTGCCGCTGGCAAAAAACACTATGGGGAACCCCAAGACGATGTTCATGATCAAAACGGGAACTCTGGGGTCGAAACACCTAGAGAAATGCTGTTTTCCCGACTTGAGCGTCTTGAAGAAGAAAGAGGACGAGAAGAACGACCCGAACTCAATGGAGTCCTCGATGCCGTAATGGCCCTTGGACGAGAGAAAGCCCGCTCTCTCTCCGCTAGAAAACGATAGTCTAGCGCAGCCACCGTAAAACGGCGATAATAAGCCCGCATGCACCGCCGAGCCACACACATACGAGTCTGCTCGGTACGGTTTCGTGAGGTGGTCGTCGTGCTTATCCGGCCCACCGCCCACTATGAACGCTCTGTATTTAATTCTTTGATCTCCGATGGGCACCAAAGAGTAGGTCCAGCTCCGATCGCACAACGCCGGACACCGCACGTAGACGTCCTTGGAGATGTCGTCCACTAGCGGACACGTCTCGGCGTCGAGGCCGCATGCAGCGTTCTTCCCTTTCCAGAGCTGGCCAGTACAGCCGAGTGAATAAATGGTGGTGTTGGGATCTTCCTCGATAGAAGGAGGCTTAGTAAAATACGGAGCCATGATGTTGTACCAGAGCGTGAGCCACACCGTCACGTACACCACGAGCACGCCGACCCGGGTCCGGTGGGACGTCATGCGGTAAAACTTATCGGGAATGGTCTCGATATAGGCCAAATACTTGAACCGCTGTGGAAATTCGTCTTTCGGCTCCGACGGGCCAGCCCACACCAAGTGCCAGTAGTAGGCCCACTTCGACAGGAACTGCGTACTCGCAAGGAGGTCCTCGTCGGTTTCAATGTCGCTGGACGACCCATCTTGGGACATTAGGTGAGTTTCCGCTTCCATGGAGAAATTAGAGTTCGACCTGGAAAGATTAGATAATGGAATATTGTCCTGATACACTTCCTCACTGGATTGAGGCATGTTCAAGTCGGGCTAGCTATCGTGTGCCAAAGTTTAATCGGTCCGAACGAACTTGAGATAGTTTTTTTTCACTGAGTGAACACCGCCATTTTGCAATCGATTACTAAATTTATTAATTACATAACAGCATAAACGATACCAGAGGTAGCCCTTATTAAAACAATCTACGATAATGTACAATCCCGTTGCGATATAAAAACCTTTGAACTTCCGCTCTAACCAGAGCACATGGTGCAAGACTCTGGGTTATCGATAGCACAAGCAATCACTTTAGAACTGTAAATATCGCCTTCAGTTTCTTCGGCGTCTTCAGTGGCAGCTGGAGCTTCTTCTTTGTCGGTGATCTTCAATTCAGCGATCGAGTTCTCCACGGAGGTTGGCTCAGTAGAGGGAGATCTAGTGCTGAAAGACACATCTTCGGAGCTGCCACCCTTGGAAAGGTATTTTCTTTGGTTCAACTTCGACAAGGCGGCAACAGCCTTGTTGGCGTCGCCGATGGTGTTCTTGTCGATGGTGAACTGGATGGCAGCAGCAGCGGCTTGGGTTCTCAAGTAGTACATACCAGTCTTAAGACCCTTCTTCCAACCGTAGAAATGCATAGACGTCAATTTACCCATGGTTGGGTCCTTGATGTGGATGTTCAACGATTGGGACTGGTCGATGAAGGCGGCTCTGTCGGCGGCCATGTCGATGATATGCTTTTGGGAGATTTCCCACACAGTCTTGTACAAGGCCTTGATTTCATCAGGAACATTGGTCAAGCCTTGGATAGAACCGTTGTTGGCGATGATGTTGTTCTTCATCGACTCGTTCCAGAGTCCCAAGTCGACCAAGTCTCTCAACAAGTATGGGTTGACAATCTGGAACTCACCAGCCAACACTCTTCTAGAGTAGATGTTGGAAGTGTATGGCTCGAAGCACTCGTTGTTACCCAAGATCTGGGAGGTAGAGGCGGTAGGCATAGGAGCAACCAAAAGCGAGTTTCTCAAGCCGTGCTTGGCCATCTTGGCCTTCAAGGTATCCCAGTCCCACAACTCGGTAGGCTTTCTGTCCCACAAGTCGAATTGCAAGAGACCTTGAGAGGCTGGCGAGCCAGCGTAGGATTCGTAAGCACCCTCAGCTTCGGCCAACTCGATGGAAGCCTCAACAGCACCGTGGTAGATAGTCTCGAAGATCTGGATGTTCAACTCTCTAGCTTCTTGAGAGTCGAAAGGCAATCTCAAGGCCATGAAAGCATCAGCCAAACCCTGAACACCCAAGGCAATAGGTCTGTTTCTCATGTTAGATCTCTTGGCCTCAGGAACAGGGTAGTAGTTACGGTCGATGATTCTGTTCAAGTTACGAGTGACCACCTTGGTGATCTCATGTAACTTTTCAAAGTTGTACCAGGTAGACTCGGCGTTCTTCTCGACGAACGAAGGCAAGGCGATGGAAGCCAAGTTACACACAGAGACTTCTTCAGGGTCAGAGTATTCGACGATCTCACAGCACAAGTTGGACGACTTGATGATACCCAAGTTCTTCTGGTTGGTCTTCTTGTTACAAGCGTCCTTGTACAACATGAAAGGAGTACCGGTCTCGGTCTGGGCGTCCAAGATGGCGTACCACAACTTCTGGGCCTTGATGGTCTGTCTGCCTCTGTTTTCGCTCTCGTACTTTTCGTACAATTGTTCAAACTCGTCACCGTAGACGTCAGACAAGCCTGGGGCCTCATCCGGCGAGAACAAGGTCCATTGGCCGTTCTGCTCGACTCTCTTCATGAACAAGTCGGGGATCCACAAGGCTGGGAACAAGTCTCTGGCTCTGATCTCCTCCTTACCGTGGTTCTTTCTGATGTCGATAAAGTCAAATATGTCCGAGTGCCATGGCTCCAAGTACAACGCAAAGGCACCAGGTCTCTTGTTACCACCCTGGTCGACGTAACGGGCGGTGTTGTTGAACACACGCACCATGGGGATGATACCGTTGGACGTACCGTTGGTACCGGCGATGTAGGCACCGGTAGACCGAATGTTGTGGATGTGCAAACCAATGCCTCCAGCGCTCTTGGAAATCAACGCACACGTCTTCAAGGTGTCGTAGATGCCGTCGATGGAGTCGTCCTTCATGGCGACCAAGAAGCACGAGGACATCTGCGGGTTGGGGGTTCCGGCGTTGAACAAGGTGGGCGAGCCGTGGGTGAAGAATCTCTGCGACATCAAGTTGTAGGACTCGATGACCCGCTCGATGTCTTTGCCGTGGATACCCACACACACACGCATGATCAAGTGCTGTGGTCTCTCAGCGACTTTGCCGTTGACCTTGAGCAAGTACGATCTCTCCAACGTCTTGAATCCGAAATAGTTGTAGCTGAAGTCCCGGTCGTACACGATGGCCGAGTTCAACTCGTCGGCGTGCTCCTGGATCACATCGTACACCTCCTGCGAGAGCATGGGCGAGTGCAAGCCCGTCTTGGGGTTGATGTACTCGAACAACTCTTTGGCCACCTGCGAGAACACTTTGGTGGTTTGCTTGTGCAAGTTGGACACGGCGATACGCGCAGCCAAGATGGCGTAGTCCGGGTGAATCGTCGTCATGTAGGCGGCGGTCTCGGCGGCCAAATTGTCCAACTCTTCGGTGTTGACACCCTGATACACGCCGGAAATCACTCTTTGGGTGATGGCGACTGGCTCGACGTGGTCGGAGTCCAAGCCGTAGCATAATCTCTGCACTCTGGCGGTAATCTTGTCAAAACGGACAGGCTCTTTGCGGCCATCTCTTTTGAAGACGTACATAGTGGATAAAGAAAAGAGGAAAAGGCGATATTTTATAGTAAACGCGTCACGCTCGAGGTGTTTTTGCGGAACGTAAACAAATCACGCACCTTGGCCGAATCGGGCAGAAACCTTGGGCTAATACGGGTTTACACCTGCTAAATCAGTATTTATTTTTGATAACAAAGGTCCCCGATCCGGTTTACACGGTGACACGCCACACGTCTTACTAATTCATTTCATGTTTGTTTATAGACGTGTACGTGTCCGTTCCGGTACTTGCGTAATTGGTTATCGGGTCATGTGACCAAAATTGTAGCAATCAATATATTGACTATACATCTACTTGGACTCCTCCTTCGACAAGTCGCTGGGGTTAGTAGGGGCGGCTGCCGCAATACATACTTGATGAACTTCTCCAAGTCAAAGTCTTCTTCTTTGGCAACCGGTGCCGGAGCCGGGGTGGGCGTGGGGGCGGCCTCGGACTTGCCACGGGGGATGGCCACGAAGGCGGCGACGCTGCCCAAGGTCAAAATGGAGAGCTGGGGTTAGTAGCCGGACGAAGCGCCAATTGCGCCGCTGGAAAGCGTTTTTCGGCGCCAGCGGAGCCACCGCGTTACGGAATTGCACCGCCTGTGCTAACGTACAATGTGAGAGGGAACTTGCTTGCCAAAAATAGTGTAGCTAGCGGCCATGGTACTGAAAATTAATTGTTCACACTCGAATTCCGAGTTTCTCACTCTCAGCAGCCTATCAAATTCAGTTATTTGTAGATACCGCCTGGCGCCAGTAGTTGTCGATGCCGAAGCGCGCGAGCACGCTGTGGAGCTCGTCACGGTTGACCGAGCCGTCCGCCGTAGTTTTCACCTTGAAAATCGACCATCGCTTGAACTTGAACTGCTTGACCTGGCCCTCCCACACCACCTCACATTTATTGTGGGATAAGTCCGTGGTGGAGTCGTCAGCGGCGGCCGTCCAGTGGATGCGCTGCGTCATGAGCTTGTGGTAGAACTTGATGGCCTTGGCGCCGCCCTCAACCACCACTAAGCTCAAATCTGGGGTAACGAGGCACATCCCCGTTAGTTCAAGCTGCTTGGCATTTCGGTCTACCTTGAAGAAGTGCTGCGGGTGCACAAGCCGGTCGACCTTGTATACGCTGCAGAAGTACCCACTCTGCACATCCTGCTCCCGCTTGTTGTGGAGCTTTTCGTGGATCTGCTCTCGCGTGAGCTGGCGGGCCTCGTTGGCCTGCATGTGCTTGCGGTAGCGGTCCTCGACCTCGCGCCGCACCCGCTGCTCCACCGCCGTGGGGTCCTGAATGGCCTCGTTGGTGAGCACGTTCATCAAGTTGGAGAGCTTGACTTTTGGCGGCGGCGGCGGGTCGAGCCCGAGCCGGATGCGGTCCTGCTGGTCCTTGTAGCGCTGCTGGCGCTCGTTGCGCCGCTTGCGCTTGAGCTCCTTCTTCGTGAGATGCAAGGCGCCGTCGCGGGCCTGGTGCTGCTCGAACGGCGCCGTTGGTAGCACCGGGTGCTGCACATACAGCGTGACGGGCGCTGCATCGTTCTCGAGGTCGAGGTTCGCCTCGTCCTGCGCCCGGGCGTAGCTGTTGCCCTTGATATAGAACGAATCCCACCACTCGACGTTGGGCGGGTGCTGGCGCCGGTAGAGGTGCTCGCCGAGGTCCTCGCTTTCCAAGAGACCCCGCTCGTCGAGGAGCTGGCGGTGCCGCTGCTGCTCGCGCTGCTGCTGGAGGTCGTCCCGTATTCGCTGGGCCTCTTCGATGTATTTTCCTGGGGTGACGAACTGGAGGCCCTTCGACTTGCGGTGCGTCATCGCCGCCGGGTCCAAGTACGGGTTGATCGCCGCCGGGTCGAACGTGGCGCGGGCCTTGCCGCGGACGGCCGTCTGGGCCTTGGGAAGCAGCTCGACCGTATTGATGTCTCTGAGAAGCGGGTGGAGCTGCACATTGAGGCCGCCGTGACCCTCCAGCGCTCCGTTAGCGGCAGGAGTCGGCCTTGCAGGGGCCTTCGGTACCGGCGGGCGGCGCGGCACGGTCCGTGGGCGCTTGCGGGGGTTCGAGCTGGGTCGGTCCATCTCGCTATGGTTCGCACTCGCATTGACTAATGGCTAAACACAGCGGCAAGCAGGACGAAGCGCTGCAGGACAAGGCCCAGGACCCGCGCGAGCTCTCGCCGCAGGAGATCTCGCGGCAGCAGCTCATGGAAAAAGTCAAGAACGTACCTCTCGAAAAGCTCAGAGATATCATCACCAACCAAATCGACTTGGAAATCCGGCTCAAGCACAAGGAACTCACGCTCACGCAGGAGGAGATCGGCAAGTGCGAGTCGCAGATGATCACGCTCCGCAACCTCCTCAAGGTGCCCCGAGAAAAGTCGTTTGACAGCGAGCCCAACGAGTTCACCATCAAATACTACGATCTACTTAACCGGTCGCTCTCGGTGCACGAAGAGCCGTTTGCCGCCGCCGCCGACATGACCCACGACCCCCACGACGTAACGACCCAAATGCCCACGCACACATACCGCACGCGGTCCACGACGTCGTCGTTGCGGCCGCCGGCCCACAGCTCGAAACCCATGACATTGGGGTGTCTTTATCGCCGAACCGACGGGATCATCGTGAAACTCACCTGCCCCGGGTGCCAGCGCAGCAATTTCTCGTCGGCGCAAGGGTTCCTTAATCACAGCAGAATCGCACATAGCCAGGAGTACACCTCACAGGATGCAGCTGCATTGCTATGCGGCGAAATCCTACCCGACTACGAGCAAGACGAGGAAGGGTTGAACAGCCTCAAGAGCTTGCGGGACAAACACTTGGATCCGTCCAAAAACTTGAATGTTAATGAGATCTACTTCAACGGCTTGAGCACCACCATGAATTCGGCCCAGGCCGTGGCTCCGCCCGTCACAGTGGAGCGCTCGATGTCGCCGTTGGACAGCGGCAAGGAGGAGCCCAGCGAGTTGATGAAGAAGCTCATCAAGAGCGGGGTGACAAAAGATAAATCGGCCTACGATACGTTGATCAACGAGGTGAAAAACCCCGTGGAAATCGCCGACCTTGAGGAGCCTGAGGACAATAGCAAAAAGAGAAGGCGGTCGAGAGTTAGTGTGGAGGAGAGTATGAGCCCCACCAATACGGGGGAAAACCCGCCATTGCCAAAGATAAAGATCAAGCTTAGAAGCGATGACAAGAAAAAGAAGAGAAGTCGGTAGTTTCATATGTACAATAGACCATTAATGCAGTTTGGCGCCTGAAAGACGTAGCTCCTTATCACAGTCTCTAATTCTACGTATAGTTTATTTCTATAATTTACAACCAGTGTACTCCTTCAGAGGTTACCTTACCCACCTGGTCAGTGACATCACCTACCACAATGCCTACTGACTAGCAATACAATTGGCACAATAGGTGTTTAGGCAATGCTTATTGTGGACTACTATTCTGGAGCTAATACAATTGTGGAGCTAATGGCTATGGGGATAGCCGAGGCCTGGTCTACAGGATCAACAGAGTGAAATCAGGAGCTCCCGATAAAACCGATAATTTCAGGTTGAATCAACTTAAAATCAGCAACTCAATATACGTATGTGTAGACTAAACCTTGGACAGATACGGGAAGCTGCTAAGCCAGCACTTGATGGTTAAAATGCAACAACAGAAATTCAATAATTGACGCTATCTACAGATCATCCGGATAATTAAAGCTAAACTGCAATAATGGATTTCAGGCAATCACAGTAAGGGTATTTTGCTGGTCAGTAACACTGTACTTAAAGGATCTGACATATACTTGAAACACTGGCCTTGAGCAATGATGACCATTCCCCTATTAAAAATGACCAGCATCCCGTGACTGATGACTGATTTATGAGCACAAGAATTCGCCACAGCCTTCTGAAGGAGTGGATCTCGTTAGGTTTCCATTAAAATTTTAGGTTCGAAACTTCAAAAGAAATCTCTAAATTAAGTTTAACACTTATTCATCAATGCTGATTAGCGGGCAATTCCCATCAATGCCGGCATTATTAACTTAGGTCATGGTATTGTGATTAGCACTGGTGACAGTGCCGGTGGAATTTGCATATTCGATTATTCTATTATTGGAAAGCCGCCAGTGTGGGCCGATTAGCCTAGACTACAGTAAACGCCATTCACTACAGAACCACGTCAGCAGAATCATAGGAATTGAATTTAAGGTTTATTCACTGGCAGAAATGTGTAGTCGTAAACTAATAAGATTGAAAGTTTAGTATTTATAAATCTAGTATTTATAATCAATTGATTTAATCAAGAAGTCTGTGGGACTAATTTGCATATACCGCGGACTAAAAGTGGTGTTGGCACCTGCAAGCGACGAGCAACCAGAAAAGCAACACATCGTTACCAGCTGGTGAAAAATAAATTAGCCGTGAAAGGTTATGAGGGGCCTAATCGACTATTTTAGGAAAAAAATACATGTCTCAGGCTAAAAATAATACGCTATTGGCACAAATCTTTTGTTCAGAAACGCTAGGTTTAGAGCGACTATTATGTGATACGAGCAGATTTTCGTGATCGGCAGAGCTTAGAAACCGGAGGTAGTCGATCCGGAAAAGGTGCCGGATCCAGAAGTGGTGAGCAACAGCTTTTAGGAGGTTATTGGCCAGCGTTCCAAAGGATCCTGCCGACGCATGCAAAAGTCATTGACCCGCAGAGGTGAATTCCCACTGACCAACTTTCGATGGCAATTTCACTTGCCAAACCTTATCTATAAGAACAACTGGCATTATAGGTTAAAGTCCCAGTTAAGGTTAGGAGACGTCTTGTAAACCGTAATTAGAAGACGTTGTTTTAAACTACGCCAATCATAAAAAATACCTCTAGGGTTAAAAATACCCACCACCATCACCACCAAATCAAAGGGCCCCTCCCGCTTATCAGTGACGTCTGCGCGGGTGGTCTGCCCCTCGATCGGCCTCCTTTGTATTGCCAGTTGTCATTTACCAACCACCACGGCGCCCGTAGCAAATTCCGACATTGTTCCAATCGGGTTATTTTTTTTTCCAATCGTTCTTTTTAATGACGTAACCTTTCACCTTCAAGTTCTAGACCCAAATATGGCAGTCCTAAACTATATCTACAGTGTCAACTAACTTTTAATCCCTAATTCTTCATATTTCATCTGTGTAGTATCGATATCCATCGCTGTCCTTACGCCCCAAAAGTGTTCCCAGCTCCTATCGCCAGTGTCTGATCTATCAGGCCTATTATTCGTTCTATTCGGCCCATCCACTATTCCATCGGACTGCTCTGAATCCATGAGCTTGTCCCCGTCCGTGTGCTCCCCGACCTACGTATTGACCACCACCCCCAAAGACTCCGGCTCCAGCGATTACTTTAATTTACTGGCCCATCCGTCGTCGTCCCCCGATTATTTCACCAAAAACGTCCATGGCCGCTACCCCAAGCTCTTGAACAAGAAGTTCAACGAGTCGTCGTCCTCCTTGAACTCCGACGGCACCTTGGTCGACCACTCGTTCAAGCGGGTCAGTCGCCACGACTCCTCCAACTCCACCCACACTTTTGTAGACGACTCGCCGTCCCACAAGTTCAACATGTCGCTTAACTTGCCGGGGTTGCTGCTCGCGGAGGCCGACGAGTCGAAGCGCTCGGCGTCCTTCTCGCTCAACTCGTCCGTGCCGGCGCCACCGCCGCTCTTGCTCAAGCAGCTCACCTCACCCAGCTTGAAAAGTTTCCAGGACGTCAAGCTCAAGAAGGGCTTGCAGGAACAGCAGAACTACCGCGAGTTGATCGGCAAGCTCTACAGCAACATCGAATACGTGTCTAACGCCGAGGTCAACTCGCTTTTGGCGCAGGTCCTGGTTGTAGACGGCATCGATTTGCCCAATCTCCTCGCCATCGACATCCGCTCGTTCACCGACTTTGTCAAGCTCCACATCCGCTACTCGTTGAACATCTGCTTGCCGTCGACGCTCTTGAAAAGACCCAACTTCTCCTTTAGTCGCTGCATCAACTCGTTGCCGCTCTACGACAAGATGATCTTCAAGACCTACTTCAACTACCGCGAGGGCTGTGTGGCCGCCAACACGCAGCACGAGGCCCTTGCCGGAATTCCCTGCTCGTCCGCGGGGTTCCCGGCCATCTTCATCTACGACTCGGTGTGCTACTCCGCCAACGTCTACTTTATGTTGAAGAAGGTGGTGGAGTTCTTCCGTGACTCCAACGTCAAGATCTACTTGATGAATGAGAACTTTGCTGGCTCAGAGTCCAACGCGTTCATGGAAAACGGCAACATTCATCATTTCGATGTCACCCAGTTGATGGAAAACGACACCAACTTGTACAAGAACATCCTCATCAATACCTCGCCCACCAGAACCACCTGTCCGCCAGGAGACCGGTTCCGGTCGTCGTCGTTGAACGAGCTTCCGACGGTCAAGTCGCTCACCGTGGCACCCGAAATCATCGAATCGTCCACGCCGTTGTTGGCCAACTTCCAGTTGCCCACCATCGAGAAGAAGTTCAGCATCAGACACAACGAGGAGGTCTTCGAGAACAACTTCCAGCCGCAGATCGATATTGATCGGTACAAGGACCACCGTGCGTCGTTTCCCGACTGGTTGTACAACGCCGCCGCCGACCAAGCATACCTCGTGACCAAGTTCAACACGCTCGAGAAGATCGAGAAGGCCCGGCTCAACCAGGCACTCAGCATTAAAAACCACGATCACGACCATGACATTGACGAGTCGATCGATCCGCTCAACGATATCCCCATCATCAGCAGCGGCATCGAGTTCGGCCATAAAAACAGATACAAGGATATCTTTGTGTTTGAGCATTCCCGGGTCAAGTTGAACGATACCCACATGCCGCAGATGTGTGACTACATCAACGCCTCCTACATCGACTCCATCAAGGACTTGAAAATGGTGGGGCAGGTCGCGGGCCACAACTACACTTCAATTGCATCGCAGGCGCCTATGGAGCACACCGTGGGTGACTTCTGGAAGTGTGTGGTCAACAACAACTGCTCCATCATCGTGACGTTGACGGATACCGTGGAAAACGGCGTGCAAAAATGTGAGCCTTTCTGGAAGTCCAACGTCTACTACTCCAACAAGAACCTCATCAGCATTGCCATGCGTGAGGAGGAGACCATTGGTAACATCAAGGTCCGCAAGATCGGCGTGTCGATGGACGGATCCGCTGAGCGGGAAGTGCTTCAGATCCACATGTTGAACTGGCTCGACAACCAGATCTGCGACTCGTTCAACGACCTCATCCGGGTGATCCACTTGAAGAACCATCTCATCGACACCATGAATCTCCAAGACTACTCCACCATCGTGCACTGCTCTGCCGGGTGTGGGCGGACCGGGACTTTCATTGCTACCGATACCCTCATCAACTTGAGCGACAAACACGTCAAAATCACCAACGACATCATCCCCAAGCTCATCAACAACTTGAGAAAGCAACGAATCTCCATGGTGCAGAACATGAGACAATTCTGCTCCGTTTACGAAATCCTCTTAGGATACTGTATCTCGCAAGTGTCCAGTTTGGACGAATTAACCATCATCAAACAATTTATCCTGAAGAATACGAAGAAATGATCTACGTCTACAATCATTAATGAACAAAACTTATATTTTCGTAACGTAATTTACATCTAACGCTTAAGCGTGGGAAGCAAGAGCAGACTTGATTCCGGCAGGGTTGGCCCCCACAACTCTCTCGACAATCTCGCCGTTCTTGAACAACAAGATGGTAGGCATGGCGGTGATCTCGTATTGTTGAGCAACCTCTCCTAATTCGTCGACGTCGACCTTGATGAACTTGGCCGAAGTGTATTCCTTGGAGAACTTGTCCAAAATTGGAGCAATGACCTTACAAGGGCCACACCAAGTGGCAAAGAAGTCGACGACAACCAATCCGTCGTGACCTAAAGCAGCTTTGAATTCGTCAAGGGTAGAAACCTGAGCAACCATTTTTGATTAATAACCAACGGATTTTTCACGGCCTTTTATATTGCGCGAACGCTGGTGGTGATATCACGTGCCGTGGCTGTTGATTTGTCATTTCTAGAACCGATTTGTCAGGCACCGGATCTGACAAACATGACACTTTGATTACATATAATCGTAGATGACTGACGGTGGGATTCTGGAAACTTCTTTCCAGTGCGGCTGACCCTGTAGAACTCCACGGAACGTCTGCTGTTGGCGGATTTGGTCATAGAGGTGCTGCTCGTAGCGCAAGTACCTGCCCGTGAGCCCGCCGGTGGTGCTGGGGGCCTGACGGCGCTGGGCAAGTAATTTTATAAACTGGTTTTTCTTCTGCACCGCAGCGTCTCGGTGCAGCTCGTCCACCTCACACGGACGCACGCCAAGCGACTTGTCGACGCCCTGGATCACGTCGCACGTAGTCTCCTGGAACCGTATGAGCTCCACGACCTCGTCGGCGGTGTCCTGCGCAAGATCGGAATCGTTGATGTGACTCACAGTTGCAGCCGTTTCCCAATCGAGACGCTGGAAGGGTTCGGAGAAAATGCCCCAGAACGGCACCGGATTACAGTCCTCGCTGTCAAACACGCCGTCGGGTGTGGTAACGAGCTGGACCGTCGGCATGATTTCGAGCCATTTCATGATTTTGTCGTAGGGAACATTTTCGGTTCCGTTGATCTTATTAATAAGGTCGTTGATCTCTTGAGCGCTGAGTTTGAGCTCGAACAATTCGTAGCTGGCACGCGGGATGAACCCGTACACCGACACAAACTGCTGGATCGACACCGTGTCGTTGTACCGGATGAGGACCTCCTGCTTCCCGCCAGAATGGGTGTATTTTAGCACCACCTCGTTGGTGGCTCTGTCGACGTCAAAGAAAGCGTTGTTGTGCTCCAGGTGGTTGGCAAAGTCGAGGAACGGCACGAGCGTCGTGTTCACCTCGAAGTCGTCGCCGTCGCCCTCTACAGCGTGGGGGATCTCGAGCACTCGAGACCGGACCACCTTGTTCAACCGAAAGTAGACCTCGAACAGCGGGACCTCCAAGTCAAGCAGTCCAAGCGCCGCCACGACCTGGCCGTACTTGCTCTCAAGCGCCTTTTTCGACTGGGCCTCGCCAGCTAAGAAATGGTCTGAGGCAGGCTCGTCCAGAAGAAGATCGATCTGGGTGCCATTCAACACCTTCAAGTAGAATTCAATTGCCGCCAAAACCGCCAGCGTGCCGTTGGCCAAGGCGACCTGGAACCCGAACATGTACGCTACGATGATCTCGGACTCGTTGATGCCGTCGCAGCATAAAAGCACTCTTTTCACGATCTCGGAGTTGGCAGGCTCCAGGTCGTCCAATTTTTGCTTGAGCTCCGTGAGGTTGGGCAAGTCGTAGAGCAATGCCGGCGGGATGCGGGCGACCACCACCTCGTCGGCCGCAGGGCCGTCGTAGAAAAGACCGGTTCCGCCCAACGGGCTTTTCTCCACCGTCAAGCGGCCAGAAATTTCAATTCCAAGATTTTCAAACGGCCCCGTGCCCACGCCAGCCGTGCCGTTGGCCTGGCCGTCAGCAGTATCGGACCCCATATTAAAATAGCTACTTCTACGATTCGCAGTAAAAATTTTATTCAAGCATGTCCTGGGACGACGAAGATTTTGACATTCCCACCAAAGGAGCCGCCGCCGCCTCTTGGGAGGACGAGGCCGACAACGACGACCCATTGTTAGACTCGTGGGACGTCGACCCCGAAGAAGAAGAAAAGAAGAAGAAGGAAGCCGAGGCCAAGAAGAAAGCCGAGAAGGACGCTTTGCACAAGAAACAGGCCGAAGCCAAGGCCAAAAAGTTGGCGTCGAAGAACGGAGAACAGAAGTTGATGGAGATAGATACGGTGGACGAGCTGACCCGCCGGGAAATGTTGAGAAGGGCCGAATTGTCTTCGGACTTGAATAACGCTGCCGATTTGTTTGGCGGCTTGGGAGTCGCCAGCGACGTTGACATAAACGAGCACCCCAGAGAGCGGGCTGCGCGTGCCGCCGCCGCCAAGAAGTCCAGCGAGCCGGCCCCCTTGAGCAAAGATACTCCGCTCGAGGCCCACCCATTGTTCCAGCCTACCAACAAGCAAGAGTTTGAAAAGTTAAGAAAGACCTTGGCCACCTCGTTGACCAAATTGGCGGACGAGTCGTTGTTGAACTACTCGTCGTCCTTGGCGGTCGACTTGATCAGAGACGTGGCCCAGCCCTTGTCAATAGAGAACGTCAGAAAAGTCATATCCACTTTGAATATCGTCATCAAGGACAAGGAGAAGGCCGAGAGAGCGGCCCGGTTGAAGAAGGCCGGCGGCACTGCCACGGGCGGTGCGGGCAAGAAGAAGGCCAAGCCGGCTGTCAAGACCAACGTCAATTCTTCGTTCAAGAAGGATGTGTTCGACGACATGGAGAACGAGTTCGATGACTTTGGCGATGATGATTTCATGTAGCGTATAGATTAATATAAATACCCTAACTATCTGCAACTAGTTGGAGGCAGAGCTGTTGGCTCCAGCCTCGCTGGGGTTGAAGTTGCTGCACGACAGCGGCAAGGTCTCCCAGGGGTCGTTCAACTCTGGCTTGACATACTTGCCCCACTTGGACGCCTTGATGACCACGGGGATCACCTCGGCGGTTCTCATGGGCCACTTTCTGTGGTCGATCAACTTCAAGATCGTCTTGATGATTCCGCTGTGGGCGGTGATAGAAATGACCTCGTTGGGGTCGTTGACAAAGATGTCGTTCAACAACAAGGTGGCTCTGTACTTCTTGTGCTGCGAGGGCTCGTGCTTGTCGGCGGTCCAGTAAATGTCTTCGTTGGAGAACCCACTCTCGAACTTCACATCGGGCCAGTTCTGGTGGATGTAGGTCTGGTCGTGTCTCTTGCTCTCGGTGCCAATGCCGTAAGTCTCTCTGGCATTCTCCTTGGCCAATGGGTACTGGCTGGGGTTCTTGGAGGGGTCCAAGATGTTTTTCCAGGTAGCATAGAAGGTCTGAATGGTTCTTCTGAGCGGCGAAACGTAGAACGATTGGGGCAATGGAGCGTTGTTAGACTGCAACTGCGACTGCCACAAGCCCTCGATGCGCTTGACTTGGTCCTCTCCGTCGGGAGTCAACAAAGCGTCGTACCATTCAATCTTGCCATTGCCGTCCTTTTCTTGCCAGTAGCAGGTCCAGGCCTCCTCGGAGTACTGCGCAGGCGCGATGTTGTGGTAGCCCTGGCCGTGTCTGGCCAAGAAGAACAATTTGTACTTGTGCTTGGAGCTTTCCTGGTTCAACTGCTTGATCTCGCTGATGACGTCTTTCCAGGAAACACCCTTTTTCAAGCCGAACTGCTCGGTGACCACGTCGAAGCTGGCGTTGTCAGTGTCCTCGTCGTCCTGCTTGAAGAAGCCGTCGACGCTGCGGTACTTATTGGGGACCGAGTCGTCTCTTGCAGCCAAGGCCTGCGAGCTCAAAACGTCTTCCTGGGGAATGAACGAAGCCCATGCCGCCAAAACCTGGGTCAACACCAACAAAAGTAACATAATTGGCGGATACAGCTACGGCGCCATTATTTATATTAACTCTAGCTATGGAGTCCACGTGCAAAAAAAACTAGCAGGGTTCGATATCGTTACATTGGTTGACATTTCTCAATGAGGAACTGCTTGATTATATGCGGTTGCGCTAACAACCGACTACCGCAGGGGGACCCACGGGGCGCCTGCCGCCTCAACGAGCTCTACTTTTGCCCCTCGTGCCAGACGCCCAAGTGCCAGTGGTGCAGCGTGGCGTCGGTGCTGACGAAGTTCTGCTCGAGCTGCATGCACGACTATTCCGGGACCGCTGAAAGCTATTGTGTCCGAAATTGCTTCACGTGTCCGTGGTGTGACCTGATGTTGGCGGTTTCGGTGTCCAACGCCGCTAAAAGTGGCCGATCTGGCAAGCAGTTTGCGTTTAAATGCGCTTCGTGCCATTTTAACTATTGCACCGACGTCATTTTGAAGCCTAATTCTGTTTTCAGCATCGTCAAGGCCGAGCACCTGGCCGCCGATCCCCAGGCCCAGGCGTTCGCCGACGTGGTCCTGCACCACTCGGCGTTGATGCAATTGGGGCTCGTCTCCGAGCTGGTCGCCAAAAACATCAAACGAGGTCAGAAATTCCTGGGGTTGCCGCCCGAGACCATCTCGCGCTTGAAGAGCATGAACGTCGGCAGCCCCGCCGACCAGTTGAGCGACGTCGACAATCTCAAGTTGAAGCTCGAGCACCTGCGACCCCAGATTTGGGCTCATCTGAGCGAGGCTCAGCTGCACCGCCGTAGATCCCGCACCGTGGCGCCGCCGCAAACCCGGGCCACGCGCTTCGACGTGTTCGACGGCGACCACCCGGTGCCCAAGCGGCTCGTGGCTCGCTCGTCCGTAAAGTGTCTTGACTGTAGCCACCCTCTCGTTCAGCCCACCGACGAGACGGTGTCGACCAAGTTCGTGGCCAAGTGGAACGCCAACGAGTTTGTGCCGGAGGTCACGGTCAGCGCCGCTGTGGGCGAGCCGCTCCCTACGTCGCTACAATCGGCGCAGCCGTACCGTCTCGCCATTCATATCATTAATCCCATGGCCGTGCCGGCCAAAATAACGCTATCTACGCCCAGCGTGGTCGACGTGGGCGGCACACCCGTCGAGACCACGCTCCCGTGCTCCGAGGTCACGCTCGGGCCCTACAACCCCAAGGACCACATCGTCCGGGGCATCCCCACCGCCTACTTGACCAAGGCGTCCAAGGTGGCACGCGCCGAGCTCGTCATGCGTCTAGGCCGCTTGAAAACCGCCGCCGAGCCCGACGCCGTGGAGCAGGCCGACAATTGGGCGTCGGTGCCCATCACCGTCACCGCCCAGGCCGCCGTCGCCGCCCAATTGCACATCCCCGTGTACGTGTCGGTGCGCGCGGACCTCCCGGAGCCGGTGCGGGCGCTAGGGCTCTCGCGGCCCGAGCTTTCGTTCGGGTTCTGGACCGTCTGTCTGTTGACCAGACCGTAGTCAAAACTCTTGTCAAAACTCTTAGTCAAAATAGACCGCATACCAAATCAGACTGTAGTCAAAAGTCGAGCATGAGCACGCCCGCCACCTTGGCGAGGTGCCGTGTGTCCAAGCTGTGCTCGTCGGGCTCCAGCGGCTGGTCGAACTGCGTGGGCGGGTTCGACGCCAATTCGTCGTCGTCCGCGAGCGTCACGTCCGGGACCTCGGCCTCAGTGGCGCGGCTCTCGGCGCGGCGCGGCTCGTCGATGTTGTCGATGCCGTCGACCTGGAGGACGCCCTCGGCGAGGCGTTCTTCGTTGGCGCGGAGCACGGCCTCGTTGATGAAAAGCCGGATGTACTGCGACGACAACAGGAGCGCCGCGTCCGAGATCCGGGTGTCGTCGTGCTGGAACGCGAGCTCGTGGAAGATCCGCGCAATGGTCTTGCTGTCGATGGACTGAGACATTATTGATTTTTCATGGCTGCGAAACTACTTCTCATTGGGGTCGATTCTAAATACTTTGTCGGGGTTCATGATGCGGAGCGGGTCCACGCTGAGTTTTATGCGGCGCATCAAGTCCACGGCGTCCTCGCCGATTTCCTCGAGCAAAAACGGCCGTTTTCCGAGCCCTACGCCGTGCTCGCCCGTGCAGGTGCCCTCCAACTCGATGGCCCGTCTGACCATGCGGTCCACCACCTCCTCGGCAAGGTCCCGCTGGTCGGGCTCGTAGAGAATGAAGCTGTGGGCGTTGCCGTCGCCGATGTGCGCCACAAGCGTGTTGTAGAGCTGGTGGGCGTCGATATCTTTCTTGGTCTGGTCGAGAAACTCGGGGAGCTTCGAGATTGGCACCGCCGCGTCCGTGGTCCACAACTGGATCTTGTCGTTGCGGAGCTTGCCCTGGTTGATGGTGGACCACAACGCCACCTTTCTGGCCGACCAGAGCTCGGTGGTCTCCTCGTCGGAGCTCGAGTACTGGAAATCGACCGAATTGTGCTGCTGGCTGAGCTGCTTGACCTGCTCGCACGTCAAGTTGACCACATCGTCGCTGCCGCCGCCGATCTTGAGGAACAACGTGGGCTTCTCGGTCCATTTGCGCGAGGTCTCGCCCGTCTGGTTGATGCATGTCATCATCTTGTCGTCCAACAACTCCACCGCATTGAACTGGATGCCCTTGAGGAGAAACAGGTTGACGGCGTTGGCGGCGTCGGTGATGCTCTGGAACGGTACCACTGCCACTCTCTCTACGGCCGGCTTCACGTACAACTTGAGGGTGGCCTCGGTGATGATGCCCAAGGTGCCCTCGCTGCCAATAAATAAACTGTTCAAGTTGTAGCCGGCGCTGGTCTTCCGGGGCCGCTGCTTCGTCTTGATGATCGTGCCGTCGGCCAACACCACCGTCAACGACAAAACGTTCTTGTAGCACTCGCCGTACCGGGACGCATTGGTGCCCGACGCATTGTTGGCACAGCACCCCGAGATCGAGGCGCCAGGGCCCGGGTCAATGGGGAAGAGGAGATGGTAGTCGTCGAGGTAGTCGGCCAACGTTTCCCACCCCAACCCGCCTTCGACCGTCACATCCAAGTCGTTCTGGTTCAATTTCAACACCTTGTCCATGGCCGACAAGTCGATCGACACCCCGCGCCGGGTAGGCACGAAGTGGCCCTCCAACGACGACTTGCCGCTGGTGGGCACCACGGGAACCCGGAATTTATGGAACACCTTCATGATCTGAGAAACCTCTTCCGTCAGCCGGGGGTAAATGACGTAGCGCGGCCGCTGGTCGTCGGTGGCGTGGTACGAGTTGAAGTAGGTGTCGGAGTGGGAGTCGCGCTCTTCTTTGGAGTTGTTGATGACGACGGATTCGTCCAAGATCTTGGGCGGGTTCGACTTGAAAATACCCCGGACTTCGTCAATGGCCTGATCCACCTCTTTATCGGAGGCGTACACCGGACTGGCGAGGCTGTCGAGCTTCAAGGTGGAGTTTGCCTCGGCGGGAGCGTCGTGGTGGTCGAATTGCTGGTACACTAGAACTCCGAAAATCGACCCACCAGCGAATAAAGCGGCTGCCTGGACAAGCGATTGCGGTCTGCGGGGGGCCGACGAGTATAAGCGGCGGGCGGCAAGCCGCGGCACGGTTCTGGCGCCGCGACGCACGGCGTGCTGGCGCAATTGGGTCCACATGAGCAACTGATGTGGTAATAAGGTGAAAATTTCACCACTGTTGATTACTTAAAGATTACGTACTATATTTTGGGTGCAAAAAGTCTAGTTGGATCCGCTGCCAGAGTCGCTGTTGGGGTTGCCGTTGTTGTTGCCGCCCATGAACTGGTTGGCCATGTTTCTCAACATGGGGTTGTTCATAAGCTCCGACATGTCGGGCATTTGGCCGTTTTCGCCGCCCAACCCGAAGTTCTGGGCCATCTGGCTCAACATCGGGTTATTCATCAAGCCCTGCAACGCCTCTGGGTTCTGCATCATCTGCTGCGCCGCCTGCATGATCTGCGGGTTGTTCATGAGGTCCGACAACCCGGGCATGCCGCCGGCGCCGCCAAACATGCTCGACAAGTCGGGCATTCCGCCAGGAGCAGCGCCGGCACCGGCGCCCTCCCGTGGGGTCTCAGTGGCCGCCAAGTCCGACTTGGGCGTGGTCTTTTCGAGCTCCTCCTCGACTCGGCGCTTGGCGGTCTCGAAGCCCTTCTTCATGGCCTCCGAGTGCGTCTCGCCCTCGGCGTCCAAGCCCTGCTTGTAGGCGTCCATGGCGCCCTGCGCGTCGCCCAACGCATACTTGGCCAAGCCCAATCTGGAGTACGACTTGGAGAACGCTGGGTTCAACGAGATGGCCTTTTCGGCGTCGGCCACGGCCTTGTCGTGCTGCGCGTTGGACGAGTAGGCAGCCGCCCGGTTCGACAAGTACACCACGTTGGTGTCGTCGAGCGCGATGGCCTGCGTGTACTTGTCGATGGCGTCCTCGAACTTTCTGGCGGCCATGGCCCTGTTGCCCTCGAGCTTGAGCTCGTCGGCCTTGGCCTTGGTCTGGTCGTCGGCGGGCGCCTTGTCGGCGGCGCCGCTCACGCCGGCAGCCACCAACTCGGCCAACGACTTGCCACCCAATTTGGTGCGGGCAGAAGTGTCGTCCTTATCGACACCAAAAGCGTCGGCCACACAGTCGATGGCCACGTCCATGGACTCGGCGTAGTCCTCCGACACGGTCTTGTTGGCCACCGACGACTTCAAGAAGTCGATAATCGAGGCAGCGATCTCTTTGTTGCTGATGGACATGTTGGGTTGAATCGCACAGAATGTCGTAGACGCTGTTAGTTCTCAGAGAAAGTTGTTACAGAAAGGATATGAGCTTGGCACTACTATATAATTAGTATATATAGGCCCCGAACCCCAGGGATTCGGGGAGCAAGTGAACACATAAGTTACGAAACGATCTAGTATAGTGACCAGGTCCTCCGTCAACTGGCTTGACCCAGAAGTTCTATAAGTGATTTAGGGATGCTGTAAACTCCCGCAGATCGCGCTATGGAATTTCCAATAGACGCTTTTGGACCCTACCAGTGATACATCACCATGCCCCCTGCTACCCGCCCCCGGGCTTCCCAGAGTGGCATAGTGGGCACCAATAGAGGAGAACAGGATCGTCCTTATCAACGCCAAAAGCGTCGGCCACAAGTCGATGGCCAAGTGCATGGACTCGGTGTAGTCCTCTGAGACGGTCTTGTTGGCCACCGAGGACTTCATACAGTCGATAATCAAGGTAACGATCTCTTTGCTACTGACGGACGTGTTGAAGGCTAAATCGACAGAATGTTGTAGACGCTTTTGGACACTACCACATGATACATCACCATGCCCCCCTGCTACCCGCCGCCGGGTTTCCCAGAGTGGCGTAGCGGGCACCAATAGGCACTGGGGAGGCATCGCAGAGGGATGTGGGAGCCGTGGCCCACAAGCGGTGGGTGGTGTAGGGTAAAAAATGGTTGCAAAAAGTCACACCCCGTCAGGACTTTAGAAACTATAAAATGGGGTGGAAATCCCAGTGGGATCATCTTTCACAAAGCGTTATACAAAACATACCGCTACAAAAGTCGAGATTTTTGTACTTGTGCTTTTGATTTGTTTAACACACGAGCAATATGTCGTCTGGAAGGGATGATGTTTCAATGTTGTCTGAGGGAGCGTCAAGGTCCGAAGGTGCAAGTTTTACGGTGCCTGAATCTGCTGCTCTATTGACCGTTCCTGAGCAAATGGAGCCCCAATCACTCCCTCAACCTCCTCTACCTCCTCCGCCTCCTCCACCCGCTTCAGTTCTTCTTAGTTCTCAACGTTTAAACACTTGGAGTGCACAGAATATTTCAGTACTCCAAAATATTAGGAGTATGGCACATCAAGCTTTGGATAATATTTTTCATTCACCACTTCCATTTAATGATGCTAGGATTACCACTGAGGAACCTCCTCCACCCGCTTCAGTTCTTCTTAGTTCTCGACGTTTAAACACTGGGAGTGTTCAGAATATTTCAATACTCCAAAATATTGAGAGGGAGGCATATCAAGTACTACTTAATATTTTCGTTCACCATTTGCGTTCAATGATGCTGAGATTACCACTGAGGAACCGGCCCGCCACCTACATGCTTCTCCAGGTCCCACTGAGGAACCGGACCCCCACATGCATGCCTCTCCAGGTCTCACTGAGGAACCG